>CM060414.1:170001609-170434657 GCA_030545235.1 Helianthus tuberosus
AACACAAACTCTTCACCAACTTTGATTAACCCTTCTGGATTTAGGTTTTCTGATGTAGTAGAGAGTAGAGATTGTGCAAGTTGAGTCGTCGGCAGGCATGAGCTCGGTCCCGTATTGATACCGAAAGTAGCGACCCCGAAAAATCTTAAAAAATGGATACCGGTACAGCATTCGAAGGGAAATCAACCCAAAAATCGATATCGTACTAAACCGGTACCAAACCGAAAATACAGATCCTGGAAATGGCAAAAAGTGGGTACCAAATTGCTACAAAAAATGGCGTGGCACGATACGATTTGGTACAAGTACTGGTTCGGTTTCGATACCAGGTATCATTTGCTCATCCCTAGTCGTCAGTGACCTGGCCAATTTTCATCCCCACCACAGCTCCATCACAATGTCTAGTTGAAACGGAAAGCCGGCGAGGTTGAAACGTTGTGTAAGCGGGTTGAATTTGAAGGTGGGTTTCAGATCTTCACCATTGTCACCGCAACTCCTCACCAACCGCCGTCACCACTCTGTCAGTGCATTCTCTTTCTATATGCACTCTACACTCTCACTGGAGCTTAACCTCCCCACATAACCTTTTTGAATGCTTCGATGATGGTTACGATGTATGGTTTCAACAATCGCTACGATCTTCATCTGAATCGTTGCTTAGATATGTGAACAATGAACAAGGCTGCTGGAAATCGTTGCTTTGATCTTTATACTTCACCTTCTGATATTTGTACTCTTATTTGATTTCAAGGCTCCTTAAAGATTCACATATTTGATAACCCTTCAAATTTTGCTTCAATTTTTCTTGAATTTACTTAAAAATTCTTGAATTTTTAGTGGGGTTTTGAATCCTGGACGAACACATGGCGCGCAATATAATCAAGGCGGAGGATTTTTTGGCGTGTAGTTAAAAAGAAAAACTTCTTGGCGTTTTATTATTTTTAGATTTGCCGCGTTGAATTAATCGTTTTTGTCTTACAAATAAATATCTTGGCATTTATGGCGTTCTCAAATTCATTATAATCGATTAATAATTCAAACATTGCAATTTTTTGGCGTTTTCTTGTTTTTTTAGATCTGCCATGATTAGTTAATCCTTCTTATCTTATAAAATTAAACATCTTGGCGTCCATAGCGTTCCCAAATTCATTATATATCATTAATAATTCAAACATTATGATTTTTTTACCGCTTTCTTTGCTATTTTGTAGATCTGTCCAGATGAATTAATCCTTTTTGTCTTATAAAAGTAAATATCTTGGTGTTCATGGCGTTCCTAAATTCATTATAATTAATAATTCAAAACATTACAACTAAGACGAAATCAAACTAAACTAATATTCTTCTGCGGATGGTATGACATTGGAGATGTACCCATCGCTTTGCTCATCACTTTCTTCAGACTCATCATCATCTAGGTCATTGGCGTATAATGTCATCAACTGGTTTAGCCAGTCTCGCATCCTATATTTAAATATAATCACAATCCTGGATGTTACAACGTGCGAAGGTGCTAACTCAACGAATCCTCCTCCCTGTTTTGAAGGTGTAGTCTATATGTGTTCCGCACTTCGTCCATCGTCAACGAATCCTCCTCCCTGTTTTGATAAGTCACTTTCACCATCCTTGATTGTTTATCCAAACTCCAACTGGGAACTATTGGTAGATCAAAAATGTCATCCTCATCATCATCCTCATCATCATCATCATCATCATCTGCTGGAAATCTTCTCTTCAATCTTCTTATTACTGTTTGAGTCCTTTCACACTGGTTGGCCATTGGAACCCAAAGGGCCAGAATATCCCTCTGAATGGCCTCATCCATACTAAGCATGCCCTTGATGGTCTTGACCTTCACCCTTCTCCTGTCAGAGAACATTAGGACGAAACGTCTCTTCAACGTATCAAACCTCCATGCAATAACTCGAGCCATTTTGATTTAAGTTGTATGGCGTTTTAGACAATTTGTGGCGTGTTAAGTTTGTTTACTTGTTCTACTTATTTAATGACCTTTTTTTGGCGCGAAGTAGATTAGGTCTATATGTTTTTGGCGCTAAAAAACAATAGTAATTATCTTTTTCTTCATGTGTATTTTTTTTCTTTGTGGTGTGATGTAGGATGCAGACCTATAATGTGACAAGTAATTATGACGTTTTGAAAGTATAAAAAAGGACAACTAATTAACTTCTGTAAGGCAAAATAAAATGGGTGAGGATAAACTCAAAAAGATTTTGCTCAAAGAGATGGACAAAATTCTCACTTAAGAATTTTGTCCAACACATTGAGTGAAACTTTATTGCGAAAAAAACTGAATATCCCAGAACACTTGCCATGTGTGGTTTTTGAAGAGAAAAAAAAATGAATATCCAAGAACACTTGCCATATGTGGTTTTTGAATTTTCGAGCATTTTATTATATGGCATTTGTTTTTGGTGTGATCAATGGAAGGTCCTGAGACGTTGTTTATATAAGATGTTTTTGGCGCGTAGTTTAGACAGTAATTTATTATAATAAATGTTACTAATAAAGTTTCCTCCGTTTCATTAAGTTTGGCGTTTTGTATTATTGGCGTTTTAGATAAAGATGTTAATACAACTAATTAACTTTTGTAAGGCAAAATAATGTTATGGCGTTTTGAAACATAAACGCCAAAGAAAAAGAACATTTTTCAATAAATAAAATAGGTGAGGATAAACTCAACAAGATAAAGATGTAAGGCGTCACATCATTAAGTTTGGCGTTTATCTGTTAAAGCTCTAAGGCGTCCCATTCAGTTACTATTTGTAGTTATTATTTGTTCAGCTTTTTTTATTAAGGTTGTAAGGCGTCCCATCACTATGTTTGGCGTTTTGTATGAATGGCATTTTAGATAAAGATGGCAAAATACAACTAATAAACTTTTGTAAGACACCCTTTGTTCTATTCTCTTGCACCCTGTTTTATACAATTTAGTAATTTTTCAAGTTTTTTAATAATATGTGATTAAAGGAAATTATTATTGTGTTGGTGTTTGGCGTTTGTGGCATTTTTGGTGTGTTATAACTAATTAGAGAAATAATGTATTTTATTAGCGTAAAAGTAGATAACTAACCACAGAAAATGACACAAAAAAATAGAAAAGAAGAAAAATTTAAAACTCCTAATCCAATTTCTCATCCAAATCTTCACTGTCATCAGTCTCTTCTTCTTGAAGTTTTTGTCCCCGGAACCTTTGAATTCCTTAGATAGGTGCCGATTCCTACACGGCTGGACGCCCGGCTCTAGACGAAGCTGATCATTCAGTAAAATACAATGTTTGTTTTTTGGTGTGATCTGTGGTTGTTGATTATTGAAGTAGTTGTGTGGATGGTTGGAGACATAGATCGACGCCGTATGTGTGGATGATTTTTTCTGGGTGTGACTGTCAGTGGGTTTTTCGGTTGGTTGATCTTTGGTGTTCATCTTTATCTTCATCTCACTCTTCACTGTTATCAGTCTCTTTTTCTTGAAGATTTGTCCATCTGATTCAGCAAAATCTTATTGAGTTAACCCCTCACTTAAGAAAACCCACTCAGTGAAACTTTATTGAGAACAAAACTGAATCTCCAAGAAAAGACGTTTTCCATCTGTGGTTTTTGAACTTTTTTGGCGTTTTAAATTGAATGGTAGTTAGTAAAATATGACGTTTGTTTTTGGTGTGATCAATGGAAGGTCCTGAGACGTTGTTTATATAAGATGTTTTTGGCGTGTAGTTACTGTTTATCGTTTTTGTAGTTACTGTTTGTTCAGGTTTATCTGTTAAGGCAGTAAGGCGTCCCATCATTAGAGAAGTAAAGTATTTTATTATTGAAAAAGTACATAACAAAGCACAAAAAATGACATAAAAAAAAAAGAAAAGAAAAAAAAATTAAAACTCTTCGTCAGAAGAGATTTCGTCTGAAAAGTATGCATCGCTCACCTCGTCTTCTTCTTCGGATTCTTCATCCAGTTTCTCAACCTCGGAATCTTCTTCTTGAAGATTTTGAACCCTCCATGTGAACATGTGATGCAACAACGCCAATTTTACTGTCACGTCTGTGTTCAAACATGTTGCGTTGTATAACTCCTGTAGGAACCTAAGACTCTGTTTGGTCATAATGTTTTCAAGCGTGTAGTCTTCCTGTTCCCTGTTATCACATACAACAGTCACCATGTCAGTGTCTTCATCAAAATGCCATGATCAGATGACTGGATCCACATTTGCATTGTTCGATCCAAATTTTCAGGTTAATCTTCTTATAACCGTCTGTGTTTTCTCACATAGGTTATCAAGAGGAATGCCAAGTACTAGGATCCCCCTCTATACTTCTTCTTCCTAGTTCATTACCGCTTTGATAGTTTTCACAAACACTCTTCTTCTATTGTAAAAAATGATTACTTATATTGATTCTAAGGTCGAATCTTTATGAAACGATGTTTGGCATTTTCTTCTTTCAAAGTTCTTTTTTTTTTTTAAATCTGGCGTTTTGGTTAAAGATGACGTTTTTTAGTACGATCAATGGAAGTGATGGTAACATCGTTTATATAGTGATGTTTTTGGCGCCGAAAACATTTATTATAAAAAAATCACTCCTAAACGTGCCAAAAATCACCAACATGTTTTATAATAAATGTTTTAGGACCCAAAAACATCATTATATAAACGACGTTACCATCACTTCCATTGATCATACTAAAAAACGTCATCTTTAACCAAAACGCCAGATTTCAAAAAAAAAAAAAAAAGACTCTGAAAGAAGAAAAATGCCAAACATCGTTTGATAAAGATTCAACCTTAGAATAAATAAATTCGTAATAATTTTTGACAACAGAAAAAGAGTGTTTGTGAAAACCATCAAAGCCCTAATGAACTTGGAAGAAGAAGAAATAGTACAGATGGGGATTCTAGCACTTGACGTTCCTCTTGATAACCTCCGTGAGAAAACACAGACGGTTATAAGAAGATTAACCAGGAAATTTGGATGGAACAATGCAAATGTAAATGTGGACCCAGTCATCCGATCATGGCGTTTTGATGAAGACACTGACATGGTGACTGTTGCATGTGACAACGGGGAGCAGGAAGACTACACGCTTGAAAACATCACGACGAAACAGAGTCTTGGGTTCGTAGAGGAGTTATACAACGCAACATGTTTGAACACAGACATGACATTAAAATTGGCGTTGTTGCATGACATGTTCACATGGAGGGTTCAAAATCTTCAAGAAGAAGAGACCGATAAGTGAAGACTTGGTTGAGAAACTGGATGAAGAATCCGAAGAAGAAGACGAGGGGAGCGATAGATACTTTTCAGATGAAATCTCTTCTGACGAGGAGTTTCAATTTTTTTTCTTTTTTTTTTGTGTCATTTTCTATGCTTTGTTATGTACTTTTTTAATAATAAAATACTTTATTTCTCTAATGATGGGATGCCTTACGACCTTAATAGATAAAGCTGAACAAACAGTAACTATAAAAAATAATTGAAACAACGGAAACATTATTACTAACATTTTTTAAAATAAATTTCCGCTTAAACTGCGCGCCAAAAACATCTTATATAAACGTCTCAGGACCTTCCATTGATCACACAAAAAACAAACGTCATATTTTAATAAATATCATTCAATTTAAAACGCCAGAAAAGTTCAAAAACCACATATGGCAAACGTCGTTTCTTGAAGATTTAGTTTTGTTCTTAATAAAGTTTCACTGAATGGATTCTTAAGTGAGCGATTAACTCAATAAGATTTAGCTTTTAGAGTTAGGTATTTAGAAGTTTAGGTTTCAGGTTTAGTTTTTAGTTGTAATGTATATTTTTCTTATAGAATTATAGAATAACTCACACACCCTCTTTTATTTACTCTTGATCTTACTTGACCCTTAATTGCCTAGGAAGAGACACATTTTTATTGCATATCAATACGATTAGGCCAAAAGTCATTTGGTTGACAAGAATCCAAAATATCTAACCCACAGCTGGAAGTTTGACGTTTGATAATATATTTTAGATTTTTGATATTTCATATTAGTTATTCATATTTTGCGTTAGGCTTAAGTAAATCTAGACTAAATAAATTAGCTTAAAGAGTTGAACGCAACAACTGACTATATATTAGTTTATCAATACATAGGTTGAATGCAACACCTGACTATATATTAGTTTATCAAACTAAAGTCTCAAAGACTCATTCTCCCATTGCCCATCGTCTGCTTGCACAAACAACATAACAGTTTCTTTATATATTTCATGCTTCATTTTTAACAACTTTTGTTACGGTCAAATGACCTAGGATGAGCGGATTAGGTAAGATTTGCACCTTTTTAAGGACATGGTCGAGGACATAACTTCGTAGAGACGTATGATTAAGGCTAATGACTTTTAGGATTTTGGCATGGTTTTTGGTTTAGGTTCTTATTTTATGAGTTTAACTTTTCAGTTTCTATGAGGTGTGATATAGTTTTTTTATAACTTTTCACCTATTCTCGGTGCCGTAGTTTTACTAACAAATACTTATTTATTTATGTGTTTATTTTTATTATTTTTCTTTCCACCTCTGTTTTTTTTTTTTTTTTTTTTTTTTTTTTGTGCTTATATATGTTTTTCCAGAAACTTATGTCTTGGAGTCGGGTGTATCACTGGAAGCAGTTTCTCTACCCAGTAGGATAGAGGTAAGGCTTGTCTACATCCTACCCTCACCAGACCCTTTCAATAGTTTCTTTATAGGTGATATTATACCGGGTATGGTTGTTGGTGTTGTTGTTACGGTCCAATGAGCTTAAATCGTGAAATCAAAGTGTTAGTAACAATTAGGTTTGGTTCAGTTTTAAATTTTGGCAGTTCGATTTCGGTTTTTGATAATGAAAAAAAATTACTAACAGTTTGACTTAAAAACCGTTAATCCCCAGCTATCACGGGAGAATTTCCTATATTAGTTTCTTACATACATGCTTAATTACATATATACCTAACTAAAAAATTAAAATTACATATATCCTATTAAAGACAAATTCTAATTATTTCATTAAAAATAAATAATTGAATGATCTATTACAGCTTTTAGAGTTTTACTTTCTTATGATTTTATTGGTTTTTTCGGTGTTTACTGACTTTTTTACTTATAGCTACTCATTTGATTTTCATGTTTTTTATTTTCGTTTTTACATACCTTTTTGATCAAACATGTTAACAACAATTAACCAATATATTAAAAATTCAAACAACATGAAGCTATATGAACTCCAAATCAGGATACCGAGAAAACAAAATCAAATAATAACCATTTGGCTTGTTGCTCGTTTACCTTCTATCTTGATATAGTTTCAAATAATAATCATTTGGCTTTGTTACAACGTCAATCTTTGAAAAGGTTGATGAAGCTGTCACAAAGTAATCTTTAAATATACATGAAGAGGGTACGGAGTGGGAGCCGGGGAAAAACGGCCTCGACCCGTGGGAACATCGTTCCCCCGGTCCCGGGGAACCCAATAAAGAATTCCTAAAATTTAAATTGTTTATTCTTTAAACTCACCTTAACGTCTGACTGCACCAAATTCGTCTTTTATTAAAAAGCGGATAGAAACAAGATTAACCCCGTTGCATCAGTATCGCACATGGTTGCTACCCAGAATCACAACCTGAATAGTGGCCGGGGAATAGATGAAATAGTACCGATTGATATAGGAGGGATATATCATATATGTACCGATCGCTTTGTTTGAGAGGGATAACAGTTGCAAAACTAAATACAAAAAATGTTATAAAAAGTTTTTTCATAAGCATATATCTATACTACTATATTAAAGAAACTGGGTTTTCTACCCTTTTGGTCATTTTACACACGTATAAATTTTATAGCATTACGTACAAGAGAGTACAAGCTGTTTTAGAGAGGGTAAACTTGCACATTTTCTAAAGTTTTAAGACACTTTAAGGGTAATTTAGACATTTACCCTCTTATGTCTTCCAACCTGATAGAATTGCACCTATTCACTTTCTCATCTTAATTTACACTTTTAATGGGATTGAATGCACCGATTCATTCACTTTCTGTATATTTTCACCCAACTGTACGTGGAGTAACTCATCTCCATCAAATATATGAATCCCAATCCCAAATGACGTTCCCAATCCTCCAACCAGCGAATAATGCAATTGATGATTTGACGATGTATTTCTGGATTCAACCGGAAAAAAGAACGATTTTAGTCTTCTGCAAAACTAGGGTTTGTTGCTTCTTCATCCTTATTCCTTTGTTTGATGTTACTTTTTTTAACTGTTGTAGATAATTCGGGGAAGAACTGCTGGATTTTATTCCTATTTGGGGAATCGGTGGTCTAGGGTTTCATCTTTCTTCTTCAATCTCTGTATTCCAATGGATTCTTCATCCTATCCTCACAAACTATGTTCTTTAATTTTTGTAGGAACTGGAAACACAAGCTCAAGTTCGAAAGTGGGTACGGCCTCACAATGATGATTTGCACACAGTAATATCAAGTATGAATTTCTTTTAAAATATCAAGTATGAATTTCTAGCTTTTGTTCATCTTAGGCTATGTACCCTTTAATTTATCAATTGTTTTTTGTTGTTCGTGTCCTCAAAGTGCATCAAAATGTGAATATATGCCAAAAAGAAGAATAAGACGGCACTGAGCATATAGTTTTTTTCATAACTTAATTGAGATTTAAATGTGCTTAAATTATGTGTAATTATTATTTGTATTTAAAAATCCAGTAGCTAAATTTATATGTGTTAAAGACATCAATCGTAACTCGGACACGCATAAAATCATCTAATTCTAACACGGCACGTGTAACCCGTTTTTCTTCGAAACGGGTTGCCGGAGTGTAATAAAAGAAGGTCGATATAATAAAAGAAGTATAGCAATTCGTACAAGTTTTTTAGACATAAGTAGTACCCTAATCTTACTCGGATGGTGAATGGTGAAGGTAATGGCAAATTGCGTAGGTAGAATAATGGGTCAAAATGGGTAACCTTTTTGGTTTATGACTAAACGGGTTGATTTGTGATGAAAAAAAAAACACTTTTTATCAAAGAGTTTAATAAACCATTAGTATGTCATGTATGATTACAGATAGATTACACATCAGTAATAGTAATGATATAGTTTTATAGTGTTTTGAATAATGATTTAGAAGGTTCATGCACTTAAGTATACTATGGGTGACTTTAGACCCATTCAACCTTTTTTACAAGTTTTTTTTGTGAGTTAACATCTCTCCATAATCTTAAAAAGAACCATTTCTCACCTGCTATAACACGGCAGCTCCCATGCAAGCTCGTTGGGTCGATTGTAGCATTAGGATGAAGACTAAAAAACAACAGAGCATCACCCTTCTTGGATTTGACTGCAAAGTCAAAACAATGCATTGTCAAGTACTCGAATTATATTTTGTCGGTCTTGAGTTGATTTATGTAAGTTTTATATAGAATTATAATACTTTAGATTGTGGATTTTTTGTGTTATTATACATATACTCATAAACCCGGTTTCCCCTGATGCGCTGTCCACAGCGCCTTGCGTGCGCCTTTCTTAAACCAAGCTTGTAATATTTTCCTGTCCCTAAATATGTTAACTTTTTTTTTAATGTTTGGCACTTAATGTAGGCATATGGGACTGGTGCATCAGATGTGGTGTCTCCAAATAAAAATGTAAATTTGGGATCAAAATTAAATTCATTGGCAGATTCTCAACCTCTTGATGAAGATTCTAAAGTTAAAATTAATGAGCAACAGATGCAGCCAAACAAAGCAAGTGAAAATCAGATGGATTTACCTCAATCTTTATCTGGAGTTGATTCAAGCACAGAGACTCCTGTTAACAAACTAACAGGATCCAATTCTAAGTCTAGGCGTACAACAATAAGGGGACGGAATAATGTAAGTTTCACTTTTATCTATGATTTTTTTTAAATTAAAATTTTCATATATAGCATCTTAATTACTGTATCAAATTGGAAATTCTGCAGAAATTAATATTGTTGTGGTTTATATAATAACAAGGGGTGTGAGTATTCGACACCACATGCCCTAACAAATATTCACGGGTTTGGTTTTAGTCTGAATGAGTTTGGGCCAGTTTCGGGTCGGGCCCGTGAATACGTTTAGCCAAATGGGTCATGTTCATGTTAACCCGGCAGGTATGACTCATTTAACCTATTTTTTTTATTTTTAATGTGTTTCATATAATACTTAAACTATCTGAGTATATTTATATAAAAATATTAAAGTTTAAAAATAGTTTGGCATAATTTAAACCTAAATGCTTAAAAAAATATATGTAAACTTAATATTTTAGAGTGCTAATATGTAAAAAATAGTTAAATAACTTTTTTTGGGGTGAAATAGGTCATGGTCATGTCAACATGCAAATACACCTGTCGTGTTCAGGATCGATCCCCGCCCCATGAACACGGCCCGTTTAGCAGCCGCCTTTATAACATTGTGTCTTTTTTCTGATCATTGTTTTTATTTTCCTACAGGCTAGAAAGACTCATTCAATGGAATCTTTTGATTCTTATGGTGAAGAAGAGTAAGATCATGCACTTTAGAGTTTAGTGCATTGTATTTTTTCTGAATTTAATTTTATAAAAGGAATTTTGATTGTTTGTAGGCTTGCTATTTAGAGGCTTGAGATAATGAAAAATGACTTGAGGCAAAGACTTGCAAATGAGGTCATACTTTTGATTTTCTTTGTGCATGCAATGAATATATATTTTTAAACAATATTAGTATATATATTTTTTTTATTTTAGGCGAGAGGAAACACGATACTTCAAGCTAGCTTGGAAAGAAGGAAGCAAGCATTACATGAACGTAGGATGGCACTTGAACAAGATGTAAGCCCTCCTTTCTTCATTTGATGAAATAATGTGTTGGCAGGTTGGCTTTGTCTTCCTCTTGTTTCGTTTCATGGGCCATGTTTTATTTACATAATCTATTGGGACCCATTTAGGGGAAATTATTGACATGACAATGAAAATAATTAGGTTTTGGGTTGTCACTGGTTTAACTAAAAGAGCCATGTTCATGTTGTTTAACTCTATCAATTAAGGTTGATGTCTTTGACACGAATAAATATATGGGTCGTGTTTGGGTTCAGCCCGACACGGTTAACACCCCTAGGCCCATTATCACCGCTTCGGTTTTTCACGGGACCAAGAAAAAGAAAATGCTAAATCGAATATTTTTTTATCTCATTTTTATGTTATATCTGAGTTAGAAGGTACACATTTGGATGTTTTTATCTTATATGCTTAAGTGCAAAACTATTATTGTTTCTTAACTGGTAGGTGTTGTAAACTCCCGGTCCAACTTTAACAAAGAGAAAAGAACACTTATAGTGGTGGTTATTGTTTTGGTCAAAAATTTCCGAAGCAATTTAGTGATCAAATTAGTAATGTGAGGTAGTGTGCTAGAAAGTGTGTAGAAAATATGCTTGTTGAGTTATTTAGAAAATCAGTATTCAGGATACGGCTCAGGATATTGAGCTGTATCTACGATCAAACAATGAGCAAACAATGAGCAAAAAGTAAAGGAAATGACACGAGATGTACGAGGAAAGCCCTTGATCAATCTAGATCGCCGGCATAAAACCTCGGGAGCTGACAATCGCAGCTGCCTTGTTCTTCTTATTGCTTAAACTTCAGGATACAGTGCAGGATATAGACCAGATCGCTAAGTGTTACAATGCCTTTATATGAAAGTGAGAATTGCTCGAGAGCAAGTGTTAGAATGTAGCGAGTGTGATTGTGATGTCCTATTTGATCTGGTATACCCACCTATTTATAGTAATGAATTACAAACAATAATCCCTACAAATATGGGGTACTCCGAATATTCCATTATGAACGTTATTGACTGAGTAATACGGCTTCAACGTCTTCATTTGAACGACTTGGACCGAGTCTTCCGCGGAATGAGTCTTATGAACGTTGCCAATTTCCAACCCACGTACCTGCACATAATCCATTAGTAATCCTGAGGATACCATTCAGGATATTACCAATATCCTGAATCAGCATCCCGGATGTAAACAGATACTACATAACCAAGATATAAACCAAGATATTTTCCAGGATATAGGGGTTCAGAATTTCACCCATAACAATTGTCCCCAAAAATGTTACCGTTTGATATCCTGCACTAACGGTTACATTTTTCACGGTGGCCGAGGTAATTAAGAGATAAGACCATTGATGTGACAGCTTTCAACCACCCGGCCTATATTTACTCATCATGCCCTATATCTTCTCATCCTCATCTTCTTTTTTAACCACAATCGACAAGAAAAAGGTAATATTCTCTCCCTCATCTTCATATTCATCTTTTATCTTTCTCCGGCGAGAATTCAGGCGACCAAATGCCTAGGCAAACGAGGTCCAGTTCAGGCGACTCGGCTCCCACATTCATCCAACAGAATCTTCTCCAAGAACCGGAGAATGAAACATGCACCTTTGACAGTGCTCATCTATCGGCCTTGAAATCCTCCGGTATCTTTCCGGAAGGAACTATATTCCGACCCTTTGATAGAGAAATCCGGTCAGATATGGTTTCCAACGAGTGGATTTGTTTCAATGCTTTCCCCTTTACCTTAGGGTTACGATTCCCCTTTCCGGACTTCATCACCGAGTTTTTTAATATCACCAAAATTTCTTTCAGCCAAACCATGCCAATGCTCTGGCGTGTTTTGTCTGTTCTTGACCAAATCAAGAGAAACCACATACCTGACCTTTCTGTCCATGATCTCCCTTTAGCCTACAAGCTTAGATGCCATGGCTCATCTAGATTCCTATTTTATTCTACTTCCGGTGATCCATTGATACTTCGTGCCACCAGGAACGAGGATGGTTGGCAATCCAAGTTTTTCTTCGTGAAAAGGGATTCAATCCCTGGTGGAACGGATTATCCGATGAGATGGTTAAGAAAGGGTAGGACTTAGGGTTTAAGAATGATCATGTCTCTTATCCTGTCTCATATCCTCAGCTAATGAATTTCATTTCTTCTGTTTGTGTATGCAGCTGATTTCAGAAAGATCGCACCTCCCCTTGCTGATTCTCAAAAAAGGATAGACGCCATCAGACTGCTTTCAGAAACAGAGAGAAGTTTTAATCCGTCTCCACCAACTCCAAGCCCTCTTTCAAGCGCAAACATGTCTGGTAAGAATCCTGCAAGATATCCTGCACACACATGTTTTTATTTGATATTCTTAGGAGAGATTTAGAAATTTACTCCATGTGTGCAGATTCCAGCAAAGTCCCAGTCTATCTAGACCTTGATGAACTTGACAGCTATCCAACTCCAGCCACAGTCAAGAAGGAGACTCCTGCTGCTACTAGCTCTAAACCACTCCCGGCTCCCAAGGCTAATCCAAGAACCCGTGCTTCCACAGCGAAAAAGAGGAAGGGTCTTGAAGTCAGTGCTCCAGGCTCAGAAGGGTTCTCCTATGACGAACTCAGCTTCTCTGATTCCTTAGAGCCAATGACATCCTTCCTTAACAAGGTAATATCCTGACGCATATCTTTCAAATATATCCTGTACATATATCCTGTACGTATATCCTAATAGGATATCCTGGTAGGATATCTTGGTCAACATACATTCTAACTTTATACCTGTAATTGATGTGCAGGGCCTCCAGCATTTGCTCCACTTGTATAATGACGCTTGTGGTACTGTGGCACTTCGTGAAGCCAGGATCAAACAGCTCGAAAGCACCGTTGCTGACCAAGGTGCCATTGCTGAAGCGAAGAGCCGGCACTACGAAAGCCTGCTGCAGAAGGTCACCCAAGACGCTGAGGTCAAACTCGCCACCGTTCAAATGGATCATGATCAGGCCTTGATCAATTTCCGAGAGGGAATCAAGGCTTCTGCTATCGTCTCCCTGCTACAAGCACGCATCAAGATGGCCTACGAGGCCAAGGAGACGGTCCTTATTTGTCCATCTTGGCCAGTTGAATCCTGGGTGGCCAAGTTAAAGGAGCTCGGAGGCAAAGCTGTGCCATTCCTGCTGAAGCCGGTGAGTCTTCTAAATCAGCAGAGGTGGTGGTCCAAGCTGGAGACAAGAAGGATGCTGGAGCTGATACTGGGATGGACATAGGTCAGGATGCTGCGCAGGATGCTGGTCAGGATACTGGAGCGGAGAAGTCTGAGAAGGTTGGAGGAAATGCCGCTGTGTGAGGGCATTTAGGTGGGCGATGACGGATATACGTGCCAAGGCCAGAGCCCACCTTTTTGAATTTGAATGTTGGTTTGTAGTCCCATAAACAATTTACTTTTCTGCACTTTACTTTCCCGCACCTGAACAATTTACATTTCCTGCATGCTTTTTGAACAATACAACAGTTGAAGGTGGATGGGTCTCGGTTTGAGATGAAGCCTTCAACTGTTGGGTAAATATGGTAATGAACTATTAGTGCTCTTAGTGGATGGGCCTTGTTTTGAGGTGAAACTAAGAGCACATCTTTTGGTATGTTAATAATATAACTTCTCTTTTGACCTTATTACTGTTGTCATTGCTATGAAAATCGTAGTTGTAAAAACTGTTTGGTTTGTACACTTTTAGGAATATATATTATAGATGTATCCTGAAAGGTATCCTGAAAGATATCTTGATAAGGATATTAAAATATAACCTATAAATTGTCCAAATAAAAAGGAGAGATCATACCAGAGATTCTTACAGAACCAATTTTAATCCTCCATTATAAGTTTTGTCCCCAGTGCATACTTGTGAACTTGGATCCATTCTTTGAACAGTATAATGTATGTCCCCTGTGTTTGACACAGAAACGCAAATGCATTTATACCTTGCCTTAAGTAAATTCCGCATACCCTGGGGCAAAACCACTGATATCCTGAAATGAATCTTTAGCATACTTGGGATAGACCCTTAATACCCTGGGGATAAACCCTAAATTTCATGCGCTACAGGCGAGAGTGTACAAACTCCAATTCTTAGAAAGGTGAAAACCTTTAAACCTCTGAGAGTATGAAAATACTCTTTCGTGAGAGAGGGTGATCAATCCTCATATACCTTTAGGATCCAGGATATAACCAACAGTAACGAAATTGTCAGCCACTTTTACATGAACTGGTCCCGCTACCTTGAACTATACCTAGATAACTTGCGCTCCAGGCGAGGTGTTTAAACCCAATTCGAAAGAAAGGTGAATACCTTTAAACCTTTGAAGGGACCAGGATCCCTTAAACGTGAGAGAGGGGGCCAATCCTCTAATCTTTCGACTTATCCTGAGCATATATCCTGGAGCTATATCCTAAAACATATCCTACAAAACAATTGTAAACTAAGGTGGGTGTTAGCTTGGCTAACACCCCTCCGATGCTTAAGTCAGTATTGGGTTCAAGACAATAAACAAATATATTTAAAGACAGAATACATACCATTCCGAGATAGAAAATAAATTCTACTCTTACTTCAAATAGAGCTTCAAATGTATTGCATTCCAGGATCTTGGTAGCATATCCCCTTCCAGATTCCTGAGTCGATATGCTCCTTTCCCTGCTTCTGACTCGACTTCATAAGGTCCTTCCCATTTCGGAGCTAGCTTGCCATCGGCAGGATTAGTGGTATTTTGAAAAGCCTTTCTTAGCACCCAATCACCAACTCGAAATCTTCTAGTCCTTATGTTCTTATTATATGCTCTGGATATTCTTTGCTGATATGCTGCTATCCTTAGCCTTGCTGCATCTCTTTTTTCGTCTATAGTATCCAAATCCTGACATAAGACTTCAGGATTCTGTTCAGGATTCTGCAGCATAGATCTTGCAGTAGGTATCGTCATTTCTGTTGGAATCATCGCCTCCGCTCCAAATACCAAGGAAAACGGGGTTTGGCCGGTTGCATTCTTTACCGTTGTCCTATCAGCCCACAAAACAAAGGGTAACTCTTCCGCCCATCTTCCTTTCTTAGCCCCAAGTCTCTTCTTTAAGTTATTGACTATTATCTTGTTTGAAGATTCAGCTTGTCCATTCGCTTGAGGATGTACTGGAGTACATGTGATCATTTTAATTCCCCAACTTATGCAAAAGTCAGTAGTCCTTTTGCTTATAAACTGGGACCCATTATCACAAATGATCTCAGCCGGTACTCCAAACCTCGTCAGGATATTCCTCTTTATGAAGGATACTACTTCTTGGTCTCTAACTTGGACAAATGCTTCAGCCTCAACCCACTTGGAGAAATAATCTGTCATAGCTAACATAAAGACTTTTCCTCCCGGAGCTTTTGGTAACTTCCCTACTATATCCATCCCCCACTTCATGAATGGCCAAGGGGAAACTACAGGATATAATGGTTCAGCTGGTTGATGTAGTATGTTACTATGTCTTTGACATGCATCACATCTTCGAGCATATTATGCAGCATCTTTCCTCATCGTCGGCCAATAATATCCTGTCCTTAATACTTTCGAGAACAATGATCTGCCCCCGGTGTGATTACCACAATCCCCTTCATGTATATCCTGAAGTACTTCCTTGGCTTCAGGATCCTCCAAGCATCTTAAATACGGTCCTGCAAGAGATTTCTTGTATAAAACGTTATTTATAATAGTGAATCGTGATACCTTCATCCTAAACGCCTTAGGATTTTCATTTCCGGGAATGTGTCCTTCTTTGAGATATTTCACAATTGGAGCCGTCCAGGATTTAGGATCCTCTTTAGGATATTCCGCCCCAGGATCCTGAATACCCGCTACTTCTTTATCCTGAGGATTCGTTGCAGGATATAAGACATGTAATACTGGTATTTGGGTCCCTTCCGGTATCCTGATTGATGATCCCAGATTTGCTAAGGCATCCGCTTCAGCATTATCCTCCCTTGGTACCTGTTCAAGTGTAAAAACATCGAAATATCCTGCTAATTTTTTGAGAATATCAAGATATTCTATTAATTTCTCACCCTTAACTGCATAGGATCCATTAAAATGGTTAGTAATTAACAAAGAATCAACATATACTTGTAAATTTTTGATACTCATGCTCTTAGCCAACTCTAATCCTGCGATTAAAGCCTCATATTCTGCTTCATTATTGGTAGCAGGAAATTCACACCTAATAGTCTGGGGTAATATGTCCCCCTGTGGCGATTTTAGTAGTATTCCTAATCCTACTCCTCTTATATTAGATGCACCATCAGTATATAATGTCCAGGATCCTGAGGATTCTCCTAACTGTTGAACTTCTAGGTCTACCTCATCCTGAATGCCACTACTAAAATCAGCCACAAAGTCAGCTAAAGCCTGAGACTTTATGGCATTCCTAGGTTCATATACTAAATCATAAGCACTTAACTTTACCGACCACTTAGCCATTCTACCCGACATTTCCGGTTTCCTAAGTACATTTTTGACAGGATAATTTGTTTTAACGTGTATCCTATGTGTCTCAAAGTAGTGTCTAAGTTTTGTTGATGCCATAACTAATGCTAGTATTAATTTTTCTAAATGAGAGTACCTAGGTTCAGCATCTAACAAACTTTTACTAACATAATAAACAGGATATTGCTGACCTTCAGGGTCTTTTATGAGAACGGCACTTACAGCACTCCCTGATACAGCAAGGTACAGGGATAGTGGTTCACCATTTCCAGGTTTCATCAATAGAGGTGCGGTTGAGAGATATCGTTTCAAATCCTGTAGGGCTGCTTCATGCTTCTCACCCCACTCGAATTTTTTGTTCTTCTTCAGGATATCATAAAAATCTTTGCATTTTTCTGAAGATCTTGAGATAAATCTATTCAATGCTGCCACTCGCCCTGTTAATCGTTGAACATCCTTCATATTTGAGGGGGATTTAATATCCAAGATGGCTTTAATCTACTCCGGGCTTGCTTCTATTCCTCTTTTGGTCACCATATATCCTAGGAATTTTCCTGCTCCTACTCCAAAATGGCACTTAGCAGGATTCAGCTTCATGTTATACTGATCCAGGATATCAAACGCTCCTTTAATATCCTGGAGGTGATCCTGAGCTTTCTTTGACTTTACCACCAAATCGTCGATGTACACCTCCATGGTGTCCCCCAGTTTGTCTTTAAACATCATGTTTACCAATCTTTGGTATGTTGCACCTGCATTTTTCAAACCAAAAGGCATAGCTGTATAACAATAAATACCTGTTGGTGTCATGAAGGCAGTATCCTCCTGGTCAGAAGGCTCCATTTGGATCTGTTGAAATCCTGAGGATGCGTCCATGAAAGTCAGCATTTCATGCCCGGCAGTGGCATCTACCATTGCATCAATGTGGGGAAGAGGAAATGGGTCTTTAGGACAAGCTTTGTTCAAGTCTGTGTAATCTACACACACTCTCCATTTCCCGTTTTTCTTCTGTACCACAACCACGTTTGCTAGCCACCTCGGGAACTTAACCTCTCTGATCATCCTGGACTTCAATAATCTCTCAACTTCCTCTTGAATAATCGTATTCCGCTCAGGAGCAAACTTCCTTCTTTTTTGTTGCACAGGCTTGAATGATTTATCAATTCCAAGCTTGTGAGTGATAATATCTTTGGATATGCCTGTCATATCCTCATGCTTCCATGCAAACGTTGACATCCTGCATTTTAAAAAGTTAATTAATTGTTCTTCAATATCCTGAGGGATATTGGTTCCCACGAGCACCGAAATATCGGGATTATCCTGGTCTAGGATAATTTTCTTCACATCCTGCTCCAGATCCTCCACAATATCCTGGGCCCGCGTCTTTAATTGCTATGCTGCACTAGGTTTGGTTGAGGATTTCATCGAGGATGAGTAGCATTCTTTCGCCTCCTGCTGATCACTATCAACTTTAACAACTCCCCAAGGGGTAGGTATCTTGATGCATTGGTGATATGTTGATGGCACGGCCTTCATATCGTGAATCCACGGTCTTCCTAGTATGATGTTATAGCAGGATAGAGAGTCCATCACACAGAAACGTTGTATCGAGTTGACTCCTTCAACGTACACCGGCAACTTTATCTCTCCCACTGTGTTTCTAGCCTCTCCACTGAACCCAACAAGCACGGTAGACTTTGAAGTGATATCCATTGGAGATACATTCATTCTTTTCAGCGTCTCTAGTTGGATTATGTTGATGGAGCTGCCATTATCAACCAATATCCTGCGTACAAAATGGTTAGCCACATATAATGTTATTACCAGAGCATCATGGTGAGGATCCTGGATAGTATCCCTGTCATCAGCATCAAATGTGATCACTTTGTCAGTTGTAAGTGTAGTCATCCTGACAGGTTAATCTCCCCTTTCGGCCTTAGCTTCTTTTGCATGTCTCTTTGCTGCCGAATACGAAGTCCCACAAATGTCGGATCCTCCCGAAATGAAGTTGATTATCTTGGCATCCGCGGGAGGTGATGCTGCTCGCTCAGGATCCTTCTCAGTATCCTGACCCTTATTCTTCTTTCTTCCTAAGAGATCTTTCAAATATCCCTTGCTTAGAAGATAGCTTATTTCTTTCCTTAGAGCGATGCAATCCTCAGTCATATGTCCGAAATCTTCGTGGAAAGCACACCATTTTGATTTGTCTTTCCAATCTGCTTTTTGTTGATTCTTTCGAGGCCATCTTGCCTTGTCCCCTAGACCCTGCATGGCATACATCAATTCAGGAATGTTAACAGAAAAGCAATATTCAGATAATTCATGATACTCTTCAGGATCCTCATCTTCGACAACATTCACTCTCTTGTTTTCATTTCTGCCATATGGCTTAGGCCGATATGACTTGAATGAGGATTCTGACTTCCTGTTAGTTGACTCATAAGTGTTAGATGAGTTCATCCTTTCTTGCATCTTTCTGTCATCCTCCAACCGAATATATCTTAGGGCCCTGTTCCGAGCTTCATCCAAGTTCCTGCATGGGTTCATTACAAGGTCTTGATAAAATTGAGAATCTTTTTGCAGCCCCATCTTGAAAGCTTGCACAGCTGTTGCAACATCAAGATGAGGAATGTCTAGTGATTCCCGGCTGAACTTGTTCACATAATCCCTAAGGGATTCCTGAGGCCCCTGTGTTATCCTGTAGAGATCACTTGTTAATTTTTCAAAGCTTCTACTACAAGAAAACTGACTATTAAATAAATTTACTAAGTGAGCAAAAGATGTAATCGAATGTGGAGGAACATTCAAGAGCCATTTCAAGGCTGATCCTGTCAAGGTTGAACCAAAACCCTTGCACAAGCATGCTTCCTTGAGATCCGGAGGGATAGGGTTAATCTCCATCCTTTCCCTATACTGAGCAATATGCTCCTCAGGATCCGTTGTTCCGTCGTAAAGCTTCATGTTGGGGGTTTGGAACCTCTTTGGGATCTCAGCATCACAGATAGGATATGCAAAACGAGATATCTTGTGGCTGTCTTGAGACACTTCCGGGATCGGCTGGACCACCCCGGGTACACTTGATATCATGTCCTTCAACTTCTGAAGTTCCCTAGTAAGCGCTGATGTCACACCTGTATCCTGCAAAGATCCACTATTGTTAGTAGTATGAGTATTATTATTATTTGACACGTTACCCGTTGGAGGATTTTGCCCATATCCTGAAGCATATCCTGAGCTCCTTATGGTCGACATCCTGACCGATGAGGGTATTTCAGGAGTATGATTCTGAGGAAGACTGGGCACAATATTCCCCCTGTTATCCTCAGTATACACAGCTGAACTGAAGTTCAACGTTCTGGGGTGTAATGGAGTGACAATATCCTCAGCAGATCTGCTCGAGCCAGACTTCAGGAGTTGTATTTCCCTTAAAAGCATTTGGTTTGTTTCCTGTTGCTGCCTCATTTGTTCCTGCACACTTCCAAATAAGGTTAAAATTTCATCGTTAGAAGCTAAAACGGGAGCAGATTCCTGAACACTGCGGGTAGGGATAATATCCTGAGGTCGTGTAGAGGCTGGCATCCTTGGAGGAGGTGGTGGAAGCACCGGACCGGTAGTAGCAGAAGTCATAGCAGACACAGTAGAGGAACTCATGTTTGATCTTGAGGCCATTATGGACAATGTGGCAAAAAGTTTTGAAAATAGAAAACCGATTAGCGATTTGACAAAAATTTTTACTAAAGAGAGCACCACTTGCCCCACGGTGGGCGCCAAATTGTTTTGGTCAAAAATTACCGAAGCAATTTAGTGATCAAATTAGTAATGTGAGGTAGTGTGCTAGAAAGTGTGTAGAAAATATGCTTGTTGAGTTATTTAGAAAATCAGTATTCAGGATACGGCTCAGGATATTGAGCTGTATCTACGATCAAACAATGAGCAAACAATGAGCAAAAAGTAAAGGAAATGACACGAGATGTACGAGGAAAGCCCTTGATCAATCTAGATCGCCGGCATAAAACCTCGAGAGCTGACAATCGCAGCTGCCTTGTTCTTCTTATTGCTTAAACTTTAGGATACAGTGCAGGATATAGACCAGATCGCTAAGTGTTACAATGCCTTTATATGAAAGTGAGAATTGCTCGAGAGCAAGTGTTAGAATGTAGCGAGTGTGATTGTGATGTCCTATTTGATCTGGTATACCCACCTATTTATAGTAATGAATTACAAACAATAATCCCTACAAATATGGGGTACTCCGAATATTCCATTATGAACGTTATTGACCGAGTAATACGGCTTCAACGTCTTCATTTGAACGACTTGGACCGAGTCTTCCGCGGAATGAGTCTTATGAACGTTGCCAATTTCCAACCCACGTACCTGCACATAATCCATTAGTAATCCTGAGGATACCATTCAGGATATTACCAATATCCTGAATCAGCATCCCGGATGTAAACAGATACTACATAACCAAGATATAAACCAAGATATTTTCCAGGATATAGGGGTTCAGAATTTCACCCATAACAGTTATAACTTCATCAGTTGTGCCACTTCTCTTTGCAGTGGCATATGCCTTTAGAAAGACAAAGAAACAGCCTCACATTAAAGCTCCTCTAATTCGTACAGGAAACAAGCGGCTGTGACACTGATGATTGCTGGATGTTGGTGTTTTGGTCCATTTTGATGATTGTCCAATCAACTCGGTTCATAATAGACATCATTGAATTTTATATCATTCGGAACACCCGCTGCAACGCGCGGGCATTCCCACTAGTTTGTCATTAAGTAAAGATATATGAATTCTCTCTTCATTTAATCGTTATGTCTATAAGTAATAAACATGTAGTTAAATTCCCTTTTTTATCTAACTGTTTTACCTATGATATTTGAAATAAATTCAATCTTTCGGTTCTATGTTGAAAATGTGTGTATAAAGCAATTCTCCTATTTGATTGTGTGCAAAGTTTAATTCCATTTATATTCCGCTGCATTACTTGTTCATTGTTCATCTTAAATCAAACGTAAAACACAATCAATCCAAACTCAGATCCTAACAATTGGTATCAGAGCTAGGACAGTCAAATTTGATTTAACAATCATTTTGACATAAATAGTTCAGCTCACAATGGTTGATACTAATAGTTGTTCGTTTTGTTGAAAAACAGAGTAAGGCTTAATCACCACCAAAGTTGATTAATCAGTACCTGTAAAACAACCAGGATGACATCACAATCACAAGATGATAAGAATAACATCGACTCGCTTTTCAAACCACCCATGTTAAAATGAAATGAATAAAACATCTGGGAAAGAAGGATGGGTCACATCCTTGCAAAACAGAACACTGGATGTTGGAGATCAGTTGTTTTTGGGCCCCATGTTCCCATGGTGCCGAGTGCTGAGGATTCAAAGAAGTTCGAACCTAAAAAATATGAAAACTATGCTGAAACTGATTTTTAAAAGTTCAAACTAGATGCCAAAGCATTCAGCATCATTGCATCTGCATTACCCAATGAAATATATACTGGGCTGTTACATTGTAACAGTGCAAAAGAGCTATGGGATGCACTTAAGGAACAATTCGGGGGAACTGAAGAAGTAATTGAAAATAATAGAGAAATTCTGAATCAGCAGTATGAAACCTTTTGTTACATTAAGGGTGAGTCATTGACTCAACAGTTTGAGAGATTCAGTTGTCTCATTAGTGAGCTAAGACTTGTTAAGGTTGAATTTCCTAAATCTACCCAAAATAGCAGGTTTCTTAGATCACTACCTGAAAAATGGGATACAATTGCCTTTGTGACTAGAAATTCTATTGAGTTCAAAGATCTAACACTGACCCAACTTCATGGTAGACTCATGACCTATGAAAGGGAGTTACACCAGAAAAAGAAGTTGCAAGAGTCTGGCAAAGTTATAGATGACTATTCATTTGGCAACACAGCTCTTCTGGGTCAAGAAGAGTCTGGCAGCAGTAAGGATCAGAGTTATGATCATTTTATTGACATAACTGCTGGAGGTAATTTCAACTCTGATCCTCACTCATCCAACTTTGCTTTCACAGCAAATGGAGAAAGCCAGAACTCTGATAATTTGTGCTTTGAACTCAATGATTTGCAACACTTTGATCCTACTAACTTAGAAGAAAAGGACATCTTGCATCAATTGGCATTGCTTAGTGTGAGAACAAGCAAATTCTATAAAAGAACATGGAGAAAATTCCCAGGGTTACATGGGAATTTAAAAGTGGGGTTGGATAAGTCAAAAATCAAGTGTTATAAGTTCAATAGGCTAGGTCATTTTGCTAGGGAATGCAGGAGTCAAACCACTGGTCCAATTATAACTCATCCCAGCTCAAACCCTAGACCACAACACCAAAGCACTGTGCATTATGCCCAATATACCCCTGCAACCCATGTTAACACTGCGCACTATGCTGCAACCTCTGTACCTGTGCATTATGTTCAAACCACTGTTCCACAAATTCAGTATCTTCAAACCCCTGTCCCTTAGGCACAAGTGCAACCTGTTGCACCTCAACAAACTGCTCCAGCAGTGGTTCAACCAGATCAGCAAAGCTTTTTCACCCAAGGCTTTGTTGACTGGAGCAGTATGCCTGATGAACTTGGTGATGAAAATTTTGCACTCTATGCTTCTAATGATACTTTTAATGATGAATTTTGTCTGATGGCATTAGAGTCAATACCAGAAGGGGTAAAAGATGAAGGAGAACAGCTAAGTGCTGAAATAGTGGATGAAGTGGCTGAAGCAGTGGTTACTGCAGTTGCTGGTGAACTACTGCTGGGAGAAAATTCAGAAACCCTGATTGAACCATTGTTTGACCCCTGGTCCAAAGAAGAAATAGAAGAGAAGGAAGAAGGTGAGAAAGAAGAGAGAGCTGATGAAGAAAATGATCATCAATGTGATTGTGCTATGATGGCTGCTGCCAAGGTATCACCTCAGGTTCTTGAAAATCTGTGTTCAGACAAATGCATTATTGCATTTGCTAGCATTAAAGAGGTGAATGAAAACCTTAGGGATAAAGTCTTAACTGATGAAGTCAAATTTGAAAAGTCATTAAAAGAACTTAAAAACAAATTGGCTGAAAAGGATAAAGAAATCTGCAATCTCAAAGAAGAGCAAAGCATAACCAAAAACCAACTCCAAACTATGGTAGAAAAACACCAAGTTTGTAAAAAGGAGTTGGAGTCCACCCAAATCACTTGTGAAAGATGGGTGGAATCTTGCAAAGGTTATGAGGTCATGCTTGAAAAACTGTTTGAAAGCAATGTCAAGTTTGGAATAGGATATAGAAAATATGATGAACTTGAAAACACTGCTGCAAAACAAGCTTGTTCAACTGAAATAAAACCAACCAACAAGAATGGCCAAGAAGTTAAGATAACTGACAAACTTGGTAATAAAATCACTCTGGAAAGATCTGTGGGGTCCTCAACCTTTGAGGAAATTGAGAAATACCAATTTAAATCCACATGGTCTGATGAGTGTGACATTCTTGAAAACTTCAAGCCCATGGATTTCACAACTACTGATGGTGTCACAGCTCCAAAAGCAAAGGTCATTCCTCTCAAAGACATCCCAAGAGTGGTTCAAAACTCTGTTGCTAAAGAATCTGAGAAAAGGAAGAAAAGAGAAAAGATCAAAAACCTGTTTTGTGATTTTTGTGAAAAGAAGAATCATCTAACAAAAGACTGTTTTCATCTAAAAGTATATGATCTAAATAAAACAAGTGTCATTGTACCTGCTGAAAGCTGCACCATCTGTGGTAAAACAAACCACAAAACTCAAGAATGTGTGTATCTCAAAAACTTTGATGTAAAAAAGAATGAGTACACTGCAAAAACATCCTTGAGGTCATCAACATCATCTGTCAAGTTCACCAAGAATCAACCACTGTTTGTGCCAGTCCAAACAGCTGTTACAAAACAGCTGAACCAAACATCTGTCAAAAGAGATGTTCAGGTGACTGATGCACCCCCTGCAAATCAATACAGAAGAGGCAAGGGACAACCACCATACCAAAGGATCCCACATGTTTATGAGGCTTACAAAAAGCCTTCCAAACCAAGAGTGAACAGGCATCCTTTTGGTTATCAACAGATCATTAGGCAAGACCCCCAACAATGGTTAGAGAAAAACAGACCCAAAACTGTCCAAACCCCTGACCTAACCACTGCCCATCCATCTGAACTTAACCTAGACACTGATGAGACCCCATCCAAAGCCATATTGGCTTTGGAGACCCTAATGAACTAATTCTTTACTACATGTGCAGGGAGCTTCTGCATGCTTAGATAGTCTTTGGTATGTAGATAGTGGAGGCTCCAGGTACATGACAGGATGTAGAGCCCTTCTCAAAGATTTCAAAACACATGGAGGGGGTGATATATCCTTTGGGAATAATAGTAAAGGAAAGGTTCTAGGGTCTGGTACTGTGCAATCTAGTAAAGTTAAGTTTGAAAATGTCAATCTAATAGACAATCTAAAATTCAACCTCCTAAGTGTCTCTCAGATGAGTGATAAGGGCTATGGCTCTTTCTTCACAAAGGATTGTTGTAGGATTGTTGGACCAGAAATGGTTGAAAAGATTGAAGCAATAATAAAAACTGGAAAAACCCAACTTGTTGCTCAAAGAAGTGGCAATGTTTATGTGGTAGATATGTCAAAAGAGAGCCCCAGGACTGATGCCTGTCTATTCTCAGCTGCATCAAACAAAGAGACAGAATTATGGCACAGGAGATTGGGGCACACAAATCTCAAGACAATCACTGCCATTTTAAAACAGGGGTTAGTAAGAGGTTTACCTCAAAAATTGTTCACTTGTTCTAAGCATTGTGTTTCCTGTTTAAAAGGAAAACAACATAAAAGCTCTTACAAATCAATTGAAGAGTCCAAAACAACCAAATGTTTGCAAATGCTTCATATGGATTTGTTGGCCCAGTTAAAGTCATGAGTCTTAGGAAGAAAAGATATTGTTTGGTTACTGTTGATGACTTTTCTAGGTTTACATGGACTTATTTTTTACACTCAAAAGATGAGACTGCAGGCGTTCAACAAGACTTTGTGAAACAGGTTGAAAAGTTGTTTGACCTTCTAGTAAAAATCTTCAGAAGTGATATTGGCACAGAGTTCAGGAACAAGGAGTTAGATGATTTCTGTGTGTCAAAAGGAATTGTGAGGCAATACAGCATTCCAAGGACACCAGAACAAAATGGGGTTGTTGAAAGAAAGAACAGGACTTTGATTGAGGCTGCCAGGACCATGCTTGCAGATTCAGGTTTGCCATTAACTTTTTGGGCAGAGGCAATAAACACTGCCTGCTATGTCCAAAACAGAGTTTTAATCAACCCCAGGCATCAAAAGACTGCCTATGAACTGCTGTATAAAATAAAGCCATTGATTTCATATTTCAAAGTTTTTGGCTGCCCATGCTTCATTTTAAACTTAAAAGATTCTATCTCTAAGTTTGCAGCCAAAATTGATTGTGGTTATCATCTGGGATACTCAACCACTGCTAAGGCCTACAAAGTGTTTAACACAAGGACCAAAACAGTGGAAGAGACTTTGAATGTAAAGTTCAATGAACTTTCATTAATGAAAATCCCAGCAAACCCTGCAGAATTGTTTGATCTTGATAAGTTTACTTTTGAAAATACTGCTGCCAAGACTAACAGTGCAGGTCCATCAAAGGATTCATCATCAGACTATGGGTATGAAGTCATCATTCCTCAACAAAAGTCTGTCTCAATGTGAAGAGCAGCAGATGTTCAAAACAGCTGTCAAAGCTCAACCACTGCTACATCAACAGTTGTTGACCAAAGTATCCCTTTAACCCCTGCTTCCACATCATCAAACACTGTTGATAGTCCTCCATCAGTGGATAAAAGTCAGCATGTTTTCACACCAGTTCCACCTATTCCTCCACCTCCATTTGAAGCCACTGCTGGATCATCAAAGTCACCAGCAGTGGTTAGCTCAGATGATTCACATCTGCAGCCTTCACCATTAAATGCCATTGTTCCATACCAAGGAGATCTAATCTTCTTGAAATCTCATCCACTTGACCAAATCATTGGCAACATCAATGAAGGGGTGCTCACAAGAAGTCAATCCCAAAACATTTGTCTTTTTGCTGGTTTCCTATCTCTCCATCAGCCAGTCAAGTACCAAGAGGCACTGAAAGACAACAACTGGGTAGAAGCCATGCAAGAGGAGCTCCAACAGTTCAAAAGACAACAAGTATGGGAGCTTGTACCACTGCCAGAGGGTGTAAGTCCTATTGGTACAAAGTGGGTCTTCAAAAACAAAACTGATGAAAGGGGCATTGTTGTCAAGAATAAAGCTAGGCTTGTGGTTCAAGGGTTCAGACAAGAAGAGGGCATTGACTATGATGAAACATTTGCCCCTGTAGCAAGACTTGAAGCTATCAGATTATTCCTGGCCTTTGCTGTCAACCACAACATCAAGGTGTATCAAATGGATATCAAATGTGCATTCCTCTATGGTAAGATTCAAGAAGAGGTGTATGTCTGTCAACCTCCAGGTTTTGAGGATCCATTTAATCCAAATCATGTCTACAAGCTAAATAAAGCTTTGTATGGCCTGAAACAAGCACCAAGAGCCTGGTATGAAACTCTTTCCACTTTCCTACTATCCATTGGTTTCACCAGAGGTAAAATAGATAAAACATTGTTTTTAAAATGGAAAGGAAAGGATTTGATGATTGTCCAGATTTATATGGATGACATCATCTTTGGAAGTACATGTAACAAAATGTGTGAAGAGTTTAGGCAACTCATGACAGCTGAGTTTGAAATGAGTTCAATGGGTGAACTCCAGTGCTTTCTTGGTCTCCAAGTAAGGCAACTGCAAAATGGCACTTTTATCCATCAAGGCAAATATGCCAAAGAACTTTTAAAGAAATTTGAGATGGATGATTGTAAGCCATGCAGTACACCTATTGCAACCAATAAAATTGTCATGTCTGATGAAAAGGATGATTTGGTTGATCAAACTTTATATAGAAGCATGATTGGTTCTTTATTGTACCTAACTGCATCTAGGCCAGACATCATGTTTGCAACATGTGTTTGTGCAAGATCCCAGTCAGCCCCTAGAAAGTCAAACCTTATTGCTGTAAAAAGGATATTCAGATACCTAAAAGGTGCTCCCACACTTGGTATCTGGTATCCAGCTGATGGTAAAATTGAGCTTTCAGGTTTCTCAGATAGTGACTTTGCTGGATGTGACAAGACAAGGAAGTCCACTTCAGGTGGGTGCCAATTCCTAGGCAATTGCTTAGTATCTTGGCAAAGAAAAAAGCAAGCAGCTGTTTCCACATCAACTGCTGAGGCAGAGTATATAGCTGCTGCAAGCTGTACAGCCCAACTGCTTTGGCTTCAAAATCAATTGCTGGATTTTGGTATCACTGCCCTAAAGACACCTCTCATGTTGGACAGTCAGACAGCAGAAAATATCATCAAAAATCCAGTTTCCCATTCAACAACCAAGCACATAGATATCAGACATCACTTTGTGAGGGATTGCTATGAAAAAGGTTTGATTTCTCTGCACCATGTACCAACTAAGGATCAGTTGGCAAATGTGCTAACAAAAGCATTAGATACATCCACCTTTGAAAGCTTGATCTCTAGGATTGGCATGCTAAACATGGAATAACAAGCAAAATCTTATTTTCTATGAAAAAAAGCATTAAAATGTTTTCAGAAAATAAAAAATCCATCCTTAAAAATAGCTAAAAATGAATTTTTCATTAAATCCTTAAAAGTCTGCCATAACCACTGTTTTGTTCAAACATCTGTTCCCTAAAGACTGTCCACTGCTGAAAGTCAACCCCTGTTCTCTCATTTTCTTGGTAATCACTGTTGTTCAAAATCAGTGTTTTTTCCACTAATAAGGCTATCCACTGATAGTTAAAGTCTCCTACTGCCTTCATTATGACCGTTGCAACCACTGATATTTGCTCAATCAGTGGTTTTCAAAACAACTGTCTTCCATTATTCATCTTCTCATCAAAGGTTGGCACGTGGACAATACATAGCGGTCAGATCTTTGTAACCGCTGCCACTTCAGCATTCACTTTTTTCCTTATAAAACCCTGATCTAAACCCCCAAACAGGTTTTTACACTGTCGAATTGAATTCCAAAATTCCTTTCTCAAAGCAGTTTCCATCCTTCTTTTCAAAATTCTTCTTCGTTCTTCTTCATCATAATGACAAAATCAAAGTCTTCATCTTCCAAAAAGGCCACTCAAATGGCTACCACACCCATTGAAATTCCATACAAAGTTTCTCACAACTATCTGGGTCTCCTCACAAAACCCGGCACCATCGATATCTACGATTCCATCATTGACATTATGTCATCGTCAAAGTACAAAACTATGTTGACAGCAGATGCACCAATTTACCTAAAAACCCAGAGAGAATTTTGGAAAAATGCCACTCTTGAAAAACAAGGTGAAGACGTCATAGCCCTAAATTCCTCCCTCATGGGTAAACCAGTCAAAATCACACCACAATCCATTTCAGAAGTCTTTGAACTCGATGATCAACAAGGTAAAAATTATTTTCCCAAAAACGAGCTTAAAACTGATTTCCTTAAAAGGGGGTATTGATGCGTGTGAAGTGTTATATATATTAGGTGTATATTTTAAGCCCCTTTAACACTTTTTTAGTCAAGTTTTAAATTTATAAAACACGATATTTACTAACACTAGACACACATATGGGCAAGTGCACCCATCGTGAGCGTAGTATAGTGTTGGTAAGATACCGAGGTCGTCCAAGGACATAAGAGCTTTTAGTACCGGTTTATCCTCAACGTCTAATCAAATCAAAAAGTTTAGAAAAATGTTTTAAGCTAAGAAAAATAAAAACTAAAAAATGCTGAAAATAAAAATAAAAAGAAAAACAGATAGACAAGATGAATCACTTGGTTCCGACTCGTGTATAGTGTAACCTTTGATTATTTCCGCACTTTTGCACTTATTTAAGAGATTATCTTAGTTATTGTAGTAGGCCCCTCTTTTGAAGGTGACGTTACCCTCAACCCAGTAGTTTGAGTCAGCAAGGATACAATCCTAAAGGGTCGGATTATTGAAAGATAATGAATTAAGTTATTAATGCAAATTATGGTAGGCCCCTCTTTTGGAGGTGACGTTACCCTCGACTAAGTAGTCTGAGTCAGCAGGGATACAGTCCTAAATAGCCGGGTTATAGTATTAATAGTAGTTAACTTATAAGGGGATCAAAGAGTTTGGACCCCCGCCATCCAATACCGTTAAGTATTGAAGGAGGTCCTACTAAATTTGACCCAGGTCCATTGCAGGACCTCTAAACGCTGAACAATGGCAAGACTCTTACCAAACCGTTCCCTTAACCCCCGACCAGGTAGCCAACATACCTCCATATAGACCGTGGAGATATGAATGGTGAAAATCTTTTATTTTATATAGACAGTAAAATAATGCCAAGACACCACGGACAAACGATAAGGAAGAATCACCTTAAACATAAGAAACTAGTTATTAAAGTCATTAATACAAAACCAAGTAAAAAGTGCGAAAAGATTAGAAATAAAAAGTATTACACTAGACACTTGTCTTCACCAAGTGATGTAAGAGACTTAGGCAAACATGGCCTTGATTGTCAAGAACTCTTACGATCAATCTTGGATCCCGAGACGACTCACACACTCTATGATGGACAATGGATGATGGTGGTGGATGATGGTGTTATGGTGGTGGTGGGTGGTGGGTGAAGTGTGAGAGAGGTGGTGTGCCAAGGGATGGTTTGAGCTTGAGCCAAGCACTCCTATTTATAGGCTGAACAGAAGCTCGGGCACGGCCCCGTGTCCAGTGGGCACGGCCCCGTGTCCACATCCTTCTCTTTCTTCATTTAATGCAGCTTGTCTTATTAGTTGACCACGCCCCCGTGTCCGCTGAGCACGACCCCGTGGTGCAGAAGAATCTTTGTACTATGAAGATTTGCCTGGATTGTGCGAATCTTATAGTTGACCACGGCCCCGTGTCCGCTGAGCACGGCCCCGTGGTGGGCAACAGAAGCTTCTACCACTTTGTCTTTTCTGCTGACACTTGGGCACGCCCCCGTGCTGGCTGAGCACGGGGCGTGTTCAGTCTTCTGTTAGCTTGTTTTGCTTGGGAAGATGCTGTCGTGGGGTCGGGCATGTCACGTCTTGTTCCTTTTCTTGTATTTATGTTAGATTTTGATGTCTTTTTGCTTCTTTTGTTAATTTGAGCTCATTTAATCCTGAAAATACAAAAGGAAGACAAAAGCACACTTTTTCCAACATTAGTACTAAAAAAAGGGTTAGTTTTATGCCACAATTGATGTAATTTATATGTTGCATTTTGCACACATCAAATACCCCCACACTTGAATCTTTGCTTGTCCTCAAGCAAAACTCTTTATAATGTGGCTATTACACTCCCAAATGGAATGGGTAGAGGAGAGGGTTTTTGGGCTTGTCATAGAGTGTCGAGATTTCCAAGATTCTTTATTTAGTTTTATTTTTATTTATTTACAATCCTATTCGTCATGATTTATTTAAAACTTTTCATAAGATAAATTACTTATTAGGGCATAACATGCTTCTTTAAAATTCTATTTATATACAAGTTCACATACCTCACGGGGATCACTCAACACTCGGCCGAAGATGTATTTTTGTGGATCACTCGAGAGCGGCATGGAACTTACTCCTACCATAAGCTTGCCAAGCAATCAATCCTCCTCCTTTTTTTAACTTATATACCTTTGTAAATATCAAGAGGACTTTTGGGTGAAGGGTTAGGCTTGGGTTAAAGGTAGGTGGTTGGGTTAGTGGTTAATAGAAAAAGGGCGAAAAGCGTAACAAGCGTCGGTTTTCGTAAGACTTTTTATTTTTGTAACTTTTATTTTGATGAAGCTACTATTCAAACAAAGTTATTTTTGATGAACTTGTTTGTTTATTTTCTTTTGCTTCATCATCAACACAAAATTAAAATTTTTTTTTTCAAAAGTCATACGAAAGACCGGGCTAGTTACTAAAACAAGGGGTTAAAAATGAAAAAAGTTTTGGTGGGTAAAAGGGTGTTTGGTTTGGGTTATGAAATGAAAATGTTTAGGCTCAAAGGGGCTAACTAGGGGGATTTTGGGTAGGTGGTAAAAAAAAAAAGAAAAATAATGGTGTAGAAATAAAAAGGGTTAGTCCTAATGCCTCCATCATTTACTTACTCGGGTTTAAGTTGGTAGGGACCGGGAATGTATCGTCACGGCAAGTTCTAGAGTCGTAAGAACCAAGCGGCTATTCACACAAGAAACGAAAAATGAGCATTTAGTCTAATGATATGTAATTGTATGCTCAATAAAGGCTCAAAACTCACTTTTGTGGGAATGGGTTTTTATGTGATCAAGTATATATAATCATATTTTAATTAAGTTTGTCATACCTTTTCATAATTTTCTTATGTTGGTTCTTTTTATCACGACGCTATCGGTTGTAAATTCGTAAAAATATAACCTTTTTAGAACTTGAAATTCCCAAGTTAACCCTAGACAAATAAAAAAAATGAAAATTTTTTGAAAAAATTTGGGGTGATTAGCGGTTACAATAGAGTTTTGTGTAAGGCTTGTATTTAGGACTTGCAAGATTCAAGGTTTTAGCATCCCCCCCCCCCCCCCCCACACTTAAATTACACATTGTCCTCAATGTGTCCCAAAAATAAGTTTTTAGGTTGATTGAATGTGTAAAAAGGTGTAAAAAGCAAAAATTTTGTGTTAATGGGCGCTGAACACGGCCCCGTGTTGTCCGGGCACGGCCCCGTGTTCAAGTGCCAGTAACAGAATTAAATCAAGAGAAACAGAAGCCTGGACACGGAGGCGTGTTGGGTGAACACGGCCCGTGTCCAGTTACCTGAACTGGGTCTTTTTCTGCAGACTGTGCAGCACGGGGCGTGTTGGGCGGACACGGCCCGTGCCGAACTTACAGTAAACGAAGAAAATTGTCGGATGGTCCTGTTTTCCTGCATGGGGTGCTGGTTCAAGTTTCCCTTGTATCCTTTGCCATCTCAAGTGTGTTTTATTCCTGAAAATTAAAACTAACTAGAAAACATGAAAATTAATCTAAACTAAACTAAGGATAGTTCCGCGGAATGCCTCCGTGGTGCGCCACGTTTATAAGGGTCCTTGGCTAGACCCAAAGCCTGGTCATATGTTACCCAAGTGGGATGTATTGCATCCCATGTTACACCGTCGGAGAGCGTCATCCAAGCTTGAGTCTATGACCTTCATGTAATTGACCGGGTCTTCGTCCTCTACTCTTTTTCCACATTCAAACTTCACTTCCTTGTCCCCAAACTTCAATGTTAACGTTCCGTCATTCATATCCACCACTGCTTGGGCGGTGGCTAGAAATGGCCTCCCGAGGATGAGAGGGACATCGGTGTCTTCTTCCATGTCTAGGATGACAAAGTCGGTTGCGAAAACGAAGTTGTCAACCTTGACCAATAGATTTTCAACGACACCTTGTGGTAATTTGACGGATCTGTCGGTTAGTTGTATGCTCATCTTTGTAGGGCTTGTTGCTCCTAGGCCGATTCGTTTGAACATTGATGTGGGCATGAGGTTAATGCTAGCCCCAAGATCGGCTAATGCATTACGAACGGGGGACTCCCCAATCGAACAAGGAATTGTGAAGCTTCCGGGATCGATTTTCTTTTGTGGAAGTTTGTTGAGTACTAAGGCGGAGCATTCTTCGCCTAAGTTAACTAATTGCAATGATTCAATTTTCCTTTTGTGAGTGAGGAAATCCCTTATGAATTTTGCATATCTAGGCATTTGGGTTAGGACCTCAATAAAAGGAATACTAACATGCAATTGTTTTAGTAAATTTTTGAACTTTGCGAATTGCTCATCGGTCTTTTGACGATTTAACCTACCGGGGTACGGAATTGGAGGAGTCTTGGTGGGCTCTTGATTTGGTGGAGAAGCCTTTTCTGGTTGAGGTGTGGGTGAAGTCGTGCTTTGGCTGAGTTGACTTCCTTCAACCGGTGGTAATGGGGCATCCTCGGGACCCACGGTTCGGTTTCTCAATGTGATGAGGTGTACTTGCGCCTTTGGGTTGGTTTCGGTATTACTCGGTAACGCGCCTTGTGGTCTCTCGGAGAAATTTTGAGTTAGTTGATTTAATTGTTTTTCAATGTTTTGAATGCTAGCTTGTTGATTTCTAAAATTCGATTCCAATTGTTGAAATCGATCCGAGTTTTTCTTTTCGGTGTTGGAGATGAGGCGAGATACAGTATCTTCAAGCCTTTCTCTTCCACCTTGTTGTTGAGAGAAATTTTGTGGTTGTTGAAAGTTAGTCCGTTGGTTTTGTTGGTTACTACTATTGCCGGGATCTCTCCAACCAAGGTTTAGGTGGTTACGCCATCCTTGGTTGTAGGTACCCGTTGGAGGACCCGACGGCCTAGGTCTGTTATCAATGTAGTTTACCGTTTCTGTTTGTTCATCTAATTCTTTCATACAACTCCAATTTTCATGTGGCCTACCACACCCTTCACAAGCCATAACCGAGGCCGTTTTTGTCATTTCTAGCTTTTTGATTTTTGAAGAGAGGGCCTCGATTTGGGCTTGTAAAGAGGTGCTTTCATCAACCTTATGGGCGCCCGGGGCAATAGATTTATTACCTCGGGGAGTGTGCTATTGAAAATTGGTTTGAGCAATTTCCTCAATTTGATTATATATTTCATTTGGGCGACGATTACCTAAAAGTCCCCCGGAGCTAGAATCAAGTGTTTGTCTTGTGTGTGGCAACAACCCATTGTAGAAAGTGGATACTTGTTGCCATACCGCAAGACCGTGATGAGGACACTTTCTTAGTAGCTCCTTGAACCTTTCCCAAGTTTCATATAAGGATTCCCCATCCTCTTGTGAATATGTATTAATTTCAGTCATTAATTTAGCCGTTTTAGCAGGAGGGAAATACTTATATAGAAACTTTTGGGCTAGTTCATCCCAGGTGTTTACCGAGCCAACTGGGAGGGTGTTAAGCCAAGCCTTAGCTCGGTCTTTTAGTGAAAATGGAAACATCCGAAGGCGAATGGCATCGTTTGATGCTCCATTGATCCGAAAGGTATCACATATTTCTAAGAAATTAGTAATATGTAGATGGGGATCCTCGTCCGCTAGCCCATGGAAGGTTGCGGCGTTTTGAAGCATTTGTATCAAATGTGGCCGAAGTTCGAAGTTGTTGGCTTCGACATTCGGTGCATTGATAGCGGTGCCGAGATTACCTACGGTGGGCCGTAGGTAATCCATGAGGGTACGTTGGTCCGCCATTGGAAGTGGGTCCCCCGAAACTTTCTCTTGATTTTTAGCTTTAAGTCTTTTTCTGAGAAAGCGTTCGGGTTCTTCTAGAGGTTCTTTTATGTCTCTACTAGAACTGGAGCTGATGCACTACGAAGGAAGTTCAAATGTGGCGCCAAGGTTCCAAGTCCTGCGATAAAAACAGAAAAGAATGTTGGTCAGAAGGTTCACCATGGCCCCGTGCTCAGTGAACACGGCCCGTGGTCAGATTTACAGTAATTGTTCTCCGGATCCCTGTTACTGGGAGTTGGACACGGCCCCGTGTTGCACCGACACGGCCCCGTGCTCAGCTCTCTGTAACTCGGAAAATAAAAACTGCCAGTGATAGTGCTGGACACGGCCCGTGTCTGACCAGGCACGGCCCGTGCTGAGCTCTGCAGAAACAGAAAAACTAAGAAAAAAATCCTAAAAAAATGAAAAATAAGAAAAAAAAATTAGGCCGTTGATTCCTAACTTTCTTAAAATCCTTGTGTCCCCGGCAACGGCGCCAAAAACTTGGTGCGTGTGAAGTGTTATATATATTAGGTGTATATTTTAAGCCCCTTTAACACATTTTTAGTCAAGTTTTAAATTTATAAAACACGATATTTACTAACACTAGACACACATATGGGCAAGTGCACCCATCGTGAGCGTAGTATAGTGTTGGTAAGATACCGAGGTCGTCCTAGGACACAAGAGCTTTTAGTACCGGTTTATCCTCAACGTCTAATCAAATCAAAAAGTTTAGAAAAATGTTTTAGGCTAAGAAAAATAAAAACTAAAAAATGCTGAAAATAAAAATAAAAAGAAAAACAGATAGACAAGATGAATCACTTGGTTCCGACTCGTGTATAGTGTAACCTTTGATTATTTCCGCACTTTTGCACTTATTTAAGAGATTATCTTAGTTATTGTAGTAGGCCCCTCTTTTGAAGGTGACGTTACCCTCAACCCAGTAGTTTGAGTCAGCAAGGATACAATCCTAAAGGGTCGGATTAATGAAAGATAATGAATTAAGTTATTAATGCAAATTATGGTAGGCCCCTCTTTTGGAGGTGACGTTACCCTCGACTAAGTAGTCTGAGTCAGCAGGGATACAGTCCTAAATAGCCGGGTTATAGTATTAATAGTAGTTAACTTATGAGGGGATCAAAGAGTTTGGACCCCCGCCATCCAATACCGTTAAGTATTGAAGGAGGTCCTACTAAATTTGACCCAGGTCCATTGCAGGACCTCTAAACGCTGAACAATGGCAAGACTCTTACCAAACCGTTCCCTTAACCCCCGACCAGGTAGCCAACATACCTCCATATAGACCGTGGAGATATGAATGGTGAAAATCTTTTATTTTATATAGACAGTAAAATAATGCCAAGACACCACGGACAAACGATAAGGAAGAATCACCTTCAACATAAGAAACTAGTTATTAAAGTCATTAATACAAAACCAAGTAAAAAAGTGCGAAAAGATTAGAAATAAAAAGTATTACACTAGACACTTGTCTTCACCAAGTGAAGTAAGAGACTTAGGCAAACATGGCCTTGATTGTCAAGAACTCTTACGATCAATCTTGGATCCCGAGACGACTCACACACTCTATGATGGACAATGGATGATGGTGGTGGATGATGGTGTTATGGTGGTGGTGGGTGGTGGGTGAAGTGTGAGAGAGGTGGTGTGCTAAGGGATGGTTTGAGCTTGAGTCAAGCACTCCTATTTATAGGCTGAATAGAAGCTCGGGCACGGCCCCGTGTCCAGTGGGCACGGCCCCGTGTCCACATCCTTCTCTTTCTTCATTTAATGCAGCTTGTCTTATTAGTTGACCACGCCCCCGTGTCCGCTGAGCACGACCCCGTGGTGCAGAAGAATCTTTGTACTATGAAGATTTGCCTGGATTGTGCGAATCTTATAGTTGACCACGGCCCCGTGTTCGCTGAGCACGGCCCCGTGGTGGGCAATAGAAGCTTCTACCACTTTGTCTTTTCTGCTGACACTTGGGCACGCCCCCGTGCTGGCTGAGCACGGGGCGTGTTCAGTCTTCTGTTAGCTTGTTTTGCTTGGGTAGATGCTATCGTGGGGTCGGGCATGTCACGTCTTGTTCCTTTTCTTGTATTTATGTTAGATTTTGATGTCTTTTTGCTTCTTTTGTTAATTTGAGCTCATTTAATCCTGAAAATACAAAAGGAAGACAAAAGCACACTTTTTCCAACATTAGTACTAAAAAAAGGGTTAGTTTTATGCCACAATTGATGTAATTTATATGTTGCATTTTGCACACATCAGGTATGCAGATTCAATGAAAAAGGATAGCTTACTAAAAGGTAGTTTTCCACCCGCAACAAGATTTTTGTTCCATACCCTTTTGATGTGTGTTTCAAACAAAACAACTGCTTTCAACGAGATACCATTAAAGATACAACACCTGGGATATGCTATTTTACAAAATGAAAATTTCAATTACTCTCAGGAAATCTTTAATGATTTGGTGAAAAATGTTGATAAAAAGCCATTCTTACTATTTCCAATATTTCTAAGTTACTATTTTCAAAAGAAATTTGGTAAGGATGATGCTCATGTATTCAAACAAGGTGACTCTTTTCAAATAAACAGCTTGACGGCTGAAACTTTTACAAGATTATCAACACCTTGCAAAACAAAAGCAGAGGTCCCTGAGCAGAATTTAGCAGCTACCACTGCTCCTCAGGTATCTGCTGCTGAGCCCACTACTCTAGATGATCACAGCAGCAAAACAACTGCTGTGAAACCCACACCTAAAATCACCAAAAAGCCAAAACAAAAGAAAACACAAAAGCCCCCCAAACCTACAAAAAAGGCAACTCTGGAGGATGAGATACCAGAGCAACTCCCAGTGACAGCACAAAAGTCACAAGAAACCACTGCTGCTACTTCCTCACAGCAGATGGTAGAAATATCTCAACCCATGCCTCAAACTCCTCCTGCTTCTTCACAAAAAGAACAGGTTGTACACATTGGGACACCACAATATGATGCTCTAGAATCACTTGATTCTATCATCCACGGCCCACTTCCCGGGGCAAATTCGCTTTCAACACCCAACCTCACCTCCACAATTCCCCCAGAAACGAAATTATTGTTGGATGCTCTTGATTTGAACCAGACACAAACCAGTCCTTCTCAATCACCTGTACATGAGAATATGCCTCAACAAATGACTGGGTCTAATGTATCAATCATTGCTAACCCACCAACAAGACCTGAGGAGGTTACACCCCTTGAGTTACATGTAACTCTTGGTGGTAGTTCAAGTGAAGCAGCCACTACAAGTTCTGAACCCACTGGTTTGCATTTGGACAGTGGTTTCACCAATAAGACTTCCTTGAAGGCAATTTCTTGTATGGGAACCTTTGTGTATCTGGTTTTTACTGGTTCACTAAAAAGTGTCTCTCAATTTGAAGGAAGAAGTCCCTAGTACCAAGACAAAGGGGCATCAGTGGATGATTTTTAGACTACACTTCCTGAGTTAGCCACTGTTACAACCACTGCTAGTGGGAAATCAGACGATCCCATTAAATTGGGTGATGGTTTAATATACCAAGAATTGACGGGTAGAATTGATAAACTTGATACAACTATTGCAGAAATTAAAGATATGATGCAACAGTTGTTGAAAGCTCAAAAGGTACCACCCACTGCTACTCCAGCTCAAGCACCTGCACAACCTGCACCTGCTGCAGATGAGTTATGGAACTTGTTTCAACCACTGCTTATCCATCAAAGACAATTAGCTGATCAGCAACATGAGATTCAGGTTCAAAAGATCAGGAATGTCATGGAAGCAAGGTTGAAAAGCTACTCAGGCAGATATTAAGGCAATCAAGGCCCATTTGCTGAACACCACTAGCACTGCTCCTCCCTCTATCATTTTTGTGGACAACCCTCCACCAGCTGATGCCAAAAAGGGGGAGAAAATAAAGCAGTGGAAGAAAAAGGGTTATGAAGATGGTTTATACATTGCTTCAGACAGTTCTAGCATGCTTGCAGACACACCGTTGCCAGATTGTTCTAAGAAAATTGATGTGACTACAAATGCCATTGCTGATGCAAAAGCAATGGTTAAAAAGGATAGGGAGGCAAAGGATAAAGCCAGGTGGGAGCAAGAGAAAAGAGTTTTTATGGAGATGAATGAGCAGGGTGTTTCTAAGCCAAAGGATGAAGAAAATCCTAAGCCAAAAAGAAATCAGCCCACAAGAAATGCGAGGCAACCCAAAACCAGACCTTCCAGAAAAACAAAACATGCTTCTAAACCTACAAAAGGCTCCAAACATCAATCTCCCAAACCAGCAGTTGTTAAGACTCCTGCTGTATCAACAACTGTTGGTACTTCAGTGGTTTCAACAACTGCTAGTCAAACAACTGCCACCACTTCAACACACACCACATCCACTGTCTTACCACATCACAAACTACTACAAAACGACCATCACCTCCTGCCAAAAAGCAGAAGACAGCTGATGACACATCATCAGTTGTAATGACAACAGTGGTTGAGACACCAGTTATTTCAACAACTGTTAGTCAACCACCTTCCATTTCAATAATCACCACTCAAATCACCACCACTGAACCATCCAAAACAACATCAGCCTCTCCTCAACCAAAAAGGAGAAGGTTAATTCTGAAAAAGGATGATTCTCCATCATCACCAACATCTTCACAACTTTTGTCACTTGTCACTATACCAAACCTTGTTCCTCTCTCTTCAGCTCAAGTTCAACAACCAACCACTGCCATCACTCCTGCAGGTGTCCAATATCCTCTAGAACTTGCAGCAGTCAGAGAAGAGATCAAATCCTTCTACTCTGAGGATGACCCTGCTAAAAGGAGTTTGCCATCTGTTGAAGGATATCCTAGGCCTAAAAATATTGAAGAATATTTGGAAGTTAAGGCTCAACAAGCAGAGGATATCTCTAAAAGAGATTCACAAGGAAAATCTGACAAAGAAATTCAAAGGCATTATCAATTTTTGCTTACACAAGTCAGATCTTTGGAGCAGTTTGCAAAGAATGTATGTCGACAAATTTCAGAAAGAGCAGATGAATCCTTGAGAAAAGACTATATTGAAAACATCATGGCCCATAAGAAATACAAGGGAGAAAAATACATGTACAAAGATTGGATAATTACTGAGCTTGAAAGTGAAGCAGCCAGGATCCAAGACATGATCAAAAACAAGGTTAAATATACTCCTCCTGATTGGGCAAAATACAAGAAAAATGTACCAGATAAGGCATTGGAGCTGAAGAGAATGAAAGAGGAATTAATCACAGCTGATTATGGGTCTAAAAATCAAGTGATGAGATGGAAAGAAGACAAAGTCAGGACCACCTTGGAGGAACTAAGGAAGAAAGATCCAAGGGTTCCACAAAAACCTGACTATCTTGAAGCAGAGGTTTCAACAAGACCACCAAAGCTGCCAGTCAGGAAATCTACTGCTCCACCTGGTGCTTTCATTTATCAAAGAAGAAGACAAAAGGAGATGGAAAAAGAAACACCAGAAGATATAGCTGCTAGTGATGATATTATAAAATCTGTCATTAAGCAAATGATGGCTGAAAATGCTGAACTTGCTCAAGCTCAAAGCACTGCTCAGCCAGTCATCACCAGGCCATAATCTCCAAATTCCTCATCCAATAAAAATCTCCCAAGAAACCCAATGGACTCAAAAGTACTAAAATGGAAAATTGATAAACAGACCCATGTACTGACAGTGATCAAGTCCAGTGGAGAAGTGAAGAAAATAACAAGGGAACAAGCACTTGGCCTAAGTGTTGAAGATCTACAGGATCTCCTTGATCTTCCACTTTGCAGGGATGAAGATGATACAGATGCCATAGACTTTGAGCTACAACTTAAAGGTCAGATAAGGGAACTGCTGATGATGCAATAAAGATCTACAATAATGAAGGGTTTTGGCATCATCTGTTCCAGGGGGAGATTGTTGGGATTGAACCCTACCAGAGGAACAGTTGATTAAAGCCAAAACCGGATCAGAGCAGTGGATCCATAAATAAGCAGATGTTGTGTTTACATTCTCTCCCCTTGAAAGTGGTTTCAACATCTGATGACCTCCATCCACTGATCCTTTACATCAAACTGCTGACCTACAACTACTGATCATGTAAAAGACTGATGTAGACTAAAGCCCTGTTGATCAATCTACTGCTATGGGTCAAGCACTGCTGAAGTTATCAAGTACTGCTAGAGTCACAACAGTGGAAGGATAAAGTAGTAGTTTAGTTTCTCTTATGTAATGAATTGTAATCAGTAGTTAGCATAGCAGTGTTTGTATTAGATCAGTTGTTAGAGTTTGTTAGGAGGTTAGATGTCACTTTCATGGTGACGTCAGCAAAAATGCCACTGTGGTTTGTCCATGCCTATAAATAGAACAGTACCCTGTACTGTTCTATTAGCTCTTCACCAATCTTCTTCCTGTACGAACAAACACTGTGAGCTCAGGCTGAGGGGGAGTTTGTTACATGCATGCATTGTAATCGTTGTTGAAATAAATTCAATCTTTCGGTTCTATGTTGAAAATGTGAGTTTAAAGCAATTCTCCTGTTTGATTGTGTGCAAAGTTTAATTCCATTTATATTCCACTGCATTACTTGTTCATTGTTCATCTTAAATCAAACGTAAAACACAATCAATCCAAACTCAAATCCTAACATTTATGAAATGAATGGTTCTGGGCTACTAGCCCGAATGTTCATAGGAAAAAAAAATTCGGTTAATTAATGTAATGTTTTGATATGATAGTTAAACTAAAAGTTGAAGATAAATGAGAGAAGGAGCTAAAGTAAAGACACCTACGAGAAAGTAATTCCCTAAGGGGTTGCAAGACCTGTCACGTGGCCCATGGTCGTGAACTTGACACGTAGGGATCGAACACTTGGTAGGTAGTTACTTGCGTGCTCCAAGAGAGGTAATTACCTATGGAGCTACAACATATATGGAGCTACAAGCATAAGTTGGTGCAGTAGCGGAGCTTGACCTATTAATTGAGAGGGGGGGAGTTTTAAAGAAAAAATAGGGGGCCTTGTAAGTCCCGTAGAACGGATCTTTCAATGATATCAAACAATCACCAAGTTTGTGCGGAATCCAAACTAGGTGAGATTCAAGAAATAAAACGAAAACCAACAAGAAATATGAACAACGAAGAACAAACTGGAATCACTTTCAAACTTGCACACGATTCTATTACTATTAACTAGCAAAACCGTCTGGTACAAGTTCCTACACCACAATCCGTTGTGTTAATTTGATGCGTCAGTCTCACACTTTAGGGCCTAACAATCTCCCTCTAGACTGATGCCATCAAATTGTCTTCATAACATGAATTCAGCAACGTCTTCAACGAAATCTATGGTTGTTTCTACGCTGCAGATGTTGTGGAAGTTCTTGACTTCTAAACTCTCAGCACTAGGTCTCTTTCTTCAGCTCTTGTGGTTAGCTTCATATCAGGATCTCGATCAGCTTTTTCTTGAAAATCTTGTCAAAAAGAATGTGAGAGGAGGATTCTCAGCAGCTCTTTTCTTCTGCAATCTTTGTCTTTCAAGCAGGTTCACGGTACTTCTTCAAATGCACTTTCATTGTCAGATGGCGTTTCGTATCCGGTTCTTCTGACTCAGGTACATCTTGTTGTTGTGCTGCTTCAGACTTCTTCAGCAACTAACAGCATCTCAATCTTCATCAATCCCTGTTCTTGAATGAAATCAAGTTCTGCACATGCTTACAAACTCATAAGCAAACATTTCTTATGCAACAGGGAGAGTACCATATGAACACTAGGTACATCCAAGTATTTATACTCGGATTTCACAATTTAAATTCTTTAAACTTTTGATGATCAGTCAAATCTTCAAGAACGGTTACATTTTTAATTTTAAGAAAAACAAATAGACACTCTATTTTTGGATTTTCGATTTTATAGAAAAACAAGACACTATTTTTGTATTTTTTTTTATTTTTTTAATTTTTTAATTTTTTTTAATTTAAGAACTAAAAACAAATAAAAACTCAAAATATAAACAACTACCATAATATACAATTACAATTGCAATGGGATCAAGTCATGAGGTTTCGGGCTTGACTTCACTTATCAACACTGATCTATTACCGAATGATCTAGACGATTGCCAGTATATTTGTCCACCTAAACTCATCTCCCTAGACCTTTTCCATATAACTGCCCGTAACAAATTTTATCATGTTTTGATTTCTTAACAATGAACACCCAAATAAATACTAATCAAATCCCGGAAATATAAACAGCACACTCTATCATGCAAGTAGCTTCCCTACCACATATTTCACAAGTCCAATCCAAATCTCTGAAATCTTAACTGGGAATAGGTTGAGAAAAAGAACAGAATAGATCTTAAGCAGAGATGGTATAATATACAGATCAAATGAGTTTTTCTCAGTTTGATATAGGTTTCTTGGGTTTCTTTGGGCACTTGAGGGCCTCTTTCGGGTGTTTTTGATCTATAGCGCGACAACGTACAGCTAGGTCAGCATGTATCAGGATGCAGCTGAAGCTGTCGTTGCCTAGCACCTCCAGGTCAGCATATATCTGGATGCAGCAGAGGAGATACACGACTTTTTCAGAGAAGATTTCAGAGTCAGACCGAAATTGTGTGTATCGGGACAACATACAGACATTCAAATAGACATGAGCTAATTCCAAGTGATTTTCTTTTCTGAGGTCATGTACTATTTTAGTTCTGAACAAAACAGTCAATGTTTCCAGTCTTAAGGATAGAGCCTACCAATACATCATACTAGAGTCAAACTATTTCGATACTGGTTTTACATGAGTCAGCCCTTTACCATAATGTGAAAATTCATTTCATTTCCCATATCATGCAATTCTTCTTTTTGGCTTTTTCATTTTTCTAATGTTTTTGTGTTTTCCTCATTTTCTCCCCCTAAAACAATACTTATATATACAGCAAACTCTTTTTTATTTTTCTTAGTTTTCTCCCCCTAAACTCTATATCTATCTATATGTCCCTCTCCCCCCCCTAAATTTGTGCATAAATCTTGTATTTTTGTGCAAATTTACCATATACTAGAGAAATGACACTTTATATACAAAGTAATGAACTAGAAAAGAAAATATTTTTGCTTAACCGTTCTGTCATCAGATTGAAGACTAATCAAAATTCAAATCAAAGTACTGAATTTAAACGGTACCTTTTGCTGATCTTATCTTACTTCTCTAATCTCCTCCAAAGGAAACATATCACTTGTAAAAAAAATTTGAACTTTTTGCAACAGTGAAATGTTACCCGTTTTTATCTCTTGAACAACCGCTATCAACATTCCAGAGATTGTCAACAGCTCCTCCTTAGTTGTTCCTGAAAAGTAAGGAGATTAGTAAGACATTGGTACCCAGGCCATCGTGGTCCTGGGATTTCCTAAAGCATCAAAATAAGAAATTCCTTTAAACATAAGTCCCCTTTAGTTTCAAGGATTGGAGATGTTGCCATTTTGCATTTGGGTTTCCAAATTTGTTTCGGCTTAACAAACGTGTTTGTTGCCTTCGGTTGAGCAACTTTAGCTGTTTCAAGTTTGTTGGTTTTAGAAACACGGTTTTGTTCCTGAACAGCCCTTCTTTTGTTTTTAGCAACATTCCAATCCCCATCAGAAGGTTTAACCTTAGGATTCACATTCTTCATTGCCTTAGGTGATGATACCTTCATCGGCTTGGAATGGTAGTTACCCTTTGGTGTAACCCTCTGATTTTGCATATAATAGGGTACATAGGGACGATGTGTGCAGTTCCGAGCAATGTGACCAGCAATGCCGCAGTTGTAGCAAGTTTGTCTTTTCATCGGAAAGACGTTTTGAGCAGCTTGATTCGCTCTAGCAGGTCCTGAAGGACAAACCGGTCCTTTTTGCGTTGGATGCTCCTGCACATTTCTCTTAGACGAAGACGAATTGGGGTGCTTGTATTTGTTGTTTGCAGAAGTCTTGTTGCTCTGAGCACCATTCTTCGTCTTTTCTCCCTTATTGGAGCTTTCAATCACCTTGTCACGAGCCTTATGAGATCGTGATTGTCCTTGATAAGCAGACTTCGTATACCCCCAACTTTGATCTGCTCGTTTTGGCTCATTCCGCTTGTAGTGAACCGGCTCACAAACATCAGCACAAGAGCGTGTATTGACATTTTGTTGCACGTTTGGATGATGAACACAATTTCTAGCAATGTGTCCAGGAATTCCACAGTTGAAACATGTCTGTCGTTTCAATGTATGGAGATTCTGAGAGCTAGCACCATTAGCTGATTTGATGGGTCTAGATGACCGAGCTTGCGTTGCCTGTGTTCCATGTGCCTTTTCTGAGTTCTTCTGTACCTGCTGATCAGAACTAGCACAAGCATGAGATTCAGATGGATGATGTTTTTCGTCTTTTATAATTTTATCAGGATCATTTTGAAAAGACGATTCAGTTTCTGTTTTAATTTCCTTTTCAGAAACATTTTCTTGTGATTGTTCATTTATTGTGACCACCTCTTCTTTTACAAAATCAGATCCAGTTTTAATTTCTGAAGATGCAGAAGTTTCATCAACACATGTTTCTTCAACATATGTATCATGTGAATCTTCTTGAGATTTGCTTTCAGCTACAGTTTCCAATGGGGTCCCACTAAATTCAACATTAGGAACGCCCACTGAGACAGATTCAGAAGAAGAATCAGAATACACTTGACTTTCTTGAGAAGGAGTTTCAGTGGTTTCACTGAATGTGTCCTGAGGGACCTCACCTGTAACACTGTCATCAACTGAAACATTAGAAACATTACAATCACACGCATTAACTGAAACACAATCATCACCACACTTATTGTTCAAGGATTCAACACAAACATCATCAGTTTAGCCCAAAACATCAGGCTCACTTGACGAAACATAAGCACAAAACGACGCAAACAAAGACCGACCAAAAGCAATATCAGATTCAGTTTGTTCAAAATAATTTTCAGAAATATTAGTATGAACAACTGGTTCACTCCCAAGAACATCTCCACATTTTACTTCAGATACTTTATCTGCACATGAAGACGAAGTGTTAGGATCAATTGAGCCTTTAGAAACAAAATTTATTGGAGCAGACTTCTGTTTCTCAATTGGTCTGTCATTAAATGATGACTTATTGTTTTTGGGACCATAAGTCATTTTACTTTCATTCATCATCTCCTCCTCAGTCATGGGTAAATAAGTATAATTGTCATTATAGGGAGGAGGAGCCTGATTAAAACCCAAACCACGCCCTTTCTTTTCCTTGTATGCGAGCTGTTGATCACACAAGTTTTTGACTAATTTGCTGGAAGAATCAAATTTCTTAATGTTAAGTTCATTTATTTGATATCTATCTCTGATATCTTCCAGATCCTTAGTCACAGTGCACAGTTTCTCCTGAACATATAAGAGTTGAGTTGTTTTCACACTTACATCATCCTTGAGTTTGACGATGTCTTTTCGCTGAGCTTCAATCTTTTCTTTATAAAGTTTTTCGTTTTTCGATAAAGTAAAGTTTTTATTTTTTATTTCTTGATAATCTTGAATTAGCTCAGCGTTGTGTATTCTATAAGCTTCAACTCTTTCTCTACACTCAGGAGTACAGAAAACAGAAAGTATCTCTTCACGAGTAATTTCTTGAGCCACGGGTTTGTGAAAAATGAATGCCATAATTTCAGTGGTTGGTTGATACTTTGTTCTTCTCCTCAAAACACAAACCAAACGAGAATCCGTACACTCGCTAACTCAAACACTCTGCAGTCGAATGAACCCACCTTTTGAACTACACCTCAAAACCTATCAAACCGATATCACAAACAAACAAACCCCTTTTTTTTATAAAATAAACCTTTTTTTTATTTAACTATAAAATAAACCTGTTTTTTATTAAAAGAAAACCTAATTATAATTAATGATTATGTAATGATTACTAAATTATTATAATTATTATTATTATTAAAAATAAAACCTAAACCACATACACAGCGTTGTCTTCTTCATCTAAAAACTACCAAACCGAAACCCTAATTTCAAATGCAAATGACGTCCGTTGTTGCAGGTGGTTAGGGTGTGGTGCTCCGGCGATGGTGATGACGACGACCGGAGAAGTCAATGGTGAGATAGAGGTGACCGGAGGTGATGATAGTCGGAGTAAGACGACGGTGAAGTAGAGAAGACGATGTATGGCTACTGTATGATCGGAAGTTATGGAAGATGATGTTGTTGGTGATCGGTGGAGAGGATGAAACAGGTTGTCAGTGGTCAGTGTATGACGGTTATCGGATAGACAGTGGAGAAGGTGATAATGAACGGAGAAACTCGGAACTAGTCACTTGAAACCGTTGTGGGAGTGAATGAACGAAGGAGGTGACGAACTGGATATCAGAGATGGTTGCAGGTTGGTCGGTGAACTATAGTCGGAGAAGATGATGATTGCCACTGGAACTAGAAATCACTAAACTCGAAACCTCTGCTGATTGCGACTCGAGAACAGAAAGAGATGACTCGAGATCTCGGTTGTGACTCGGAACCGTGGTTGCGACTCGAGACTGTGAAAATTGATGAGTCGAGACCTATGTGAAGTGATGTTGAAGATTCGAGACCGTGAAACTTGATCAGTCGAGACCTCAAGAGATGAGTCGAGACCTTTGTGAAAACTTTTGGAGCTGACAACCTCTTGTTGAGTCGAGACCGTGGAAGTTGAGTCGAGACCGTGGAAGACGATGACTCGAGACTGTGATGTTGATGATGAGTCGAGACCGTGACCTGTAGAGACTATCGAAAACTAACAACTTTCAAAATTTTTGGAAAACTTTGTCTCGAGATGATAGAGAGTTGAAAACTATTTGAATTTTTTTTTAATTTGGAAACAAATAACTTTCAAACAAACCTTATCAATCAATTTTTCGAAAATTTTGGGATTCTTTAAATCGTTTTAAAACTTATCAGAATTTCGAAAACTTTGACTTTAACAACTTTCAATGATCAACACCCACCAAAATATGCCAACTTTCAAGAAAATATCGATGAACACAATGAAGAACACGAAGAACACTGAACCAAAAATTACGAAAATCTTGAATCTTTGATATCACACCGAGCCTAGAAATAGGTTCTAATGGCTCTGATACCACTTGTAAGTCCCGTAGAACGGATCTTTCAATGATATCAAACAATCACCAAGTTTGTGCGGAATCCAAACTAGGTGAGATTCAAGAAATAAAACGAAAACCAACAAGAAATATGAACAACGAAGAACAAACTGGAATCACTTTCAAACTTGCACACGATTCTATTACTATTAACTAGCAAAACCGCCTGGTACAAGTTCCTACACCACAATCGCCTCTCTCTAGCTTTCTAGAACTTTTGTAACAATGAGGTTCTAAGAAGTTCAACCCTAAAACAAGTTAGAAACTTGTTATATACATAGACAAGCCCACTTCCCTACATGGGCTCCCCTTGGGCCTGCTTGGCCCACATGGCCTAAAGCTTGGCCCAAGTGACCTATAAAGGTCCACAACCTAATATAAACTAACCCGGTAAGGCCCAGTTCGTAACCATAATCTGTTGTGTTAATTTGATGCGTCAGTCTCACACTTTAGGGCCTAACAGGCCTGACTGAATATATATATATATATATATATAGAGAGAGAGAGAGAGGCCGGTTATCATACAATACGCCTAATCGTACATTATGTACGCTATAACCACAACCGTCAGATCATCTCATTTAAACCCCCTGCTTAACTATTAAATTAATCAAATTAAAATATATATATATGAAACCGCCAAGGTTAAAATCATCCATTACGAAATCAAAAACCCCTGATAATCAGCAAACAAAAACTCACAATCGATCTATTCTTATTCAAAATCGTATTCGAAAATCCTACAAGGAATAAAAAATCGATCAACTCTTATTCACCAACTCCTTCTGCGATTTCTTTATCTGCTGATTTTGGAAGTTCAGGAAAACAACAACTCGATAGAACGTCTATCGAAGAAGATGATGTAGGATGAGAATTATAAAAAATATGCGAAATACATATAAGACGTGCGAAAAAACATTGCAGACAAAAAGAAAGGTTGTGTTTTTTTAAAGTGTGCGAAATCACATATTATAACATGCGAATTTAAAGAAAAAGCAATAATGTTTAACATGTCGTATAGTGTGCGAATTCATGACTTATACAAATGCGATTTCAAAGAAGTTAATAATGTTTGATCATCTGTTACAATTTGCGAATTCATCATTTATACACATGCGATTTCAACAAAAAAGTTAATGATGTTTAAGATTTAGTTTGCGAATTCGTTTTTGAATAATATGTGATTTTGAAAAAAAATGCTGCTAATACTTTTATGTAAATTTGTCCTAAAATACAAAAAAAAAATTATGAATTAGTAACTAAAATAAATAAAAATTAACTATTTTATATAAAAAAATGAATTTATTACCGATGTGACTATAATTTGACATGTAATGAACAATTTTACCATAAATACTACTGAACTTACCACCCTACCTACATAATAAATTAACTATTTTAATATAAAAAACCCAGATATAATTACCTTCCATATTAAGACATAGAACACGAAAAGATGCTCTAAACACTGTGAATGAGAAGATGGAGTCCAGCTCGGCTGAACGTGTCTAAATCTTTGCTTCAAGTAACTAAATTTCTGTTTAATAGTTTTATGGTTTTAGCTGTGTAAGACAATAATAACTACTTTATTTATTTTTGGTAGATGTTTTGAATACATATAATGCTTGGTTATAATCTAAATCGCATGAATGACTTGGACATCTTTGAAACAAAAAAACAAACAAGATAACTCAAAATCGCATGTACTGAATTGAAAACAAAGTGAAAATCGCATGTAACCTACATATATACTGACGCATATGAAATCGCATGTTCACAAACTAAATCGCATGATTATATAAAATCAACTCATATGTACGAAATCGCATGTTTGCCTTGTAAAATCGCATGTACATTAAAAAAAATTAATCTTCCTCATCTGAAACCTCCTCCCACTGATCTTCTTCTTCAGTGCCATCTTCACTACTTCCACTGTAATCTTCAAACTCATCTTCCTCTTCATCGTCTTCAACCTCGTTGGCATTGTCTCTAGGATCTTTTTCAATCTGGACTCCCTTCATCTTCTTTTGTTGTTTGCCTTTCAGTATCTCGCAAGTCCGAATATCATGACCTTTTTCCTTGCACACACTACATGTCCTTGACTTTTTCCTTTGCGGCTGATCATTTGTTCCCTCTTCGATTTAATCCTTTTATGCGAGCCACGACCTTTGTTTCTTATACCAACCGGCACACGGACAGTAGGAGGTGCATTAGTTACTGGTTGTTGGTAACCAATCAACTTTGAAAACCGGTCAAACTTTGGATCAAACTGCTTGGTTATAAGACCCTGATCAACTCTCTCTATAAGCTGCTTAATTTGATCCCTCACTAAAACAAGTTGATCAAGGTCGGAAATCAAATTGCTAACCAAATACCCCCCTGTCTAGATGATTTCACGAGCAGTCTGTTTAGCCTTCTGTTGCTCATCTTTATCACCCGCATTTACATCGAACGTCGCGTTTAACTCATTCGGGACCACATCCTTTGTCCATCTCTTCATAACATATTTGTTTGGTATTTCTTTAACACCAAACATCTTGAAAACAAAATAGATATGTTTACATAGCAGCCCATACTGCCCAAAACGCAAACAGCTACACTGTGCAGTTACTTCATTTTCAAGATTCTTGAAACACACCTAAGAAAACCAATATATATATATATATATATATATATTTATATATATAGAGAGAGAGAGAGAGAAAGTATAATGTACTTCACGCCTTAACGTACATTAACGTACTTCACGAAAATATATAACATGCGTAATTATTTTTTTGACCAAAATAACGTGCATGATTTTGGATCCCATGCGTGATTATGTGGTCCCATGCGTGATTATATGTTCCATGCGTGATTATACCCCTGATCCAACGGTTACCATTGTCTCCTACGTGAAGTATGATAAGCCGTGAAGTATGTTAACCTTTCTCTCTCTATATATATATATATATTAAATTTTAAAATCGCATGTGTAAATTAACAATTTCGCATGTACAAAAATCAATTAATTCAACTAATTTAAAATCGCATGGTTACATCAAAATCGCATATTGCAAATCAAGTTCTGAATGAAATTCACATGTAGGTTTTCAAAATCGCATGTTTTAAATATATATGCAATAATACCTGTAATAACCCATCTCCATGAGCTTTAAAGTCTTTCATCGATATCCTGATCTGTGGACCCTCGATTTTGGTGTCCATCGGGAGACAATCGGTAATGGTTCCATATATCTCTACTTGCTGATCAAAGAATATAAACCTGGTGTATATCTTAGCAGCATCTTTTTCCAAAGTAGTTTGGCTCCAATCAGCAGGCTCAGTATATCTTGAAATATGATCATTCTTTCTGTGATTGGACCTTTGGACATCCATTGCACCGTCAAAATGATTCATAAACTCTACAAGAGTGAGTTGTGAATTTGCCAACTGGCAAAAAAAAAAATGATTCTCGCTCTCTGATCTCGAAGTTGTTCGCATGAGACTAGACATAGGCTCATGCCGGTAAAAAGCCGGAATCCACATGCATCTCATCGAAAACATATCATCAATCCATTTGTTTTCAGTGAGACCAAACTCAATCATCACCAACTTCCACTGTCTCTCTAACTCTTCAGGATCAATGGAATCAGTCCATACAATATTGCACTTCCTCCTTTTAAACTCATCATTATTGCACAACTCGTGTCCAACCTATACCAATAAATGTTTTTTATATCAGCCTATAACAAAATCTATATTATAAAAAAACGCTAACGAAAGACAATATAGCATGCTATACCTTATCTGCCACTTTTTTCATTATGTGCCACATGCATAATCTGTGTCTGCTGTTAGGGAAAACCTCCTCAATAGCCTGTTTCATAGCAGGGTCTTGGTCCGTCACTAAAACCTTTGGCTGCCGACCAAATGACTTTACAAATGAATTCAAAAGCCATTTATAGGATTTAATGCTCTCCGATGCCAACAACCCAGCTCCAAGGGTTACATTTCGACAGTGGTTGTCAATCCAAGTGAACGGAACAAACACCATCTTGTACCTGAACAAAAACATGCGAAAAACACATTGTAACGTGCGAAATAGACAAAATATCACATGCGAAAACAAACAGTATAACATGCGATATATTCAACACCTATTCTTCAATGTATATTAGCATGCGATATTGCAAGGTTTAGGGGATCATATAACAGGAGAAAATAAATAAAAACCATTTTATGTAACACTTACCTATTTGTCTTGAAAGTTGCATCGAACGATATCACATCCCCGAACTCCATATACTTAAGCTTGCACAACGCATCGGCCCAGAACAAACCAGTTAACCGTTTGTCATCATCAATAGAATATTCAAACGAATAATTAGCTAAATACTGTTTTTTGTCAGTCAACCTATTAATCACCATGTCAGCATCATATTCTCCTATATAGCTGTTAATTCGATTCCTAAAATTTTTGCAATCATCAACCGTGGCTCCAACGTTCTCGAAACCACCGTAACGTTTCCTCATTATATGGAATGCTTTGACAGGACCAAGGTTTAAAGTGCCAAGTTCCCATATCATCTCCTCCTGCACATCTGACAATTGTATGTACGCTGGCAGCATATGAATATCATGTGGACATACAAACTTATGATTATGGCCATCAACAAATCTCTTTACTGTATATAATCTACCATCAACCGTGCAAATCATAAGTTGAGCTTTGCATCCAGTTCTAATGGTCCCCTTGTTCCTTGATTTGAATGGCTTTTTTGACTTCGAATAACGATCGTCAATACACAGTGGCTTATGTCCATCTTTAGAACAAACAAAATACTTAGTTTTGATTATACCACCAATGTGTACTTCACCACCTTTCCGAGTAGAAAAACCAGCTAACTTAGCATTAGATTGGTAAAACGCATATGCTTGTTCAATAGAGATAAATTGCATTCCAACCACAGGTGTAGGTGATGCTTCAACCTCCGGAGTGTAAACCCTTTCATCTACATAAATCAAAATAAAAAAAAGTAAAACACATGCGAATTATCAGACTCGTCACATGCGATATATTAATGACTGCATAATTTCATCATAAGAACACACAACACATGCGAATTGTATGAACAAATACATGCGAAAATGATGATTTTGATAAATATTTTTTACACATGCGATTTATTATATCATAACATGCGAAAACCAGTATTTAGAATAACATCACATGCGAATTGCAAATACTCATAACATGCAAACTTATACATATTATTTTTCATATCAAAATATACTCAACATTCAAACTTCAAAAACAGATACAACAATGCAAAATCATTGCTACGATTAAACAAAACAAGTCTACGAACAATTTAAATATCTAAATTAACATAATTACCATTAGAACACTCATTTACACCACTTGTACTTGCATTTCGATTTGGATTTGCAGGTTCCGGATTTAAAACATCCTCAATCGAAACTCTCTGATAAGCAGATAATTGAGCATGATCACCGATCAGTCGAGCTTCTTCAAAATCAATATCTGTGTTTCGTCCGGTGCTGCTCTGTGGATCCATCGAAAAAAAAATTGAATCAAACCCTAACGCAGAAGAATGAAAACTGCAAATTTGAGAATTATGAAAAATTTGAAACGGATTCGAATAATAATTACCGGGATATTAGTGTAATGAACTTCTCGCTGATTGAATGAAGAGACGAATTTGCCCTCAGATGATTGAATTAATTGTCTGATTTAACCTTATTAGAGAAAAACGAATCAGGACACGTGTAAGGTCAATCCAATCGCGTATGTAATGTACGATTACAGGATTTGTATCCTACACTTTACATATATATATATATATATATATATATAGGGAGAGGATCATGAGAAAACTACATCTAAATGAGAAAACTAGAAAACTAACTAAAAAAAGCTAAAAAACATACCAATTTTTTTTTACAATTGTTTATAAAAGAATCGCTATTTTTTATATATAAAAAAAATTTTCAAATTTTTTTTGTTGTACTGCACATGTGCATTATATGTGTACTACACATGTGCACTATATCCGTAATAGTAGACATGTGCAATACAAAAAAAAGGATTTTTATTTTTTATTTTTTGAAAAAATTTTTCCATGCATAAAAACTAGCGAATTTTTTATAAAAATTTGTAAAAAAAAAATTTGGTATGTTTTTTAGTTAATTTTTTGGTTTTCTCATTTAAACTAGTTTTCTCATGATCCATCCCCTATATATATATATATATATTGGGTGGGGTTCTAGAGTGAACACCAGTGTATTTACGAACTGAGTGAACAAATCTTGGCCATTGATTTACACATGTGGATGGCTAGGATTTTATCATCAAATCCTAGCCATTGATCTACACATATGTATGGCCAGGATTAGTTCGCTCAGTTCGCAAACTACACTAGTGTTCACTCTTGATCTTAATCCTATATATATATATATAATATTTGAAGTTTTACCATAAAATTTATACTACAAAGCGAAAAAATAGGGGGTCGGGCACCCCTTGGCCCAAACTAAGCTCCACCCGTATTAAATATGATATGAGTGATAATGATCGCTCGTTGGCGAACGTCACGTTAATGTAAAAGATTAAGGTATAAGTCTAGATTATGTTATGTAAAGGCTTATTAAATGCGTGTTTTGCTAGAGTCACTTACAATTTTAATTAAGCTAGAATACACTTAGCGTAACTGACTTTAGTATGCATATTAGGTTAAAGTTTGGATGGTGGTGAGCTTTCAGTGATGGTAGTAGCCATGGCCGGCCCTTAAGGTGGGCGGGGAGGACCACCGGCCAGGGCCCGATACTTCGAATGACACGTTATTTAAAAAAAATCCGATGTGTAAATGTAAAAATAAATAAATTAATAGGGTATATTGTCGCAACCCCCCGATCCCTGGTTCCCGGGGAACGGGCGGCCGCGAGCCAGTTTGGGTGGTATCGTGTGTTGTCTAATTTGGCAGCAGAATTTTTCAACAGGACCGTAGTTAGGAAATGTTTATCAGAGTAAATACCACATTTTCATAACCTTAAACAAATGGGATAAACCCAAGTTCATAGTACATGCTTTTTCATAGGAATAAATCATATTTATTTAATAAAAACATCTATTTTATTTTTAGGTAACTTTATTGCCACTTTTCCAAGCCTTCAGTGCTGTCCAGCTAGCTTCTATTTGGCTTTCACAGTATGTTACCTGAAACGCGTTTTAAAAACATTTGTCAGTGGGAAATACTGGTGAGTGAATCCCAATTTAATCAAGTTTAAATAAAAAGTCCCAGTGTACAGTATTGAGGGCGATCCCGCAATTATATTTGTTTACAAGACATAACAATTAACATCCATGGTACTGTCGAACCCGACTTGTGGACATGTTACTCCTTGACCAGGTGGTAACAAATTTTGTATACAAAACCCCAACATACTCCTCATAATTGTATTCTTACAAATACTCAATAACTGTTATTCGCATGGAAAAGTATTTAAGGTTTTGTAAAACAATTAACAAAAAGGTTTACAAAAAGTGGATCAACTCACATTGCTGTCTTAGGTTTTCCGTAAGGGTTTCCGGGTGATAATCTATAATTTACACAAATATACACGCGTTAGTATTAATAACCCAATTTAACATTAGCAATACCCTCCCCGAGACGGCATTCCAATGACTACGTCGGGCAGAACCACGACAGCCATTACGGAACCCTAGATCAATCGGGCAGCATATCTAATACGTATCCAGGGGTTATAATACTTACAATGGAGCAGAACTTCGCTAATTAGGGGGTATAATACCTGCTATAAAGCCTACACTTCAGAATTGTGATTTAGAATTGAAAGAAATGAACGATGGAAAACGAAAACCCGCTGCTTTCTTATATAGGGGCTGATCTCGGTTCTCTCGCTGCCCCCGTAAAACAAGCAAAGGGCCTACGCGGCCTGCGTTGACTCCAGGTCAACGTATAGCTTGTCCGGGTCACTATCTAGCCTTGCCGGGTGTTGGGCCACGTGGCCGCACCGGGCTGCGACATGCCTTAAGTTCACGCGGCCCGCGTGAAGGTTGGCGTGGGACTTACGCGGCCCGCCTCAGCCCAAAAATTCAAATTTTTTATTTATTTTTAATACTATTTAATATATTTGAGGCCCATTTTCACGTATGGGGTGTATTTTGAGACATTTTTGAGATATTTTAAAATATACTAGGGTGTCGGAAAAATTATGAGGGTGTCGGTTTTATTGAGGATTGTTACATCCTCCCCACCTTGTTTTAGAGCTCGTCCTCGAGATCTACTGGAATAGGTATGGATATTTCCTTTGCATTTCAGATTCAAGCTCCCATGTATACTCAGGTTCTCTTTTGGAGTCCCAATTCACTTTGACCAGAACTAATCTCTTATGCTTGAGGTTCTTAACTTTCCTATCTTAAATCTGTAGAGGCCTTTCTACAAACTTGAGTTGTTCATTTACCTCTATATCCTTAAGAGATACTATTAGTGATTCATCAGCTAGGCATTTCTATAGATTAGATACATGAAACACATCATGTATTCCTGCCATTTCCTCTGGCAGTTGTAGCTGATAGGCTACAGGTCCTATTCTTCTAATAATCTCAAAAGGTCCAATATACCTGGGACTTAGTTTTCCTCTTTTGATGAATCTTACTACTCCTTTCCAAGGAGAGACCTTCAATAAGACTTTATCTCCTACTTGAAATTCCAAGGGTTTGCGTCGGTTATCAGCATAGCTCTTCTGTCGATCACGTGCTGCTTTCAGTCGTTCTTTGACTTGAATGATCTTGTCGGTCTTTTCTTGTACTATCTCAGGTCCAGATAGTTGCTTTTCCCCAATTTCTGCCCAACGGACTGGGGTTCGGCACTTTCATCCATAAAGTGCTTTGAATGGTGCAGCATTGATACTTGTGTGATAACTATTATTATAAGAAAATTCTATTAAAGGTAAGTGATCGTCCCAATTACCTCCGAAATCATTTACACAAGCTCTAAGCATGTCTTCCATTGTCCGAATTGTTCTTTCGCTTTGTCCGTCTGTTTGAGGATGATAAGCTGTGCTCAGATTCAACTTGGTTCCCATGGCCTTTTGGAAACTTGACCAAAAATGAGAGGTAAAGCGGCTATCTCTATCAGAAACAATTGATAAAGGAATTCCATGTAATGAAACAATTTCATTTACATACAATTTGGCTAATTGTTCCATACTGAAAGTTTCCTTCATTGGTAGGAAATGAGCTGACTTGGTTAGCCTATCTATAATCACCCAGATTGTATCATTACCTTTCCTTATTTTGGGTAATTTAGTAACAAAATCCATTGCTATCAATTCCCATTTCCACACTTGCATTTCTACTTGTTGTAACAAACCTGAGGGTTTCTGGTGTTCAGCTTTAACTTGTGAACAAGTTAACATTTAGAAACATAGGCTGCTATGTCCTTCTTCATTCCTATCCACCAGAAATTTTTCCTTAAATCCTGGTACATTTTATCATTTCCTGGATGCATCGTATACTTAGACTTATGGGCTTCTTCTAATATACGATGACGTAAATTTCCTAATTTAGGTATCCACATTCTCTTTTTATGGAATCTCCAAATTCCATCTGTTCCTTGTTCTAATTCCTTAACCATACCTTTTAGTTTTTCAGCATCTTCCTTGATTACTGATTCTTGCGCTTTTCTTATTTGATCATTTAAATCTACTTGTAGATTTAATTTAAGAGAACGTACCGTTTTTGGCTTTTCATGATACTTTCAACTTAAAGCATCTGCCACTACATTTGCTTTTCCTTCATGATACTGGATATCATAATCATAGTCACTAAGCATCTCCATCCAGCGTCTTTGTCTCATATTCAACTCCTTTTGCCCGAAAACATACCTTAAACTCTTATGATCAGTGAATATGGTAAACATACTACCATAAAGGTAATGTCTCCAAATTTTAAGGGCAAAAATTATAGCTCCTAACTCTAGATCATGGGTTGAATAATTTTCTTCATGATTCTTAAGTTGTCTAGATGCGTAAGCTATAACCTTTTGACGTTGCATCAATACACATCCATAACCTAACTTAGAAGCGTCACAATAGACTACAAAGTCTTCAGTTCCTTCTGGTAACGCTAGTATGGGTGTATTAGTTAATCTTTGCTTAAGAATTCTAAAAGCTTCTTCTTGTTTTGGTCCCCATTCAAACTTAATAGATTTACAGGTTAACTTAGTTAAAGGAATGGCTATTCTAGAAAAATCTCGAATAAACCTTCTATAATAACTGGCCAATCCTAAGAAACTTCTAACCTCGGTTGGTGACTCAGGGGTTTTCCATTTAGTAATCGCCTCGATTTTTGTAGGATCCACATGAATTCCTTCATGATTAACTAAGTGTCCGAGAAACTGTACCTGTTCTAACCAAATTCGCACTTAGAAAATTTAGCATAAAGCTTTTCCTTTCTTAATAAACTTAAAAGTGCGTGCAAATGCTTTGTATGATCCTCTTTACTCTTAGAGTAAATTAAAATATCATCTATGAAGACGATTATGAATTTATCCAAATATGGCTTACATATTCGGTTCATCATATCCATAAATGCGGTTGGGGCATTGGTTAAACCGAATGGCATGACAGTAAATTCATAATGACCATACCTTGTTCTGAATGCGATCTTAGGAATGTCCTCTTCCTGTACCTTTAATTGATGATATCCTGACCTTAAATCGATTTTAGAGAAAAATCGAGCTCCTTGCAGTTGATCGAACAGATCATCGATTCTCGGTAATGGGTACGATTCTTAATCGTGACTTTGTTCAATTCACGGTAATCAATGCACATACGCATTGATCCGTCCTTCTTTTTAACGAACAGTATCGGCGCTCCCCATGGCGACGAACTTGGCTGTATGAATCCTTTTTCCAACAATTCATCTAGTTGTTTCTTCAATTCCTGCATTTCGGCGGGTGCCAAAGGGTAAGGTGTTTTGGCAATTGGTGCTGTTCCAGGCAGTAGGTGAATTCTGAATTCAACTTCTCTGTTCGGTGGTAGTCCTGGTAATTCTTCTGGAAAGACATCTGAAAAATGGGACACTACTGGAATGTCTTTTAGTTCTTTTCCTTTAGTGTTAGTGATTATGGAAATCAAATACACTATAGAACCTTTTCTTATATAACTTGCAGTTTTCATCAAAGAGATGAATTTTGTGGACCTAGAGGGCTTATCTCCTTTTATTGTGATCGTTTTACCTTTTGGTGAATTTACTTGAATTGACTTTTGATCACATAAAATACTGGCTTTATTGGCTATTAACCAATCCATTCCTAATACAACATCAAATCCTGCCAGATTCATTGGGTAAAGGTTTGCCATAAACTTTTGATTTAAAATTTCTATTCTTGCTCCCTGCAAGATTTCAGAAATCCTAACAATTTCTCCATTAGCTGTCTCTACTAGACATTCTTGTGGTAGTTTAGTTAATGACTGATTTAGAAGTTTGCAAAACAAAGTATTGATAAAACTTTGGTTTGCACCAGAGTCAAATAATACCTTAGCAAAGACATCATTAACTAAAAACGTACCAGCTATCACGTCTGGAATCATCTTGGCTTTATCTGCAGTTAGAACAAATGCTCTGGCATTTTTAGTGTTCCTGTTGTTCACAGCTGGAGCCAATTTCGGACAGTTTGTCTTAATGTGGCCTTTTTTTCCACAGTTATAGCATAGTCCATTACTGGATTTTCTCCTGCAATCTTCTTCCTTGTGTCCTGGCATCTTGCAGAAATTGCAAAGAGTAGAGCATTTTCCCGAATGCTTTTTCTTGCATACCTTGCAGAAAGGTGCAGAGGTAGAACCCATATTCCTACGGTTATAATTCCCAGAACAGAATTCTTCATTAAGCCTTTGGGTTAGGTTTCTCCTCTGTTCTTCTTCTCTAGTACGGATTAATTCATCTGTCAATGTATTTGCTAGTTCTACAACTTCTTCTATAGTTTGAGGTCTACCTTTCTTGACTACATGTCTAATTTCTCCGATTAATCCCCAGATATAACGGGAGATCAATACTGGTTCAGGTGAAGCAAGGGTCGGCACTATTCTAGCATATTCGAAGAATAATTTAGTGTATCCCTTACTATCTACCCCGGTCATTCTTAAGTTTAGGAACTTATTAGCTATCTGTTCCTTTTCATTAGGAGGGCAAAATTTCCTTTCTACCATATTCTTAAATTCCTCCCATTCCATGTTGTAAACTTTATCACTTCCTCTTGATTGGAGGATAGTGTTCCACCATTCTAAGGCTGAGTTCTTAAACAGATTAGAAGCAAACATTATTTTGTCTTCTTCCGCACATTTACTTATTTTTAAAACAGCCTCAGTCTTCTCTATCCAGCGTAGAGCTGCAATAGGATCTTCATTGCCCGAGAATTCTATTGGTTTACAAGACCAGAATTCCTTGTAAGAACAACCGTAAGGCATGGTTCTTCTTCTTTTGGGAATGGGCACTTGAAGTACGGGTCCATTGTTTACGCTGTGTTCTGGTTCAATTGGTCGCTTACTGCTATGTTTACTTTTATTATTCGCTTCTTGAATCGTTTGAATAATAAATGGCATTGCATCTATAATTCCTTGTGCCACTATGTGTTGAACGACACTATTATCCATTTGGTTTCCATTGTTATTGATGCTCGGATTCTCATTAACAACGTTAATGTTACTCTGGTTATCGTTATTCAGATTTCCTTGATTTCCTTCGTCGGCCATCTGAATTCTAAACATTTACCTCATATTAATATCACAAAATAATATTTATATAATCAATCACATGACACACATTTTTGCCAAAAACGTCGATCATTGCGACTTTTACTCTATTCATCTACTATTATGCATCTATTACACACTAGTACTGAAATAAAAATTACAATACCAACTGAAATAGAATTACACTAATAGTAATAGGCATCCGTACACACATATTTTATTTTATTATTATGATATTATTATTACTGTTACCATTTCCTCCATCACATCATGGATATGGATTCATCCAAAAATCCATATTGCTCTCATCGTATTTCCATATGAGACGCTCTCCCACCTGTCTCATTCTCTCACTGCTTTCTAAAATTTCCTCCCCAAAAGTCCTAAGTTCTTACACGTTTTCTGCACTCATTGGGGATGCAGGTTCCAGGACTGGGTTCGGAATCTGGGGTGCGGGTTCCTGATATGGGGGTGAAAATGCCTGAAAACGGTAAGGATCCTCTAAGATTTCCCTAATGTAGTCATCATGGTAATAGGGATCTAAAGGGTCCATACCTGGATAGGCTCCTATGTTTTGCATGGGTGTGTCTTCATGTATTGGGTAACGTTGCACAAAGTCCCTATTGTCGTCCCACCAGGGGTCGTAATTTGGGTCTAGGGGGTTTGGTGCTGGTACCCTAATGATTTCTTCCGGATTGAAGTCATGCATCTCCACTTGGTTTTCAGGGTTTTCTATCTCCATGGGTTGGTTTGGGATTGGTGGCTGTGGTTGGGGTGCTATTATTTGTTCCAGATTTGGGTCAGCTGCAGTGGTTGCTAGTATATGGATGTTGGCTATACCCCTATTTATCATATCCTGGGCATAGGCATCTGTCTCTCTCTTGGCTGCTGCTAGTACCCTCTGTTCCTGTAACTTTTTCATACGTTTTCTACGCTCGTGTACCCCTCTACTGAACCATCCCCTCTTTTTCTGAGGAAATGGCTCTTCTGACTGAGCCTTAAATACAAAGATTCCTTCTTCCGTATCACCAGAGTACCCTGAGAGGGCAGGCTGAGAAGAGGAGGTGCCTTCGCTTCTAGGCGAACCAGACAATTGACGGTACGCGTCAGATGGTTCTTGGTCACTCATACTGTAAACTAACAGATAGTCAAATAACACATAACAAATAAATACAGTTATGCACGTATTCCCGTAATTTATTTCCTAACACTTTATATTTTGATGTCAGCAGAACACCTCTGTGGCTGAATCAGTGGCTTAGCTCTGATACCACCTTCTGTCGCAACCCCCGATCCCTGGTTCCCGGGGAACGGGCGGCCGCGAGCCAGTTTGGGTGGTATCGTGTGTTGTCTAATTTGGCAGCGGAATTTTTCATCAGGACCGTAGTTAGGAAATGTTTATCAGAGTAAAATACCACATTTTCATAACCTTAAACAAATGGGATAAACCCAAGTTCATAGTACATGCTTTTTCATAGGAATAAATCCTATTTATTTAATAAAAACATCTATTTTATTTTTAGGTAACTTTATTGCCACTTTTCCAAGCCTTCAGTGCTGTCCAGCTGGCTTCTATTTGGCTTTCACAGTTTGTTACCTGAAACGCGTTTTAAAAACATTTGTCAGTGGGAAATACTGGTGAGTGAATCCCAGTTTAATCAAGTTTAAATAAAAAGTCCCAGTGTACAGTATTGAGGGCGATCCCGCAATTATATTTGTTTACAAGACATAACAATTAACATCCATGGTACTGTCGAACCCGACTTGTGGACATGTTACTCCTTGTCCATGTGGTAACAAATTTTGTATACAAAACCCCAACATACTCATCATAATTGTATTCTTACAAATACTCAATAACTGTTATTCGCATGGAAAAGTATTTAAGGTTTTGTAAAACAATTAACAAAAAGGTTTACAAAAAGTGGATCAACTCACATTGTTGTCTTAGGTTTTCCGTAAGGGTTTCCGGGTGATAATCTATAATTTACACAAATGTACACGCGTTAGTATTAATAACCCAATTTAACATTAGCAATACTCTCCCCGAGACGGCATTCCAATGACTACGTCGGGCAGAACCACGACAGCCATTACTGAACCCTAGATCAATCGGGCAGCGTATCTAATACGTATCCAGGGGTTATAATACTTACAACGGAGCAGAACTTCGCTAATTAGGGGGTATAATACCCGCTATAAAGCCTACACTTCAGAATTGTGATTTAGAATTAAAAGAAATGGACGACGGAAAACGAAAACCCGTTGCTTTCTTATATAGGAGCTGATCTCGGTTCTCTCGCGGCCCGCATAAAACAAGCAAAGGGCCTACGCAGCCCGCATTGACTCCAGGTCAACGTATAGCTTGTCCGGGTCACTATCTAGCCTTGTCGGGTGTTGGGCCACGTGGCCGCACCGGGCTGCGCCATGCCTTAAGTTCAGGCGGCCCGCGTGAAGGTTGGGGTGGGTCTTACGCGGCCCGCCTCAGCCCAAAAATTCAATTTTTTTATTTATTTTTAATACTATTTAATATATTTGAGGCCCGTTTTCACGTATGGGGTGTATTTTGGGACATTTTTGAGATATTTTAAAATATTCTAGGGTGTCGGAAAAATTATGAGGGTGTCGGTTTTATTGTGGATTGTTACATATACTCATACAAACACCAACATTTACCCATTTACAAAACTACTTTTATGGTTTAGATTAGTTATTAGCCAATTGCCATTAAGTTTAAACCTTCAATAAGCCTAATACCCAATTTCGTTAAGGCCTAAGGGCACGCTTTTTCGAGCTCGAACAGGATACATAAATTCTTAGGGTCGGCCCTGATAGTAACACTTGCAAGTCTACCCAGTGGGAGATTCACATCCCATATTATGTTCTTATGTTTTCCTTTTGAGACATTTAGAATGTGGTTGTATTTGACTCAATGTTTAGATGTATGAATTTCCATTGTGTATGTCTTAATTATCAATTCAAGAACTATTTGCTAAAGAATAAAACCTACAAATGAGACCCACCGAATTTGAGGCATTTCAATATTCTTTCCTCTAATTGTTCTCCCTACAATTGGTCGTGATGTCAATGATGACCAGGCGCTTAGGGTGGTGGCGACAACTAGGGTGGTCGGTGGCGATGGAGGGTGACGAGTGGCGGATGCTGAAAACGACAACGAAGACGACAACCACCACGACAAGAAGTAAATTTAAATTGTTTAGATTATTACCCTTACACTAGTAACACACATATAAACGATAATTGATATATTAAACTATCTATAACTAGGTTATTGCCCCGTGTAATACATGGGGTGAATCATAATTATAATGTGAAATAAAAAAAATATGTTGAGTAATATGCGGACCAAATACGAAATAAATATTGAAGTTTGTATAGCCATTCATAATAATATGATCTGTTATTTGTTTTAAGATTTGTCATAGGAACTTAAAATTTTGTACCACTACTAATATTTATTGTGACATTTTCTTGTTCAAAGGTAACGTGTCTGATTTTATTACTATAGTTGAGAAAATACTATGTATAGTGTAATATTTTACATGTACAATTTTTTGAAGGGTGACTTTCAATATGTACATGGACCATTGGTCACCGGGTTCCCGTCAAGGACGGTAACCCGTTAGCCCAGCATTCGCAGACGCGATGTTTGATCGGGCCATGGCTGCCGCTCTGACTGACCTTCGCCCGGAAACCATACTGCCCCCACACGAGAGACTCGCTGGGGTAACAGCTGGGTAAAACCGGGTTGCCCTCCGGATCGCACCATGCCTCGGTAGGAACGATCCATCATTGGGACGTCCTCCCCCCATAACGCCGCAGCCGTGGATCGAACCGGTGACCTCCAAGGAGGAAACCGGCCCAACCCCACCACATGGGACCAACACAATTGAGCCAATGAAACATATATATAAGTGAAAAAAAAATAAAAATAAATACATGAGACACCATACGACAACTAAGTAAATCTAAATTAAAAAAAAAATTATGACATTCCGAATGTGAAGATACCTTTCATAGACCTCTACATCTTACTTACAATAGGAAAAAATATGTATGTTAAGAGTTTACCTTGTTTTAAAACACATATATCTAACTTATCTAAAAATACATGATATTTTCTACGTGACATAGATAATATGCATATTACTTATTTGACATGGTCAACTTATCTAAAAAAACATGATGTTTTCTATGTGACATAGATAATATGCATAGCATGTGAAGAGTAAAAAAACATACCTAGTATTTAGAATGAAGTGGAGTTTAATTCTAAATATGTGATGTAATATATTGAATATTAAATAATGATTTTTTATATTCTTGACAAAACTTTAATTATCACAAAAATCTAATTTGATTCTAGAAGGGAAAGTAAACTTACGAAATTGATTAAATGGTTACTAATTTTATGGGGTTTTGTTTAATAATTCAAATCAAAATTAAATCCATAAATTATAGATTAGATTTAAAACACATTTTAGACTTTAGATTTACAATCAAAATAAAATTCTAATATAATATAATATTTAAATCTTTTTAATTTAAAATTTAGGGTAAATTACACTTTTCGTCCTTTATGTTTCTATCGTATTGCAATGGATGCCCTTTAACTTCAATAATTACAGTCACAGTCCTTTCTTTGTTAAAACCATTACACCATACGTCCTTTTATCCCTAACTTAGTTAATTTTTGTAGTTAGATCCAGTCATGTGCATCACACATGAGGGTAAATTCGTCTTTTTACCATCTTAGGGACTATTTGTGTAATTAACTTAAACTTCTAAACCAAAAATTAAAATAAACATCTTTTACTCTTTATTCCACCCATCACAACCACCACGGTCACAACCTAACCACCACCATCACAGCCAAACCACAAGTAAACAACCCTTAATCTCCCTATCTCAATCTCGGTTTTCTCTCCCATCTTTCTCTCCAACCAACCCTCACCACCACCAAATCCGCCACCACCACCCCCATCTAGATCCGCCATTCTGTATATATAATTTTTTTGGCATAGTACATGAAGAAAAGAACTAAAACTAAAAGATCTTATTTTAAACAATTGTATAATAATGAAAAAATATCCAAAATTAAAATCTTGACTCATGCTGCAACCACACAAATCGGATAACTATGAAAATTTCCATGCTGCAAGCTTACCGGATAACTATGAAAATTTCCATTCTGTATATATAAATTTTTTGGCATAGTACATGAAGAAAAGAACTAAAACTAAAAGATCTTATTTTAAACAATTGTATAATAATGAAAAAATATCCAAAATTAAAATCTTGACTCATGCTGCAACCCCCATCTAGATCCGCCATTCTGTATATATAAATTTGTTGCCCGCTTACCGGCTATCTTGGTGTAATTTGTTTGACCTTATATATAGTATACACTTTTAGATATTAAAAAAAAAAAAAAAATGCTGCAAGCAGACAAATTGGATAATTAAGAAAAATAAAAAATCTAAAATTAAGAGATCTTATTTAAACAATTCGTCAAAAAGGTCAACACTACAAAGATGCAGCTTACATGTAATCCTAAAAAGAATTAGTTGTATTTAGCGATCTTGAAAATTTCCATCAGCGTATGTATAGGTTGTAGCATGTGGACAGTGGACTTAACCCATCTCTACTGCCCTCTCGTTCATTGTAGTGGTAGAATGCAAGTGCTCTCAGAGATCTTAACACATGCCAACAATCTCTTCAATTTCATCCTATGCCACACCAACAAATACCACAATTAGAACCCCCACCGTCACAGAGTCCCCACCACCATGAGCAAAGCTTGTTGATGACGTGTGACCGACGACCACCCTAGAACCCCCACCACCACTTGGTCTCCTAAACGCCGACGGCTTGTAAAGCCGAATTTATTAAAGAAACAGAAGGAGCGAGGTGTTGATTTGATAAACCCTTGAAAGTTGTGAGTTGTTGATTCAGTAAAATTGGAGGTTGATTCGTCAAATTTGAAGGTTGATTTGGTGAATTATGTTGAGAATTTGGGTGATAAAGTTAAAGAAATTTAGGAATCGGTGATGAAGAAGGTTCGGTTGGGGAAAATATGGCAGAGACAGGGGAGAGATTGAGAGAGTATAGGGGGTGATGATGATGGTTTAGGTTTATAATTTTTATATAAGTTTTTAAATTTTGATTTTATTGTTTTATTAAATGACTGTTTTGCCCTCACATGGGTTGCACATAACCTCACTTAACTGAAAGTTTTAACCAGGTTAGGGTCAAAGGACCTAAGGTGTAACATGTTTTGCAAATAAAGGAATGTTACTGTAATTATTAAAGTTAAAGGTCATCCATTGCAACTCGCTACAAACATAAAGGACGAAAAGTGTAATTTATCCTAAAATTTATCAATAAATTATTGATGCCCTCGTTGAATGACATTATTGTGTTAACAATATAGAGATATATCTTAATTTTTAAATTCTGAAATATATTTATTATTATTGTGTTAACAAATTAGGCACGTGTATATTTGATGAAATTTAAACCAAACAGAATTGAATCATCTGTTTTAACAAAAACACCGGTAACATGTTTTAGCCATTCATACATATTTTAGCCTAGTAAATTAGCTATGTGACGAGAATATATCCATCCATATTAATACAAAAGTTAAGCTTAATAAATAGTTATAACTTATAAGGTTTTAGATTTACAATAAAAATAAAATTTTAATATAATATTTAAATCTTTTTAATTTAAATTTTAAAATTTATCAATAAATTATTGATGCCCTCATTGAATGAAATGTGTCCAAATCAGGTTTATTTTATTATACAGTATAGATAAGCTCCTAATTATATGAAATATGAATATTGTGTAATTGACACTAAAGAGACGAATCGTTATCAAAATATGAATATTAAATACTATTGTCTTAATTATTATGTTGATTGATGGAGGTTTATGATCAGTATGGACAAAAAGAGAGTCAAAAGGGTGTTTGGTGAGACAAATATAAAAGATAAATAATATGTTAAAAACAAAAATTTATTATTATTATTATTATTATTATTATTATTATTATGATTATTATTATTTTTATTATTATCATTATCATATGATATAATAGAAAGGTGGTCTTGATGGCGGCGGTTACAAGGTGTTCAGGGTGGTGTGGGACACTGGTCGGGGGGGGGGGGGGGGGGGTGACAGAAGCAACATTGGTAAATGGTAGGTTCGTTTAGGCCGTGGGGTATGGTGAGGCTTGGGTTGGGGCATTGGTTGACACGTGTAATTTCAAAACTCAAGTTTCAAACCCACTTTGAAGGGGGTATGGTGGGCGTGGCTTGGCTGGCGTGGCCAAGCCACATCAGCTTTTTTTTTATTTTTTTTAATATATATATATATATATATAACCAAAAACTACATAAACATACAAAATAATTATTAAAATAAACATACAAAATAATTATCAAAATAAAAAACTATCATTCTTCGTCGTCTTTGTCGGTTTCGAACCCAGGAATCGTTAAAACATGTTCCACCAAATCAGATCGAAAGTTGTGATGTATATCCCTTGACTTTATCATAAATTCATTTGCCGCTTTATCTTCGTCTGTTACGTTACCTGGTTGGGGGTCATCGACATCATAGTAGGTAACGACCGCTGTACATTCATCCTCCAAAATCATGTAGTGAAGAATGATACATGTGTACATCACGTTTCCAATCTGATCCTTGTCCCATAGTCGACAAGTCATTGACAATATTCGCCACCTTTTCTTCAAAACACCGAATGCTCGCTAGACGTCTTTACGTGCAGCCATCTGGACCCTGTTAAACTTTAATCTCTTTGGATCTGTGGTACCGTGTCTTGTGAATGATTTTACGAAAAACCCCCCACTCTGGGTAAATCCCATCAACTAGGTAGTACCCGTACACGTACTCAACCCCGTTTACAAAGAAAGTTCCTTTGGGTCCTATACCATTTACCCGATCATTGAAAAGGGGCGAGTGGTTTATGATGGTAATATCATTATGTGAACCTGGCATACCGAAGAACGCATGCCATATCCAAAGATCTTGGGACGCAACCGCTTCAAGCATGATGGCTGGCATCCCGTGAAATCAACTAGTGTGAGCGCCTTGCCATTGGGTAGGACAAAGTTCCAAAGGCCATTTCATACAATCTAAACTACCTAGCATACCGGGTAGCCCATGATAATCTGCGTGATGTTCCAATATTTGTTGCATGTCACCGAAGGAGGGCTTTCTCAAATATCTTTTCCTATAAAGTTCTAGGATACACGAACAAAAGTTGTGAAGAGTTTCTCTAGCTACACATGCAGACATTTTTAAATAGTCATCCATAATGTCCGAACTATTGCCGTACGCTAACTGCCTAAGTTCGGTCGTGACCTTTTTGCCACGTACTAAATCCTAATTGCCCGGTTACATCGGGCTTTTGTTGGAAATAAACATACTTCTCCTAAACATTTTTTCATCATACTTAGGTTCCGCTGAGAAGTAATCGCTTACCAACAAATCGTTAGCGGTGTGCCGTTCACGAGCGATGTACCTTCTCATCCGTTTAGGTTGTTGAGTCTCTTCCTCATCGTCTTCGTCTTCCACGATAGCTTTCACCACCGCCGCGATCGTTTGTAGAAATATTTCCGCACCATCGTCAGATGATGATGACGATTCACTATAACTTGAAGAACTCATGGCAAGATTGTGTTTTATGTGTGAGAAAAATGTTAAATATGGTAAGGTATTTATAAATGATTTTTTTTTTAAGTAGCCCCCAACGGCTAGTTTGAATAGGCCATTCACAGCCCGCCATGTCAGCTTGCTCCCCCGCTCCACGTCCGGCTTGAAACCCAAGCCCCAAGGGCCACGCCCCAACCCAAGCCCACCCGGGGTGGTGGCTTGGGCGTTTTCCCCCAACCCACGCCCCAACCCAAGCCCCATACGCCATAACCTTACACTAAGGATTTTGAGAGAATTAATTCTAGTTACAATTCATTTCCCAATCAAACACATATAAATGGAATTGGGATTCAAATTTCAAACAATTTTACGAATTAAACACATCAAGAAATAATATTCAGAGTCCGATTATAGAAATAATATTTAGAGTCCGATTATTCGACGAACCAAAAGCTCCTTTAGCTTCCTTAACCTCTGTATATTTAAAAAAATTGCAAAATAATAAGTTAGTTATTATTATACCTCAAAATATGAGTTACAAATTTCCCTTTGAATAAAATAAATCAAAGAGTTAATTACTGTTTTCATCCCTGTGGTTTGTCAAAAATCACTATTTCAGTCCATTAGTTTAAAAGTTGCGATTTCAGTCCCTGTGGTTTAACTTTCGTAACCATTTCAGTCCCTGTGGTTTCACTTTCGTAACCATTTCAATCCATTATTATTTTAAGTACAGGGACTGAAATGGTTACGAGGTGGACTGAAATGGTTGCGAAAGTAAAACCACAGGGACTGAAATCGCAATTTTTAAACTAATGGACTGAAATAATGATTTTTGACAAACCACATGGACGAAAATAGTAATTAACTCTAAATCAAATTAGACAAACATTAAAATTTCATTTTGGTGGTAGAAAATACATGCATTTTTAAGGGGTATGTGAGAAGCTTTTAAACAGCAATGGATATGTCACACTTGTAAGTAATGTCAACGATAGGTTAAGGTTTAGACAAAAAAAGAAAGGGAAAATGTGATAGGAGATGACACTAATGTGTGACCTAAAATGATTTTTTTTAAAGGAAAATTTCATTAACACCAAAACGTCACTGGAAATCGGGCGGCACATAACAGCGACACAACCACGACACTACATAATTACAAATCTACACCAATTATCTCAAGACATGTCTTTACATCTCGATCTATTTTTGACCCAAAGATACCCAAGAGAACGAACTTCACTAAAGATATCGGCTATCGAGACTTGTTTACCCTCAAACCTACAACCATTTCTTGGTGTTAAATGAAATTATTATTATTATTATTATTATTATTATTATTATTATTATTATTATTATTATTATTATTATTATTATTATTATTATTATTATTATCATTATGATATGATATAATAGCAAGGTGGTCTTGTTGGCGGCGGTTACAAGGCGGTCAGGGTGGTGTGCGACACCGGGGGGGGGGGGGGGGGGGGGTGGGAGGGTGATAGAAGCAACAATGGTAAATGGTAGGTTCGTTTACACTAAGGATTTTGAGAGATTTAATTCTAGTTACGATTCATTTCCCAATCAAACAGATAAATGGGATTCAAATTTCAAACAATCTTATGAACTAAACACATCAGAAATAATATTCAGAGTTTAATTATAGAAATAATATTTAGAGTCCGATTATTCGACGAACCAAAAGCTCCTTTAGCTTCCTTAACCGCTGTATATTTACAAAAATTGCATAATAATAAGTTAGTTATTATTACACCACAAAATTTGAGATACAAATTTCCCTTTGAATAAAATCAATCAAATTAGACAAACATTAAAATTTCATTTTGGTGGTAGAAAATACATGCATTTTAAAAGGGTATGCGAGTAGCTTTTAAACAGCAATGGATATGGCACACTTGTAAGTAATGTCAACTATAGGTTAAGATGTTTAGAAAAAAAAGAAAGGGAAAATGTCATAAGAGATGACACTAATGTGTGACCTAAAATGATTTTTTTAAAGTAATTTTCATAAACACCAAGACGCCACCGGAAATCTGGCGGCACACAAATCTACACCAATTATCCAAAGACATATCTTTCCATCTCGATCTATTTTTGACCCAAAGATACCCAAGAGAGGGAACTTCATTAAAGATATCGGCTATCGAGACTTGTTTACCCTCAAACCTACCCCCATTTCTCGCCTTCCAAATACTCCAACACGTAATGATCAAAATGCCTTAAAACGTCTCTCTACTAGCACCACTGAGCCCGTTGAATTCGTGAGCCTCCAGATTATCACGGAATGAAAAAGACAAGAGACTCGGAGCCTTGCACCAAGCACAAATTCTCTGCCACAAAACCGAAGCCACCGTGCAACCAGAAAAGAGGTGGTCAACTGACTCCTCAGTGTCGTTACAAAGCATACATGTCTCGTCCGGCACCTCTATGTTTCTTTTCCTAAGAGTTGCCATAGTCGGGATCTTGTCCAATTCAGGCCTACAGGCGAAGATTTTACACTTCAGCGGGACCCACCGGCACCAATTCATAACATACCGATTGCTGAAGTCTTCACGATGCTCAATAATATACTTAACAGCTGCAACACTATACACGTCTGCAGCAATCCCCTGTCACTTCCACCCATCTCTCGAGTCCGACAGCTGAAAAGACAGCATCCGAGAGCTCAGCTGAGCCCACTCCGCCAACTCAGCGTTCGTGTTAGGCGTTGAACTCTACTCCCAAGTACCTGTAGGGTTAGAAAAAAGGTTGAACTACTCGATCCTTGACCAAGCACTTCTTGTTTTTTATCCAACCGAAACAACATCAGAAAACGGTCCATCAAGGGTTCGGTCTCAAGCCACGGATCCAGCCAGAACTTGATATCAGTGCCGTTACCAATCTCCCCCCCCCCCCCTCATAAGGTTCCTGATAAACGTATTTTCAGTAACCGGTTTCGAAATATACTTAGCAATATTAACCCAGACGCTGTTGCAATTAGATCTAAATGAAAGGAAACTGCAACAGGTCCTGTGCGACTTAATCGATTCAACCACTTTCACCCATAAATTCTCCTTTTCCGTCTTAAGTCTCCATCCCTGTTTCGATAATAACACATAATTTATTGTCTCTAATTTGCATTAATCCAATACTCCAACGTCTTTCGGGGACGCCACCCTCTCCCAAGCAACCCAATGCATTTTATTAATCTCTTAAGAACCACCCCAAATAAAAGTAATAATTAGGAAGACTCTCCAAAACAGAGTTAATGAAAGTCAACCTACCCCTAATCGAGAGTAAAGCATCCTTCCACATGGAGTGCCTAGCCTCAAAAACTTCATGAACTAGCATCCAGTTATTCACCCGATTCATATTCGCTCCCACCGTTAGGCCAAGATATTTAAAAAGGAAGAGATCTCACTTTGCACCCAACCAACGACGCCACCTCTTCCACCCTTCTATCTTCCCTCCCGACCCCATACATATTAGACCTAGCAAGGTTAATCTTTAAACCCGAACACACGTGTAAACAATGAAGCAACCTAACCACATTCACCACATTACCCCTCGACCACTCCCCCATGATAATAGCGTCGTCGGCATATAAAAGATGGGATAGAAGAGGACCTTCGTTCGGGAGTCGAATTCCCACCACATCCCCTCCCTCCACCGCTTTATCGAACATGCAAGATAATGTTTCCATGGCAATGAGAAATAAGAAAGGAGAAATCGGGTCTCCTTGTCTCGTACCCTTGTGACATTGGAAATCAAATGTTGTAGCACCGTTAACCAACACCGCCGCCCTCGCCAACTCTAAAAATACCATAAATGCTTTGGTACCACTGGTCCGGGAATCCCATTTGAGCAAGAGTCGACACCACGGAGTTCTAATTGATGTAATCATACGCTTTCTCAAAGTCTATTTTAAGCATGAAAGCTTTCTTCTTATTCTTCTTTATCCAAGAGCACACCTCATTAACAATAAAAAGGCCGTCCAAAATATACTTTCCTTTCAAGAACGCCGATTGTGACTTCGATATCACAGAACCAAGGACCCTCTTGAGGTAATTCGCAAGGATCTTAGAAATCACCTTGTTAATCACCCCGACAAGACTGGTCGGCCTATAAACGAAGCAACACATCCCCTGTTGATGACCCATGTACCATGAAAGCTGAACAAAATATTAGCAAAATCTTCTTCAAAATAGTTCCAAAATTACTTAAAAATATGAAATTAAAACCATCGGGCCCCTCGCCACAACCGAACACAGCCTCTTTAATCTCCTCCTTGCTAAACTGGGCAGTGATGTCAACAACGTCCTTCTACGAGAGTGTTATAATATTATTGCACCAAAGCTTTGGTCTGATAGGAGTATCCTCCTTGAATTTTTCCCTGAAATAATTAAAAATAGATTTTTTAATATAAGATGGCTTAGTGGTCCACCGCCCGTGTAAGAACCTAACACGTTTTAACCAAAAGAGACGCAACGGAAATACAGACATAAAAGTTTCTTTCTTAATGAACTATTTGACATACTTGAAAGTCCATTTATAAAATGTCTAATGCTTTCTCAAAAAGGATTACAACATTCATTCTTAATTAACGTATCAAATATAATATGTAAATACAAACTACGTAACCACCATTCCCTTACAATCCTTACTCTTTGACTCGATCTACATCTGTTAGTCCTTGGTGGTGATAGAGAAAATTTGTGCAACCCTGTAATCGCCATATACAACCAACCCTTAGTAACTTGGCAACATCATACATAATTTAATACATATATTTAAAGACCATATGGTACTTTAACTACATAATTCTATTTAATTCGATTATCCTCTCAAATTCACTTGCTCCAATCCGAAATTAATTCCGCAAGAATCAAACGTTCACATACCTGCATTACATTTCATACTCAATAGAGCACAATTAGTAACACGTAATCTCAACATATTGCAAACCCACGTCTTCACATCAACGCTTACCTTAGGTCTATATTCATTTAACTACAACATGTGCATATGCTTTCATATAACCATATCTATGCATACATGTCCCATACATACATCGCACATATAAGTGCACATTACTTATGCCCACTAAGATTACATATCTACATACATACAAGTCACGTTCACTTATTTACACTTGATTACCATACTTAATCATGCATACAACTATTCACCTATAACATGTCTATGAACAAGCTTTGTCACTTTATGCGTGTAATACTTATTAACACCTTTGTTCAACAAGTTTTAAAATACTCTTCCGCATATAATCTACGCGTACATGCTTGCATTCCTTATTCTTTTCCTATTCGTACTCGCATACTAGTTCTATCCTTGCCTGCATTTAAATGCGTGGTTGAAAACCGTGCTTAATCGTTTGTAAAGTTTATGCTTTTACATGAACTTGGATTCCAAAACTTTCCTACTTTGATAAGATTCGTGTTTCACATGTCTATCGAAGCTTAAGAAGTTTATCGGGAACCTTACGGCTCATCGGGATGAATCTGGGATCTACCTGATAAGCGAAACGATGAAAACAGAGAATCAAGATTGGGCATCGCGTCGGTGACACCCAGTCTATGCGTCGGCGATGCCCCCCAGAAACCGCGTCAACAGAAAAAAGCGTAGACAGCTAATTAATGCGTCAACATCGAAACGACTATATGTAACGCGTCAGCAATGCCCATGTTGGCCGTCGGCGACACCCTTTCCATGTTCTTGACGCTGAAATTGTGATTTAACCCATTTGATTAAATCAAATGTTTTCTACCATTACTAACCTTCATATCATCCAATACCAACTTACTTATTATCATTCTACCAATAGTCTCTGCGTCGGCGACGCCCCCCAGAAACTGCGTCAGCAGAAAAAGAGCGTACAGAGCTAATTAACGCGTCAGCATCGAAACAACTATATGTAACACGTCAGCGACGCCCATGTTGGCCATCGGTGACACCGTTTCCATGTTCTTGACACTGAAATTGTGATTTAACCCATTTGATTAAATCAAATGTTTTCTACCATTACTAACTTTCATATCATCCAATACCAACTTACTTATTATCATTCTACTAATACATCGAAACAACTATATGTAACGCATCAGCGACGCCCATGTTGGCCGTCAGCGACACCCGTTCCATGTTCTTGATGCTGAAATTGTGATTTAACCCATTGATTAAATCAAATGTTTTCTACCATTACTAACCTTCATATCATCCAATACCAACTTACTTATTATCATTCTACCAATACTTTCTCACCCTTTCATGATTTCCATCCTCTTGCAAACCCAAAACTCATTACATAATAATAAATTTAGTTCAGAATTCACTTAACGTATGCATCCATATTCGTATCCGCTTCCTTGCCTCCTCTTGACCCGTTAGCCTTCCTTGCTTGAGTCAATCTCGACATGACTCCTATCCTTTCATGTTTTCACATTCACATTATGGTTAGTACACATACTCGTTCATACAATCGTTAATTTCTTTTCATTCATATGTAACTTGACTTTCATAAACCAAATACCGCATACATAAAACATAGGTTGATAGTCACTTTGTTTCACATCCTCGCAACTCAAAGATCATCATACACCACACATAACATGATTTTTCTATTCTCACAGTTGTGTCCAAAAGCTTAAGCGTGGTATTCATTTTCAACTTACAAACATGTATTCATTTTTAATATAGTTGACCATACTAATGATACCATATGCATTTCGTATCCATGTCGTAGGTCACACATAACATATTTAATCCCTTCTATAATAGTCATCCCATAATTCTACAACTAACAACATCATTTAAGATTAACTAATTTAACATTATCCATGGTTCTAACATTATCCTTACTAGTAAATCTACATGTCATACAATGACACCACTTTCGCCTCTTGATCCCAACCACAAAATCAACTAAACGCATAAGGTGTATCATATCTTCAAGCATAGAGTACAAGCTCCTAATGCATGCTTCTATCGCATCATACTAACAAATCAAATTTCCACATGAACTTCATCTAAAACACACTTCACATGTTAGTTTGCTAATAATTACATCATTATCACTTTCTATACATATTTACCCATAACTTGCATTCAATTCCACATATAATTGTCCTTTAGACATTTCGTCAAACTACATAAGTATTCGATCCGAAACACATATCTCATGCTAACCCATCATTAATTACCTCATTGTTACCTTCTACACATATCCATCCATCACTTACATCAAAATTTCATCTAAAATTATCACTTAGGCATTTCAACAAACATTTGGTGTGCATACCACAGTTAAGGCACAATGTACTAGTATTTTATGCTTATATTCATATTTCTTGTTTTCATTCATCAAATATAACTAAACATCCATTAATTTCATATCATAATCAGCTTGTCTAAAAATAATTCATCACATACAACATACTACATCAACAAATTACACAATATCTAACTAGTATGATTCACCCATATCATCATCCTTGCTACTACTAGTGGGTTTCACCCCAAAACATCATATGACATCAAAATCTTGTATAATTCATGTTCCATATGGTGATTCTAGCGTATATTCATGCCTAATTCATACTAATTCGTGACTTCATCGTAACCCACTTCATACAAAATTTACCAAATTAAATCATACAACTTACAAATGATTGTTAGGGCTAGATGATGTTATTTCTTCATTCATGCAAGAGGTTGGCTTCCAATTTCATCATCAATTTCTTGTAGATGTTTGAGAGTTCTTGTAAGGACCTGCAAAAATGTCCCTAATCGACCCGTAAGTGAAAACCCGGACCCCTGAAACCCTAATGTACATGGAAAACAAAGAAATCAAGAAATTTGGGTTCCACGCGGGCCGCGTAAGACAAAAGGGTTGTCTACGCGGGCCGCGACAACTCATAAAATCTACGGAGCAGCGAACAGGCCACGTGGCAGCCACGTGGCAGACCTACCTGTGACACGGATGCCCTAGTCGTAGACTAGGTGGCTCTCGCGGGCCGCGTAAAACTGAAAATTTTGCTATAAGTAGCCTGTGCATGGGGCTTTCAACTGTGTTCAAAAACTTTTCTCAAAAACGAGGTATACTGTCTAAATTCGAAGTTTTAAGGTATCAAGGCACTGCTACGATACATGGTATTAAGTCGATCGCTGCTACGATTCAATGTCCGATCGATTGAAACCAATCCGATGGATGTTTAAGTGTTGCCCAACTTAGGGCTATACTTTGTCATTCATCGTGAGGGTTTTAATCTCGTGAGTTATCGTAAATGTTGTATTAAGTTACTAACCTAGTTCGTATGCATTGTCATTTAATTTAGGTTACAAGGCTTATCAGTAGGCTAAACTCTGCCCGGTTAAACTTGCAATGTGAGTCATTCTTTTTTTATCAACAATATTTTACAATACTCCAATTATTTTCTAAAGTTATAATTACAGGGATTAAGTCGTGGTTATCTTAAATCACTGGCTAGTGGGGTTTTGTGCACATTACTAATTTCTCACGGTTAGGTTCATCAACCTACCAGTGATAATCATCACTACTTGGGTGAAAGGACCCAATAGTGGTATGACCATCGTCACAAGGCTGTGACACGGTGCCAGATAAAAATAAGATAGAAGCCATTGTAATCGCTCTTATACTGTAATTGATAGCTAAGGTGTCATTTTATATAACCTGAATGACTCGCCAGTATTTCCCCGCTGATAAAATATTTTAAAACATGTTTTAGGTGACCTACTGTGAATCAATTAAAGCGTGCTACGGAGCACTAATAAAGCTTGAAGTGGTGGCTCAATAAATAAATAAACATGTTTTGTAAACCAGGGAATTTCCTTGTGAAATTCCTCCATTGTAAATTACGGGGTTTATCCCAAATTATGAAATAAAATAATTGGGCATTGTCAAGTTTTAAAAGATCCTGTTAAAATTCCGCTGCCAACCCAAATAATAAATACCACGGGTTTCTGTCCTGCGGCTCCTGGACCGGGTCACACCGGGCCGGGGGTTGTGACAGAAAAATGTGGTATCAGAGCCACTTATTTAAGCCAATAAGTATTCAGAAATACTTAATTTTTCTGATTGCCATTCTATGATTCTGTGAAAATTCAATTTACAAAATTTTAACTTAGAATTTTGTGTGTTTTTTCATGTATGCTAACAGCATGAATGAACTATCCGAAGCACTTCAAAATTTTACTATCCATACCACAGATATGGATACCACCGATACCTTCACTGGCTACCAGGCTGATACTGAAGAGTTAATGGTATTCCAAGCCCAACCTCAGGAGAAACCAAAACCGAAAAAGAGAAGGAGACTCGTAGGCTGGAGGCGTGTGCGCAGGAAGAAAACAACGGTACCAAAAGTCAAAAAGACTGAGGATCCGATGGATAAAGGCAAGGGAATAGAGACCGGGGAAAGTTCTAGGCAAGCCCAAGAAATGCCACCCTGGGAGGAGCTGGACCGCCAACTGGCAAATAGCGACCTCATCGGACCTGCCGATGAGACTCTCTTCAATTACCCAGTTGAAGCCCAACTTCTAGTCAATCTGGAACCGGCTATTCCAGATCCCCTTGTTAACCCCCGACCTCTAGTAGAGCTGGAAGAATGGTGGACCACTGACTGGCAGTTTCAGAATCTCCTGAATAACCCTAATACCTTTTTCCCTCAGTTTGACCCTGAGCCTCCACTACATCCACCTATGAGCGCAGAAAACTTGGCTGAACTCCGCCACTATGGCGAGGAGCTGGTGGATGCAGGAAATAGAATCCGAGATGTGGGGGAGAGGATATCATTGAAGTACGACGAGAGGGAACGTCGTTTTTAAGATGCCAGCTGACGGGGATGGTGTGACTGTGTGGTTGTGGTTGTATAATAACAAAATAATAATAATAATAAAAATATAATCCTGTAAAATAACTTAAAAATAAAACTCTTGTAAGATAACTGGTGTGTACGGACGCATAGTAATATATAAAATATGGAAGTCGAAAAATCGACAATTTTGGCTATACGTATGACGTGAGTTTGTGCAATTATTTTGCATTTAGTCGTTATTTATTTTATGCTAATAACTTATATATATTAATTACCAGATGGAACATGCTGATAATGACCCAGTTAACGAAGTTAACCAATCTGAACAAAACCATGAAGATCAATTTCTGAATAGGCAAGATATAGAGAATATCGTTGCTCAGGCAATAGCCAATGCTATTCCAGCAATCCTTGCTGCTGCCCGAATCCAGTTGAACCTCCACCACCTATTCCTAGCAAACGTACTCGTGATGACAATTTCAATAATAGTGTAAATGGAGGCGACAACAATAATATTAACGATGATGTGATACAAGCCCCATTTCTTAAAAGAATGAAAGCTGCAACGCCTGGTTGCACTTACAAGGAATTTCTTGCCTATAAACTGGTAGAATTTGCAGGCAATGAAGGGGCAACGGCTGCACTGCGTTGGTTGGAGAAAACCGAGGCAGTAATTAAAATAAGTAAATGTGCCGAGGAGGATAAGGTCATGTACGCATCGCATCTTTTTAAAGAAGGGGCGCTAGAATGGTGGAATACGGTACTACAAGCCAAAAGAAGTGACATAGCCTATGCCATAAGTTGGGAAGAGTTCAAGCGTCTGGTAGAAAGGAAATTCTGCCCCGAATATGAAAAGAAACAAATGGCGAATAAGTTCCTGAGCCACCAAATGGTGGATGTTGATTGTCGAGGGTATACTTCGAAATTCTTCGAATATGCCAGAATTGTACCAACTTTGGCCTCACCAGAACCAGTACTTATTTCTCGCTACATCTGGGGTTTGATTGGCGAAATCCGTGACATTGTCAAAACTGCGAGACCCCGCATAATTGACGATGCTGTGGAATTAGCCAACACTTTGACCGACAGGCTGGTACGTTCCTAGTTCATGACGTTTATGCAAAAGTATTATTTGACTCTGGTGCAAACCAAAGTTTTATAAATACTTCATTCTGCCAAGCTCTTAACCTACCCTTAACCAAACTTACGCAAATTTTTACTGTCGAAACAGCAGATGGGAATTCTGTTAACATAGATAAGGTTTTGGGAGAAGGAAAAATAGAACTCTTAGGTCATAAATTTTCTGCAAAACTTTTACCTATGAATTTAGCTGGATTCGATGTGGTGTTATGAATGGATTGGTTAGTAGCCAACCATGCTCGAATCCTCTGTGATAAGAATTCAATAGAAATCCGTGCACCCACGGGAGAAGTAATGTAACACCTCGCAAATCATGTCCAATAAAGTATCAACACGTGTCATGGAATTTAAACGTGTAACGGATTGATTATGAGGGACTAAAGTTGACAAACGAAGAAAGTATATGTATATAAGGATACAAAGTGTCAATATTTGATAATTTTGCCTTTTAACAACCCTACATTATTTATACCCTAAAACGAATGTATCATGAAGCGTGTGAAACCGTTTGTGGAAGAAAGTGAAAGTTTACAAGACGCGAGGGTTAAATGTGTCAACATGTTTAAGTTATACCTCTGAGTGACCTTTTAGCGAACCCGAAGCCTTGTAACGATTAATTATACACCCAAGAATAAGTGGTAAAAATTTCACAAGGTTTCGATATCGTATGAGAAAGATATGCTAACTTTTGTAATTAAGGGGTTAAAAGCGTCAACGAGGCAAAACTTGTGTTTCGGTTATCGTTTAACGAAACCGGACCTAACGATGTTTGGTTATACATCATGGATCACAAAAATATAAATTTAATGGGTTAAAAGTGCTTAAAATGGAAGAAATTATGCTTTAGAAGGTCCAGGGGTTGAAAATGTCATTTTTAAAACTTGATTTGCTGATCAGCTACATGCTGGCGCTGCGCCAGCACCTAAGGTACTCCCCCGTCGCGCGGCGCGACGGACTGCCAGCTCAGAAATCTTTTGTTTAACGTGGCAACTTGCATGTTTGCTAAATTCCGCGAGTTTGCCACCCTCTAGCTCCTTGAAACACGTCCCTTAACACTTGTATTCATCCCTGGAGTTGCCTTAACACCTGTATCCATCTCCTTGAACCTTCCTTGGCTATAAATAAGTTCAATTGTTGCAACTTGTGAACTCACATTTGAGCACTTCACTTGAAAAGCTTCCAAACACTTGTTCTGGAGATTCCTGGAGCTCAAGACCACTTCCTAAGGATCCTTAGTCATGCATAGGACTTCAGTAAGTGTCCTTAACCTTTCTTAATTCAGTTTTAATTAGTTAATGGCCCAAAGTCAAACTGTCGTAATTAAGGTTTGACTTAGTGATTAATCACTAATGGTCCAGTCAATTCTCGAATTGAAAGTAGATTTGAGTTGGTAATTATGTGGGTAATAAACCCTTAAAAGGGCACCCTCTGATTCCCACCCTAACTAGGTCAATTGTCAGGTCAAACTTAATCATAAAAAGTCAACAGAAAGCTAATTTTCGAATTAACACATAATTAGCAATGTAGAAGCCATGTAACCTGTTTTATCACTTGTATAACTTGGTAATTAATGTAAGAACATGTCTAAGCATGTTCAACCCAACAATTTTCAGTATAAGCTCGGTTCGGAACCGAAAGTCGCATAAGTGGACTTTTGCCTTGACTTTCAGTTCTGACCCATTAGAGCATATTTTAGAAATGCCTTAGAGCTTTATTAGGACCAGGTTACATGTTAGTATAACCCTCTGTGATTATACAACTTGGTTCATTAGTTATTCGATTCATGTACATGTTTCCGTTATATGCCTAAATATTGATCATAATGCCCTTTTCACCTTAAAACAAGAATTTTGAAAATGTGAGAGGACAATAATCTTTATTACTGATTTATAAACATGTACCTAAATTTTTACATCAGTTTGAGGTCTAGATTAAGAGTTATGCTCAATAGCGTAATTAGAAAGCTTTTTATTAATTAAACGACGTAATTAGCATAAAGCCTATCTAAACCCAATTTTTGATACCAAAATTTTTACCTACTGATGTAAAATAATATTTTGGGATTTTTAAAGATTTTTATTTATTTTTAGGCTGAGCATAACATAGGGTTATAGCTTTGATTCGGAAATTGTCGGTTTTTCCCCTTTGGCCTATAAAATGAGTTTTACATAATATTTTGATACCAAACCTTTTGCTACTGATTTTATATAATAAATAGAGTATTTTGAGTCTTTTGGAATGATAAAAATATCAACTTTTCTTTAAAAACCCGGAAATCGCTTAAAACCGTCTTTTTACGCGTTTAAAACGCATAGTATGTATTAAAACCATTTTTCTCATATAAGACTTAATACCTACTGATGTTTTAAGCAAATTTTTATATTTTAACCGTAATCAAAAGTTTACCAAAATGCCCCTATGGTGCATAGTTTGGTTAGAAAAGGTAAATTTCACATGTATGCCATACCCTACTGTTATGACTTATAAAAATAAGTATTTTTACTGAATATATCAGACCTGAAACTCAGATTTATATTTAAGCTCTTTTATAAGCTTTAAAATGACCAAAATACCCCTACGGGGCATAAAGTGAGTTTAAATTCATTTTGGCCATAATGGAAGGTATCCTACTGATATCACAACATATTTAAGGCATATTAACTTAGGAAACCTGTTCATGAATCATTTGGTTACCCGTTACGCATTATTCGCATTCGGTGCGGTTTATGTAACTAGTTTGCATAAATTAGCCGAAACGGGTCAAACCTTATCATTTTTATCTCAAAATCCAGAATGTGTTTAGTTTACCCATATTATACAAGTATACAAACTTGTCGAGTCTAAACCACACTCTAATCCGGTCATCGCTTAATCGTGCGTTTTGAACCGTATATCTTTCTTTAAAACTAACCGGTCTAAGTTTAGACTTAATTAAGACCGTTGGGAATCTAATAGGTTATTAAAACCTTTGTTCCATATTAGGAGCCCGGTAAAAGCTACTTGCACTCGCTATTTGTGAATTATACTTGCTCAGGTAAATACTTTTAACTTATTTTCCCTATACGGGCTTGGGATACGGTATTATAATAATACCGCTTGGTCGGGTATGTAGTTGTTTAAATCGGATTGTGATTAATATATTTACATAACGCGTTTTAATCTGTTTTATTTGGTATATGGCCCTTGGGGGGTTAATGACCATGTCCCAGATATCCTTGGCATCATTCAAAGAAATGGCCACGACCTAAGCACGGGGTGTAGGCATACACCTGACAGTTGCATTATGTAAAAACTGGTAATCCACTTAAAGGAATCAACCTTGTGGGCATTATACATGTGGCATGTCAGTTAATCTTGTCCGGCTCTTCTAACCGGCCCTGACGAACGACAAATAAGTAAAACTGTATACAAGATTATTTTTAAATAATTGTACCAAGTTATAAAAGATATTTTGTGCCGTGTGCATTCAAATTAATTTTCATAAACTCTTTTTCAAAATGAGTCAGTTAATTGTATTTACCAGTGTAAACTGACGTATTTTCCAAAAAGGCTAAGTGCAGGTACTAGACGAAATAGGCTGGCTACTCCTGGCATCATTAATCAAGTCTTGCAAGCTCTAGATGTTAAAGTCTGTTGAACAATGATCTTTTTATCTTTTGATCCTCCTGTGGATCCTTTACAGTCCGTTTGTAATACTTTGATATTACTTTTTATTCGGTTTGTAATGTGATTCATCTTTTGCTTCCGCTGTGCATTTAAATTATGTTGTTTGACTATGATGATATCAACTACGTCACGATACTCCCCACCGGGCCCACCGGTAATACTTGGAAATTCGGGGTGTGACAAGTAATTATGATTACAGGGGATAAGCCGCGTAATCCAATGAAGTTCATTTCAGTAATGAAAGTTGCTAGTTATGAACGAAAGCAAGGAATAGTGTATATGATTTCGGTAATTGTTAATACCAAAGGTAAATAACTCAAGGATATTCCAGTAGTATCAGAATACCCGGATGTATTTCCGGAAGAACTACCTGGATTACCACCCGATAGGGAAGTAGAATTTAGAATTCATCTAATTCCTGGAACTACACTGATAGCCAAGGCACCTTATCGGTTAGCACCCATTGAAATGCTAGAATTGAAAAAGCAGTTAGATAAATTACTAAGTAAAGGATTCATACAACCTAGTTCCTCTCCGTGGGGAGCTCCAGTGTTGTTCGTAAAGAAGAAAGATGGTTCGATGCGAATGTGTATCGATTATAGGGAATTAAATAAGGTTACAATTAAGAATCGATACCCATTACCTAGGATTGATGATCTTTTCGATCAACTTCAGGGAGCTAGATATTTTTCTAAGATAGATTTATGCTCCGGATACCATCAGTTAAAAGTACAAGAAGAAGACATACCTAAAACTGCTTTCAGAATTAGGTATGGTCATTACGAGTTTACAGTCATGCCCTTTAGACTAACAAATGCTCCTGCAGCATTCATGGACATGATGAATAGAATCTGTAAACCGTATTTGGATAAATTTGTAATTGTCTTCATCGACGATATACTCAATTATTCCAAAAGTCAGGACGAGCATTGTGAACACTTGCATGCACTCTTAACCTTGTTAAGAAAGGAGAAGCTTTATGCCAAATTCTCGAAGTGTGAATTTTGGCTACAAGAGGTACAATTTTTAGGACACATGGTGAATCACAAAGGTATTCACGTAGATCCCTCCAAAATAGAAGCGATCACCAAATGGAAAGTCCCGCAGTCAGCTATGGAAGTTAGAAGCTTTCTAGGGTTAGCTGGATACTATAGACGATTCATTAAGGATTTTTCCAAAATAGTTGTGCCATTAACTAAGCTAACCTGTAAAGCAGTGAAGTTTGATTGGGGACCTAGACAAGAGGAACCTTTTAAGATATTAAAGCAAAGATTAACAAACGCCCCAATTCTTGCCTTACCTGAAGGGACAGAAGATTTTGAAGTTTATTGTGATGCTTCTAAGCTAGGATTAGGATGTGTGCTAATGCAACGCAACAAGGTAATTGCGTATGCCTCAAGGCAATTGAAAAAGCACGAGGAAAATTATACGACGCATGACTTAGAGTTAGGAGCCATAATGTTTTCCTTTAAGATTTGGAGACACTATCTGTATGGAAGCAAGTTTACTGTTTATACAGATCATAAGAGTTTAAGATACATATTTGGGCAAAAAGAATTAAACATGAGGCAAAGAAGATGGATGGAAATTTTAAGCGATTATGACTGTGATATTCAATATCACGAAGGAAAGGCAAATGTAGTAGCAGATGCCTTAAGTCGTAAGTATCATGAAAAGCAAAAGCGAGTTCGTGCTCTTAGAATAAGTCTACAATTAGACTTAATGGAACAACTGAAGAATATTCAGGAAACAGCAATCAAGGATGATGCTGAAGGAATGAAAGGAAGGATAAAAGACTTGGAACAAGAAGCTGATGGAATTTGGAGATTTCACAAGAAAAGGATTTGGGTACCTAAGCAAGGAGAGTTAAGAAATAAGATTTTAGAGGAAGCCCATAAATCTAGATATACCATGCATCCTGGTAACAATAAAATGTACCAAGATTTAAGGAATAACTTTTGGTGGATAGGAATGAAAAAGGACATAGCTAGATATGTATCTAAGTGTCTTACTTGTTCACAAGTTAAGGCAGAACACCAGAAACCTTCAGGATTACTCCAACAATTAGAAATGCCTGTATGGAAATGGGAACTCATAACAATGGACTTTGTTACTAAGTTGCCCAAAACCAGAAAGGGTAATGACGCGATTTGTGTAATTGTGGATCGATTAACCAAATCAGCTCATTTTCTACCCATGAAGGAAACCTTTAGCATGGAAAGATTAGCCAAATTATACGTAGACGAGGTAGTATCCTTACATGGAGTCCCACTCTCCATTGTATCGGATAGAGATAGTCGCTTCACTTCACATTTCTGGACAAGTTTCCAAGAAGCCATGGGGACGCGGTTAAATTTAAGTACAGCTTACCATCCTCAAACAGATGGACAGAGTGAAAGAACTATCCAAACCTTGGAGGACATGCTTAGAGCATATGTTATAGATTTTGGAGGAAACTGGGATGACCACCTACCCTTGATTGAATTCTCCTATAACAATAGTTATCATTCAAGCATCAAAGCTGCCCTGTTCGAAGCACTGTATGGACGAAAGTGTAGAACCCCAGTTTGTTGGGCATAAATAGGAGAAAGTCAGTTATCAGGTCCCGAAATTGTGCAAGAAACTACCGACAAGGTCACTCAAATCAAGGAAAGACTAAAGACGGCTCGAGATAGCCAGAAAAGTTATGCAGACCATCGACGCAAGCCACTAGAATTCCAAGTTGGAGACAGGGTACTCTTGAAAGTTTCTCCTTGGAAAGGAGTAGTTCGGTTCGGTAAGAAAGGAAAACTGAGTCCAAGATACATAGGACCATTCCCAGTAATTAAACGTATAGGACCAGTTGCTTATCGCTTACAACTACCAGAAGAATTAGCCGGGGTACATGACGTATTTCATGTATCCAACCTCAAGAAATGTCTATCTGACGAATCCCTGGTAGTACCTCTTCAAGACATAGAGGTAAATGAAAACCTAAAGTTTGTTGAGAAACCACTCCAGATAGAAGACAGAAAGATTAAATTCCTCAACCATAAAAGATTGATACTAGTCAAAGTCAAATGGGATTCAAAAAGAGGACCCGAATACACCTGGGAGCTGGAATCGGAGATGAAGCAAAAGTATCCTCACTTATTTCAGTAAATCTCGAGGACGAGATTTTAAATAAGGTGGGGAGGATGTAAGGACCTGCAAAAATGTCCCTAATCAACCCGCAAGTGAAAACCCGGACCCCTGAAACCCTAATGTACATGGAAAACAAAGAAATCAAGAAATTTGGGTTCCACGCGGGCCGCGTAAGACACAAGGGTTGTCTACGCGGGCCGCGATAACTCATAAAATCTCCGGAGCAGCGAACAAGCCACGTGGCAGACCTACCTGTGACACGGATGCCCTAGTCATAGACTAGGTGGTTCTCGCGGGCCGCGTAAAAGCCTGTTAAGGCTTACGCGGGCTGCATAAAACTGAAAATTTTGCTATAAGTAGCCTGTGCATGGGGCTTTCAACTGTGTTCGAAAACTTTTCTCAAAAACGAGGTATACTGCCTAAATTCGAAGTTTTAAGGTATCAAGGCGCTGCTACGATACAGGGTATCAACTCGATCGCTGCTACGATTCAATGTCCGATCGATTGAAACCAATCCGATGGATGTTTAAGTGCTGCCCAACTTAGGGCTATACTTTGTCATTCGTCGTGAGGGTTTTAATCTCGTGAGTTATCGTAAATGTTATATTAAGTTACTAACCTAGTTCGTATGCACTGTCATTTAATTTAGGTCACAAGGCTTATCAGTAGGCTAAACTCTGCCCGGTTAAACTTGCAATGTGAGTCATTATCTTTTTATCAACAATATTTTACAATACTCCAATTATTTCCTAAAGTTATAATTACTGGGATTAAGTCGCGGTTATCTTAAATCACTGGCTAGTGGAGTATTGTACACATTACTAATTTCTCACGATTAGGTTCATCAACCTAACAGCGATAATCATCAATACTTGGGTGAAAGGACCCAATAGTGGTATGACCATCGTCACAAGGCTGTGACACGGCGCCAGATAAAAATAAGATAGAAGCCATTGTAATCGCTCTTATGCTGTAATTGATAGCTAAGGTGTCATTTTATATAACCTGAATGACTCGCCAGTATTTCCCCGCTGATAAAATATTTTAAAACATGTTTCAGGTGACCTACTGTCAATCAAGTAAAGCGTGCTACGGAGCACTAATAAAGCTTGAAGTGGTGGCTCAATAAATAAATAAACATGTTTTGTAAACCAGGGAATTTCCTTGTGAAATTCCTCCATTGTAAATTACTGGGTTTATCCCAAATTATGAAATAAAATAATTGGGCATTGTCAAGTTTTAAAAGATCCTGTTAAAATTCCGCTGCCAACCCAAATAGTAAATACCACGGGTTTCTGTCCCGCGGCTCCTGGACCGGGTCACACCGGGCCGGGGGTCGTGACAGTTCTCTTGCTCTCTCTCTCATGTATGTCAACACACACACACACACACAAGAATACACACACTAAACTCCTACACTTTCTATCTAATTGTAACTTCAACCTAAAACCTTCACCTTTAGTCCCTCTTGTTTGCTACTTGGTCACTAATGACACAACCTTCTTTCCTCACTAGTTTTACTAATCATTTAACTAGGTTAAACCTAGTTATTTTATTTCGTACTATAAAACATGGACACATACTAGCGAATTAAACAATTCGAGTTTTGGGGCGTTACAGCCCGTCAATATTTAAACTGTGAATAGCATAGCTGGCCTTCCGTTGGTTGACCATACAGTAGAAAAATTTCGAGTTCTCATCCCCATCCTTAGCCCACTTGACTTGAGACCTCTGTTTAAAATCTTTTAATTTTTTTTTCTTCCCATTCTTTTAACGACTTTTTATTTTCAGCTAACACCCATTCCTCGTCTCCGATAGATCTCTCTCCTCCATAACTAGCTCAAGCTCCTCCAACTCGCTGCTAATCCAAGAATACTCTTCCCCTTCTCTTTTACCAGTCTCATCCCTCCAAATCTTTACCTTATTCCTAATATATCCCGGTTTTTTTAACAAGATTAAGATCAGGTGACCCATTGTTCTCAAAGGACATAAACAACCTCAGCAAAGCCAGGTCGGCTCAACAAAGAATTGAAAATTCTGAACGGTTTTGGCCTAAAGTTTAAAGGATTCATAACCAGAATCAAGGGGCTATGATCAGGAAGATGTTTTGGCAGCGCTTTTAAGCAAGCCTCTGGTCACCTGTCGAAAAAATCAGAGCAAACCAACATCCTGTCAATTTTGCTGAGATTTTTGCCATTCTCCGCCCAACAAGTGAATTACTTATCTTTCATACAATATTCATGAAAACTTGTTTCAAAGATAAAATCATTAAAATTTATAGCACAAGAAGATTTGAACACCGAATTCTGTCTCTCAAAAGGGAAACGAACACCGTTAAAATCCCCTAAAACAATCCACAATCCTTGAGACCACTCCTTGCACCACACAATCGAATCCCAAAGCCGCTTTTTAGCTTGAACTCCTTGAGGCGCGTAAACGTTCATCACATTCACCAAAGGGTTACACCCCTTTAACCAACCATTGAGAAGCAGAAAATTCATTTCTTTAATGACACTATCAAGGACGAAAACACTGGTGTCCCAAAGACAAGCCAAACCACCCGATTGACTAACTAACCCAACATACTCCAGCCCAAAATTTCGGCCACTCCAGAACCTCGAAAGGTCTACTCCATCAAGACTCTCATGTTTCCTTTCCTGCAAGGCAATAAAGTTAATACCATTTTGAACTTTAATTTTTCAAACCCAACCCGGTTTATCATCACCCCCACGCCCCTAACGTTCAAAGAAACAAAATTCGTCTATGAACCACATTAATTCCTTCTCCTTGAGTAGATTTCTTGATCAAAGCACAATTATTCTGCACTTCCGCCCCCAGTTTGACCCCAAGATCAATCGTGGCCCTGACTTCCGTCTCCAAATCCCTACCCTCGTCCTCCATTGTGTTCCTGCTAACCACTTCCAAAACGGAATTCCTTACACAGCCTTCGGACGTAGATTCTACCCTCAAATTGAGGTCAAAATCACCCCCACCGACGTTATCTGGAATTGCCTTTGTGCCGCTCTGCTCCTTTACCCCTGTGTCCACAGAAATATTCATGTGGGCTTGTAAATTGTTTAACACGAAAAGCTCCTCAAATTCCCTAAGAGTTCTGCTTTTTTTTTAGGCCTGCTAACTTCAGGAGGTAGAAGCATGTTAGGCCTAGTCCCACCTCTTGAATGTAAGCCCACTTTGTTTTTCTTCCTAACAGTCCTTCCTTTCTCCCTAGAACAGAAAAAGAAAGAATTAGCGGCACCAACCCCTGAGTTCTCCTCGGAATTTGGACCATTGCTCGGTTGTTGATGAGGATGGTTGTCCCCTTCCCCAAGGGGATTTGTTTCTTCCACAACTTCTTTTGGAATCGTACCAGACGACGCATCCCTACCCACCAGTTCGTCTTCCCTAGTCTTCTCAGACCCGCCGAAAAACTCCTCGTACGACGGAGAGCCATCACAGACCAGAGCCAAGCCAACTGGTTGACCCATACAGTCTGGCACCTAGTCTCCTTGGTCGTCCGAAATCCGAACCCTGAATCTCTTTTCCTTCCAAGATAAGACTACCTCCTCTTCAATTTTCTTTCCCTCTCCGACCAGGACACCGATACAGATGAAAGTGAGATCATCCGCGTTTTCCTGCAACTCTAACGAGTGCAACACCTTCTCAAATAACGACCCCACTTTTTAAAAAAACACTACCCTCGGCTAGATTAAGAGGAACCCCTGAACTCTCAGCCATGCTATTCGCTCGAAAGGAAGTGTCTGAACATATCAAAAGTTAAACGACGAGAACCACGGACCCCAAACCTCCTAGTTTACCCTGAACTCTACCGCCTCTTCCTGTTTCTCAAACATTAACAACAAAGTTAAACCTCCCATGTACTGAATGTTAACATACCTGGTTCCAGCTATGCAAAGTAAGCGATCAAAATTGGTGAGGGTATCCAAGTCAACCGTACGAACCACCAGCGCTTTATCGTGGATCGAGTGGAAAGCAATAGTATTCTCAAGTATCGTGACCAACTTACCCACTTCCACCTCAGATCCGAGATCGATTAGGGCATAAAACCCCTTCTGTTTCCCCTTAGAGTAAAAGTTCTTTGTCTCCCTCCCAAAGACGGAGCCTCTCTATGGACCGTCGGAATTTGTTGAGCCACCGGAATACTGTGAGCCGCCTGATCCCCAGAAGTTTGATTCTCCACAGCAAAGGTGCTATGTAAGAACCCTGCACCTCCCCGAAAGCTTCCATAAAACCCGTGAGTTCCCACGGTGTGCAACCAATGGGGAGATTAGACACGAAGAGCTTGCCGACATTTGTTGACTGCTTGCTTCCTCCCCGGTCAGCCTCTGCTTCCTTCCCTTGGTGGCGGTCGTAGGGTTCCAGCCCTTTACTCTCCCCGGGTCATCTATTCACCATATGAGAAATCTGTGATTTGAAGTACAACTAAAATGATAAGAACGTAATTTTAGTGAAGTTCCTAATTCCATCTTATATTGTTTGTCTTTTTAATCAACTAAAATGATGATAACGTAACTTATTTATCATTCTTTTAGACAACGTGAAAATGATTCATTAAATGGCGAGCGGGAAGCTATCAAAAATACACCATACAAAAATTTTAGTTTTCCTTTATTACAACAGGAGCAACACAACCTTTGGTTGGAGTCTTGAATTTGAATTTGATTTGATTTCTGCCATGACTTCTACGTACTTTAATTGTCTGCATGTAATCATATGAAGTTCCTGCTTCTTGCTTTAATTACCTGTTTTGAAATTTATATATTTTTCATTCAAATCCACCTACAATATAAAGAGGTTTTTCAGTTTTTCCAAACATCGTTATAAAACTATATATGAAATTTATTCACGTAGTTGAAGTCATGGAACCTTTTATTAGAAATTTAAATGGGAATAATCCTAGGTTTTGAGTTTCCATAATAGTTTATCGAACTAGAACAGAAAAGTATAACCAAGAACAAATTATCGACACCCATGAAAAAAAAATGATCCACCTCTAATTGTATCATTCAAACTAAATGTCAATTCCAAATAAACGTAAAGTTAAAATTAATATAAAGACAATAAATATTAAAGATCATACATAGTGGCGAAGCTTGAGATTTCCGACCCGGGTTTGGGGGGGGGGGGGTGGGGGGTGTTCACCGGACCTAAAAATTTCTATAAAAGTGGGGGGTCGAAAAAGGATATACCCAAAAAAAATTTATACGAAAACTACACTCTCCACTACTGAGCGAAAAGTTCGGGGGATCGGCCGCCCCCTCCCGCCCCTTAAAAGCTTCGTCCATGCGTACGGATGATAAAAAATCCTGAGTCTGGCAGGAATGCTTGAAACCGAAACATCTTTCACGGGTGTTCAGGTTTGGGACCGAATACAGGGTGGAAAAAAAATACAAATTCCGCAGGTAAAGAATTAGGTGATACCTATTCTGATTACCCAAACTGTATGCGTGTTTACAGGAATCATGTTCCCAAATAAAATAAATCGAGGTGGTTGGTTAGAAGCTTTCAGACAGCAATGGATATGACACACTTTCAAGTAAATGTCAACTATACGTTATAAACAAAAAAGAAAGAGAAAATGTCAAAAGTTATGACTGTAATATGTGAACAACTAGATAAATAATTTCAACATTTTGGCATACTTATATTTATAATTGGTGATTAACCGACTATTATAAACTTTAATTATAAATTATAAAATTACCTAGGCAACTTGCAATGAGATCAGATAGTATACGTAATAGATTAGGACATTAAACATTTCTTATTGTCATCAGTGAAGTTCCTAAATCCATATTATATTGTTCGTCTTTTAATCAACTAAAATGAAGATAACGTAAATTAATCATCTCCTTTCTTAGATAGCAATAATAAAAATGATTTATTAAAGCAGCTAGAAAAAAAACAGAACACCAAAAATTTATAGCAGTTTCACAACATATTAAGGGGCTGTTTGACAACTTCTGAATGGGTAAGTGTTGAACTAGTAAAAGATTTGAACCATTTGTAGCCAGTATATTGCTTAACCATTAAGAGGCAAATGTCTAACTAATTCAGATAAGAGGTCTTAACCATTCGGACTCTATATAATGCTTAACCATTCAAAGGAAAATGTCTGAATCATTCAGACATCCGATCGTGAAACAAATAGTCTGAACTATTAAGTGTTGAACCAGGTCTGAATCATTAAGAAACTCATTAAGAGCTAAACAAACAGCCCTTGGTTTGCTTGGTTGGAATCTTGAATAAGAATAATAAGTTTCGCTAATTCTAATATGAGCCACAAATTTTTCTTTTAATGTTCGTCTAATTTGTTTTGCTTTCGGCCATGACTTCACCATGCTTTAAGCATCTCCATTTGTTTTGAAATCAATTGAAGTTCCCACTTCTTGCTTTTTATATTAATTATTTTGAAATTTATCTACTTTTTTCATTGAAATCCATCTACGAATAAATAAAGAAGTTGTTCAAACATTCCTGTAAAACCATAAACGAAATTACTTTACTTACATAAGTTTTCGAAATAATTTGATTCAACCGGAAAAAAATTGTAATCAAGTTAACAAATATCCAAGAAATTATTGAGTCCTATGAAGAAAAAAAAAGCTTATCCACTACTGATTGTATCAATCAAATTAAATGTTAATTCAAAACTAAACATAAACATAAAATAAAAATAAAAACAGTAAAATTAAACAGCATATATAGGGATATATAGGGATGATAAGAAAATCCCGAGCCCGACGGGAATACAAGAAACTCGAAAGTTTTGGGATGAGTATTAAGGTATGAGATTGTGTATGGGATTGCAAAAAATACGAAATTATCTTGACACTTATATTATCTTTAAATGCGTGTATTTTACATATTCATATGTTTTATGGTGAATATAACATGTATGTAATTTATTATAGAGGAAACTGCAATTTTACCCTCTGGGATTTAGGCCAATTGGCACTCTTACCCCCCCTAACGAAATAATTGCAATTTTACCCCTCAACGTTGGTCTTATGTCGCGATTTTACCCCCCGGCGTCAATTTGCTTAACAGATCTGTTAACTATAACTTGAAATGACTATATTACCCTTCAATTTTACCCCCCAACATTCATGTTATGTCGCACAATTACCCCCCACTGGTAAATTACTAATTTGTCCTTCAATTTTACCCCCTGTACTTTGTGTTAAGAAACAACATTACCCCCTTCAACTTCCAAAACCCATCCCACCAAAATCAGAAACCTGACCATGTATCAAACCTTCAATGTTTGGTTGTTCAATGTGTTCTATACTCAAAAAATCAAACCTGTTCAAAAATCAAGCATACCTGCTAAGTTTACTATCAGTCCAAAAAGGCACATACCTGCTGCATGTTTATAGGTTTCATGTGCTTAAACTTCAAGCAAGTATGCTTGATCACCACTATCAGTTTAAGCACAAAATAGTTATGATGAGGCCCTTCAGCAACATTGACGATCAAAGATAGTCAGTATCCATTCTTATTGATCTACTGACCCAAACTTAATGCATACAACTCAAACTACTTAGGAGTAACAACCTAAATTTACCAATATTACTAATTACTATCAGTCCAAAAAGGCACATACCTGCTGCATGTTTATAGGTTTCATATGCTTAAACTTCAAGCAGGTATGCTTGATCACCACTATCACTTTAAGCACAAAATAACACATTAGAACAAAAGAACATATTAGCTGTAAACACTTGTATGATCATGTAACTCTCATCAACTGCACATTTTGATCCTAACCTGTATGATCATCAACTGTATGATCATGTAACTGTCATCAACTGCACATTTTGATCCTAACCTATATGATCATCAACTGTATGATCATGTAACTGTATGATCATAACACCCACCCTATAACATGCTACACATTTCAACAACTAACTTGCTCCACATTTCAACAACCTATAACAACATTTTCATCAAAACATCAAAACATCAAACATCAAACTTCCGGGATCAAACAACATTTTCATCAACATACAAAATGATGGATTAAACATCATTTTCATCAACATACAAAATGATGATTGTCTTACTTGCTAAGCTGCTGCAAATGTTATCCTACTTCAAAGTTAAGTTAACCTACAAAATACACATTACTATTCCTACATAAATACTAACTTATCATCCGCTCAACTCTCCGGTGGATAATGGAAGTTGAGGACAGGCCTCCCAAACACGGAGACCACCAGGTGGACCACCAATGATGAGCTTGATAAGCTCATCGTTAGGTCAACTGTAAAAAAAACCAACAAACATCACAAAATTAACATGAAAATCAGATTCAATCAAACTAATTGCTAATACCCTGTTTAACATGAGACTCAATCACACAAAAATCAGACCCTAACCCTGTTTATAACATGATAATGACTAACAGTGAACCAAATCTGACCCTGATTAACTAACATTGGGCGATTATACCTGCGGTGTGGCGGATGATATAGCGGATTAGCCAACAAACAACCGGCATTTTTGTAACACCCTTATTATTATTTAAAGGTTTTCGTATAATTTACGAAAACAAACGAGTAATTATGATTTCAAATACATTGAAAATACGGGTTCATTAAACTTTATTTACATAATTAAAAACTATACAACATATTATGGGTGAGTTCGTCATTTTACATAACAACGATACAAAGTGCGGAAGCTTATTTCTTGATCGTGTTCGGTTCTTCGTTGTGCTTGATCGTCCTCTGGTGCTAAAATTATACCTGAAACTCATAAAACATGAGTTGGATTAGTCATACGTAACTTAAAACGTATTTAAACGAGTCTGGGAAGCGAAACTGATTAAAATAAAAATTATTCGCCAAAACAGGGTTTTTCACGCCACGCGAAGGAACCCAGTTGCTCCCTCGCGCCACGCGAGGGAGACCGTTTTCCAGCAGGTCTGCAGCTCAGTTCAGCTATGCCAGTTTTTACGGAAACGGCCATAACTTCTTCGTTATTGATCTGTTTTACCCGATTCTTTTTCCTACGCGTCCGTAATTTAATCTTCCATCTTATGGAGTTGAAACCCAACTTCCAACAAAATAAATTTTTAGACTTTTAAGCCTTCGACTCATCACCTTTTTACCGAATTTTAACCCGTTTATGCATTTTATCAAACAAACATGATTGTTTGATCCCGATTTCACATGAACCTTATAATTTCAATGTTGTCTATCATATTAGGTTCAATTCACAAGTTTATGTATAATCTTAAACTCGTTTATACTTAAATGATTATTTTGACCCGTTAAGGGTATTTAAGCACTTTTCCGCATACATCATACTCGTCTATTTCTAGCATCTTATTTCCACAATATTTATCAAATAATCTTCCACCACAACTATATGTGTGGTGAATTTAATGTAATGTTCTATGTAATCCGAGTTTTATTTCCTCGGATTGTTATTCTACGGTAAGACCCATATAGAGTCGTTTAACCAAAGTCCTACATCTTTCTCCTTCTTGTACCTATTGTAAGCATTTAATTAAGCATAAACTCATTTCCAAACTACCGTTAAAGGCCATTTATTCAATTTAGCTTACAAGGGCGTAATGGTCCATTTTACCTTTCATTTATGATGAAGGACCTTCACTACTTATTTGCCCAAATTTGTACGATAGCTATAATCATATTTATACGTACCTGGCTCGGGACAACAAATAGACCCGGTTTTGTACCTTGCTTTAATTGTCACTCAATCTATGGCGACGCATTTATCCGATTCGCCAATTGATCCTGTTAACATAAGACTTGACCACCGCATTAGTCGGTATTGTCAAATGGTGTTATCACCACCATTTGACCCATTTGGACTATATACCCAACGTTATCTATTTAAATCAAAAACATGGTTTTTGATGTCCAATTCATACATCCATCCCATCCCGGATTATATTACCAAATCCTTTATCTCTTAAACTCTTTTCTTACTAATTCAACCCATTTCGGCTTACGCCATGGGCACGCTTTTAACCTTAATTTCATTAGTCGACTCTTGACCAATTTCCATTTTCACCATTTTTCCTCATCATTAGATTACACCACAAAGTAATCTTAACAAAAATCCATATTTCAATATTATCGTTATCGCGATTATTTCGTATAGAATAAACGAGTAATCTACATAAGTGCGAAAATTACACTTACCTCTCATCCGGTTTACGCCTTTCTTCACGCGCTTGATTCGTTTAACCGCTTCTTTCTCAAGCCTCCACCTAGCTCGTTAAGCGTCAAACTATTGCCAACATTTACAAGGTGGTTAGACTAGTCATTTAAAAATCACGACCATTCCACCTTACTTATTCTCTATGTCGAAGCTACTATTCGACTTCAAGATTAGTTAACTTAGTTTATTAAAGCTAACTACTTTCAATCACATGATTTACAACATTAAGTTCAAATCAACATGATGATTATAACTCTTCTTGTTTAATATTTCATTTAACTAGCCATATTATTCAAATACGCGTTTCGTTCTAAATTTCAATATTTAGCTTTCTCTTAGGCGTTTTATCAAACACCTAGTGAGCATACTTTTATAAAATTAACAATCAAACTCCATGATTACATATATTGCCAATTTCAACATCTTTTTACTAAATAATCGTCTAACTCATGGTTAAATGTCAAGATTAACTTCATAGAGTTCAAATAACACTAGTTTGATAATCATGATTCTAGTGTTCATCATGTTTCTACAAAACCCATTAAACACCTAGATAGTGATCATGAGTTTTACTAACATGCACTCAAATCCCTTAGTTTATTAGCTAGGGTTTATTTCAAATCATGCATACATCCTATTTTCACCCAAATAACCATCATTCAAGATCAATTTTCGAACTTCTAGGGTTCATCAAGAATCTGAGATGGAACAAAATACTGAAATTCGACATACCTTATGATCCCATAAGCTTGGTGATTGTTTTTATGTGTTCATGCATACGATTTGGCTCTGATTCACCCTTCAATTTGGTGAATTTCTTGAAGTTTAGGGTTGAGTTTTGAGAGCTCCTTGTGGCTCTGATGAAGTCGCAGACACCACATACGTATGTGTGGTTTGTGTTTTTTTTTAAACTTCATTACATTTGCCCATGTTTAGTCCCTCAAGTTTAGAGATTCATAAATGAAACTATAACTCATAGTTTATTATCTAATTACCCATTACTAACTAGGTTAATTTTTACCTAGTTAACTTAGTGGGTTCCGGGAGTTAAAAACCCGTTTTATTTTAAGTCCCGTTGACTCGGGCTCTTATTTTTACTGCTAATGGTACTTTACCCGTCTTTTAGCATTAACGGAGTTTGATTACCAAACCCGTTTTCGGGGTGTTACAATTTTGTAAGGTCTGAAGAGGTGTCAACGGAGGAGGTGGTGTCGCCGGTGGTCCTGATGTCGCCGGAGAAGCCTGATCGCAGGAGAAGCCTTATCGCCGGAGAAGCCTGATGTCGCCGGAGAAGCCTGATCACAGGATCGAAGGACGATGGTGGGAAGGTGGGGGGGGGGGGGTAATTATGTTTTGATATGTTACTTATAGGGGTGTTGTAATTAAGAAGCTTCACAATAATTGCAAAATGACCTATTTACCCTTTGACCCTCAGCTTCTTATGTTGACTGTTAAGCCAAATTGACGCCGGGGGGTAAAATCGCGACATAAGACCAACGTAGGGGGTAAAATTGCAGTATAAGACTAAGATGAGGAACACTCATGTCATTACCTTCCCTAAGCATATGAAGGGGTTCAGTTACATGCTAAGGTTAGGAAGAGTCATCTTCCCATTCTTGCCAAGCTCTCTCTTCCACATCAGCTAAACATCAGTTTTTCTCATTCCATCCTTAACCCATGAAACTTCCCTACTATCCTCAACTATTTAAAAAACAAAACATTTAAAATAAATAAAAGAAGTTATATTTCATAATGTATATATAGGGTGAGGTTCTAGAGTGAAAATTAGTGTATTTGTGAACCAAGTGAACAAATCCTGGCTATTCATTTAGAAGATCTAGAGTTTTTTTTTTTTTGTTTTTTTTTATCAATAACAAGATTGTAATTATAATGTTATAACTTCCTTTTAAAATAAATGACAGGAGGGTATTTTCATCATTTGTAAATTGCATTGTTTAAACAATATAATCAAAATCACTAAGATCTCGCTAGTTTCTGTTTATACAAGATACACAGCTGTTAATATATACACTTGTGTATAGTCTCGAAAACTATCAGTTTATACAAAATTCACTATTGTTAGTTTATACACATGTGTACAGACTTTTATACATCTGTGTATTATATTTAGAAATGGTTACATATGCGTATATTAACAACAAATAGTATACTATGCATGCACATGAGTTGATTCATATAAAATTATAAAATTAATTAAATACAAACAAGTGTACACATGTGTATCAACGATTAACACAAAAACTACGTGTCTACCCAAAACATACATGCACTATACATATGTGTAAAATAAGTGGAACACATAAAATAACAATATTTATGAAACAAAGTAATTTATACACTTGTATACGCTTACAGAACTGTTTTAGAACAAAGAAATAAAAAAAAAAATTGTCGATCACATTATGTTGCTAGTAATTAGTTTTCAAATGATATTTGAAATCACAAAAGGTAGGGATACATAACTACTATTAATAACCTCCTATTAATTGTAATATAATTAAAGGAGTTAACACTAAATTTATATATGTAATTACAACCCTAACCCCATTCGTCTTAACCTAAAGTTTCTATAAATAGATAAATGACTCAAAAACTTATTACAATATAATATTATAATAACTTTTTTAATGTATTAAAGGCAATTACTGATGGGTCATAAAGTTCATGGCAAAGGAGTCTGGCGAAACATTTCACACAACTTTGTGGTGACGAAAACACCAACATAGCTTTCATACTTTTAGCTTGAAGAACAAACCCTAATATTTGTAAAAGTGAAGAAACTGGGGTTTTAAAATGGTGAGTGACTGGGATATTGACAATTTTGCCCCTCATGTGAGGGCCATATGGGTGCATTTAATTGGGTAGGTGGATGGGGTTTAGAGAAAAGGACATGGTTTATGCAAATTTGTTAATTAAAGGACATGGAATGTGATGTGCGTGAATTAAATATATTTTTATAAATGAATTTTCCATCACACAAATTTAGTTTTAAAATAATTTTCACCTAAGAACTAAACTACACACATAAAAGGGCAAGTGTACCCGTCGAATGGTAATATAGTTTATCGGCAAGAACCGAATATCAATCCGTGGATGCGGTGTCTAGATACTAAACTTTTGTTACTTTAAAGCCTTTTCAATTAACGGGTTTAGTTTTTCTAACTTAACATACAAATAAATAAAATACTAAATATTCTAAAAAATAACAATATCTAAGAAAGGTTGCCTAAACTAAGTATCCACTAACAAACATGTGACAACAAGGGGAAGGATTAGTGATGATGCAAGCTCTAATTTCAACTAAGTCCCCAATCAAGGCTTCCTAGTCTTATAATTCTTAGGAAAACTTAAAATGAATTAACATTCTAATCGCCTAAAAATTATTCTTTTAAGTTCACTTGCTAAGTTGATGTTAATCTTTAATCATGAGTTATTTGTTTGTCAAAACTCCTAACTCTACAACTTAGGGAAAACTAATATGAACAACACACTAATCACCCTAACTTGGTTTCAAGTAAGCAACATCTTCATCTTGTTCTTGATATGAACCACAAGCATGGTCATGCTAGATTACAATCTTGGTCTAAATCATCATACAAACACAATCACAAACCATAGAATTCATATAAACATTCTTTGATCTTTCCAAATCTAAATGCAAGAATCCTTACACATGTTCAAATCATCATTCAAGTCATGTTAGCAATTACCATTCCTAATTTCACGCTATGAATCAATCTTAACAAGTTAACAAGATTCGATAATCATAATCTTTACATGGGCTTTCCAAAACTTCATGTAGATACTTATGATCAAACATTCAAGAACAACAGCTTTAAACATGTACATGAACTCCAAGAACAAGACTAAACATTACTATGAAGATTAACAAGAACAATCATCACATCTTCTTCCATATTATCACATGTTTATAAGCTTCAACAAAGTTTAAGCAACACAAATGTTTAGCCTATAAGGCTCATAGCTACTAGATCAACTTCAAGACAGCTTAAATTGGTCATAATGTAGAAAGTAGGTTAACCAAGTTCAAAGACAAGATTAAAGTGGTAAATGAGTGAATCTTCACTGATTTAGTAATCTTCAAAGCTCCTCCTTGGCTTCAACAATCTTCCAAGTCCAGGATTTTGAGAGAAAACTTCACCAAGATGTTCCAACTCCCTTGCAAATAAGCTTGAAGCTCGTATATAAACTGCTGGGCGTTTGGCACGAGCATGCCACCTTTTGGCACGATCGTGCGTGGCAAGTGTCAGAGTCACTTTTCGTCTGTCGATCTTGTTTGCTACCATTTCTAGAAAAATCCCGCTCAAACGTTTCTGAGGTGGCACGATCGTGCTAGCCCATGGCATGGTCGTGCGTGTCGATGAATAATCGATAATGACTGGTGCAATATCGGAAATGAGCTGATCAGAAGTTGCTTTTGACCTGGCACGGTCGTGCTTGGTGATGGCACTTTTGTGCGGATCACTGATCTTCGATGGCTGTGCTGCTGACTGATAGTGTGCTGGTTGAGAGTGCCGAAGTTGGATGGCGTGGCACGGTCGTGCCATATCTGGCAGTTTGCTGAAGTGTTCCGTTTTTGCTACAAAAGCCTCCGTTTCAACACCGGGCCGAAGCCCGGACCTGTATTTTCACAAACAACTCAAATGAGTACCAAAATCAATGAAACTACAAAGAGTTTTCGCATAAACGGGGCATATTTGATGTTTAAAAGATGTACAAATTCTTATACATCAAACATCCCCACACTTGAACTTTGCTTGTCCTCAAGCAAATCAAAACAAACAAAACTCTCTTCAATGGCAAGCACCTCAACTAGCATTTCATAAGCACAAATAAATAATTCAGGCTATAACAATCAAGGAGTACTCGACATGAAGGAAAAACCGAAAAGGGTATGCAAAATATGTTTATGAGCAATGGTCCATCTTAGAAATCACTACAAGTTCACCATACATCCTCACAATGTTCACACACACTCGGCTAAATATAGGTGCACATACAATTTATGGAGTATGTTTGAACATTCGATGCCAAGACGATGACTATGCGATATCATAAGCTTGTAGAAGGATCAAACCTAATCACTCAACAAAAATATAACATAAATCATGAGGTCTGCTTGTTTGGGTTGTAGCTTGGCTTGGGTTAAGGGTGTAGAAGTGGATTTTTAAAGTGGCTAAAACGGTTTTAACCGGGGTGGGGGGTTTAGGTTTTTGGGTGGTGGTGGGTGTTTAGGGTTTTTTTTTTTGGGATTTTTTTAGAAGCCTTTGTACCTTTCGTACAATTAGGAGCCTTTATATTTGATCATAATCCTCCAAAGTGTATTAAAGGATGATAGAAACCCTTTGAGCGGGTTAGACTCCAAGATAGACCCTTAAGCGGGTTAGACTCCAAGAATTAGGGATAGAAACAAGACTTTGCTAATTTTTCTTTTTCTTTCATTTGCCAAACTCAAAGGCCTTATAAAGGCTTACAAATACTAAACTGAATACGTAAAACATGCAACTAATTAAGGGAACATGGACCTAATGCAATTACCACTAACATGATTAACTACCCACTAACATAATTAAAAACAAAACAAATAAAAACTATTAAAACTAGGATGATGAACGTGTGAATGCAAGCTAATTTCACGGTGGTCCGTATCAACTCCTCGCCCCTTCAAATCATCCTTGTCCTCAAGGATGGGATGCGCGGTCCATGGCGGTCGCCACTCACGTCGTACAACGACGTTATGGACGTTCTCAACATAGCACCATGGTGGTCGCCATTCAACTCTTCCAAATGTGTTCAGACCATGCTCGGTGTTTCGAATGTCAGTATCGGCACGAGGTGGAGATGGGAAGAAGATGAGTGTGTGTGACATAATGCTGTCTTTCGAGAATTGTTCTGCAATATATGTTGGTGTAGAAGCAGCTTGTTTCATTTTGCGACAAATATCCACCCGGATTTGTTGGTGAGTCGTGGCTTGGGCCGGTGGTGGTGCCAATGGTAATGTGGGGGTTGGGGATTCATTGCATGCTAATGAGTCCGTGTTGTTGGTTGATGATGCGTTGTCCGTAGAGACGCCAATGTCGGTAACTTCAATGTGTGTGGTGATGGTGGTTGAAAGTTCAAGTTCTTGGGGTGTGTTCTGGTCATGGAGGGTTGCTTTTTGGGTGGAAGATGAGAGTGTCTCGGTATATTTGGTGATGGTCGCGGTGAGGGAGGTGATTGTGGTGTGTAGGGCTTCAAAGGCTTTGGCTTGTGCAGCTTGTTGTGCAGCTTGGTGGTCCAGCCAACGGTCGAGTCGCTCAACCAAAGCCCGGACCATGTCTTCACGTGACAAAGGAGGCAGGAGCAAGCTAATGAAAGCACCAAATGATAGAAACCCTTTGAGCGGGTTAGACTCCAAGATAGACCCTTAAGCGGGTTAGACTCCAAGAATTAGGGATAGAAACAAGACTTTGCTAATTTTTCTTCTTCTTTCATTTGCCAAACTCAAAGGACTTATAAAGGCTTACAAATACTAAACTGAATACGTAAAACATGCAACTAATTAAGGGAACATGGACCTAATGCAATTACCACTAACATGATTAACTACCCACTAACATAATTAAAAACAAAACAAATAAAAACTATTAAAACTAGGATGATGAACGTGTGAATGCAAGCTAATTTCACGGTGGTCCGTATCAAAGGATGTCATGGATATGCATGATCGGAATTAATGACTAAGAATGGTCGTCGAAAGCTAAGGGTACAAAACTACAAAGATAAAGTCCAGGAATCGAACGGGTATTTAATTAATTCTTATTTATATAAATAATATGCCATATATTGACCATTTTTGTCAGGGTGTATTATATCCATTTGATATCACTAATAATAATAAATTTAAAGCAAATGGATAAATATAAAGAAAACAAAAAGAATAAACGGGGAAGAATAAAATAAGCGATCTTATCTTATATTTGGTAGTGGGTGTTGACAAACAACATAAGGATTGAAAACTTCAAAGTAAACCATGAAATACATGGTTCTATCCATTTAAAAAGTAAAATAATATGTAATGAACACTATTGAAAAAATCAGAAGTGTTATTAAAACTGGTATGGCAAAAACCGGTTAGAAATCAATCTAACCATTGGTTTAGAATCGGGTTGTAACCTTATACTTTGAGATTGGTTCTAACCTAGTTAAACTTTAACCTACCTCAACCCAGTTTCAGACCCAATCTCAACCAAGTCAAAACCCGGTTCCTACAAAACCGGTTTAGCTTTATGTTGATCTAATTAGAAACTGTTTCCATAACGAACCAGTTTGAAAAAAAAAACCCAGATTTGTGCACCAAAACGTCCCTGAGACGGGTACGCCCTCTAAACAGACGTCCCCGTGCATGTTTAACAATTTTAGTTATTTACACATATAACTATAAAACTAAGTAATATAATGAAGAGTAAACTGCTAAATTCGTCCCTGAGGTTTGACTCAAATTGCTAGATCAGTCCAAAATCAAGTTTTGTTGCTAAAACAGTCACTGAGCTTAGTTTCTGTTGCTATTTCAGTCCAATAAATTAACACCGTTAGAACCTCTGTTAATGAATGGGTAAAACTGCTAAATTTGTCCCTGAGGTTTGATTCAAGTTGCTAGATCAGTCCAAAATCAAGTTTTTTGAATTTGTTAATTATAAACTTATTTAGGTATATAATTTTTCTAGACTTGCATTAATTTTTTGAATTTGTTAATTATAAACTTATTTAGATTATAAACTTATTTAGGTATATAATTTGCAAGTCTAGAAAAATTATTTGTTAGTTATTTTGATTATTATTATTATTATTATTATTATCATTAAATGTTTACTAATTATATACTTAAGTATTTAAATAAGAAAATACTTAATTTAAATAAAATTTGTTTTAAAAATATAAATGTAGCTTTTTTGAAGAGCGCAATTTAACCGGCCCAGCCTTAAATACTGATTTTATTTTGATGTTGTTATTGTTGTTGTTGTTACCTTGTAAATATTTAGTATTTATTTAAGGATTTAAATAAGACAACAGTTAATTTAAACAATATTTAGTTATGAAAAATACAAACATTATATGTAAATTTAAATATTAAGAAATTAACATAATTTTTATTTAAATCGTAATATTTAATGTTTAATATTTATCAATTATTTTAATTTAAAATTTGTATTATAAAGTTCTTTTATTCATTTTTTCTACTTAATTAAGTGGTTTCGTATTTAACAATATTATCATTCAGGTGAGGTCAGACAACATGTCGTGTCAAACCAGTGTTTAAGACAGGTCAAATAAAATTGCGCTCTCCAAAAGAGCTACATTCTGTTTATATTTTTATAACTAAACACAAATTTAAATTATATATTTAGGGTAGACTTGTAGTTTATCTTAAATTTTAAGACATTTAAGAAAATATATAATGCATTTGGTACAAGTATTGATGCATTAAGAACCTGTCATTTACCATTTTTTTCTCTTGTGATATTAATGATTTATTCAACGAACATAAATATAACTGGACCCGCCTTAAACTGTATTTGGGTATTATTATTGTTATAACTTTGTAAATATTTAGTAGTTATATACGTAAGTATCTAAATAAGATCACACTTAATCTAAATAGTATTGAGTTATAATTAACAAATTATATACCTAAATAAGTTTATAATTAACAAATTCAAAAAATTAATGCAAGTCTAGAAAAATTATATACCTAAATAAGTTTATAATCTAAATAAGTTTATAATTAACAAATTCAAAAAATTAATGCAAGTCTAGAAAAATTATATAACTAAATAAGTTTATAGTTAACAAATTCAAAAACTTGATTTTGGACTGATCTAGCAACTTGAATCAAACCTCAGGGACGAATTTAGCAGTTTTACCCATTCATTAACTGAGGTTCTAACGGTGTTAATTTATTGGACTGAAATAGCAACAGAAACTAGGCTCAGGGACTATTTTAGCAACAAAACTTGATTTTGGACTGATCTAGCAATTTGAGTCAAACCTTAGGGACGAATTTAGCAGTTTACTCTATAATGAAGGTCTTTTTCTGGAAGTAGGTGAGGGTTATACTCTTATGATAACTTTGGTACATATTTAGAAGTATATTAAGATGTTGTGTTAGTCAACACTTATGAAAATAAAATAAAGAACAACAAATTTCCGAATTTCAAATACCTTACACAAAGTGAGGTGCCACTTATTTCATCACCACTATATATAATATATCAACCTTGTTAACAAATAATTCAAATACCAACACAAAGCTAAAAGAGCAAATATGGCACAACAAGTTCCTACTCCGTTGACATTTACCGTCCGACGACATCCGCCGGAGATCATTGTTCCGGCTAAACCAACACCTCGAGAACTCAAGCCTCTCTCCGACATCGACGATCAGGGAGGCCTTCGGTTTAATATTACACAGTTTCATATTTACCCAAGCAATCCAAAAATGGGATATAAGAACCCCGCGAGTGTGATCAGGGACGCGCTAGCTAAGGCGTTGGTGTTTTACTATCCGTTTGCGGGCCGGCTAAAGGAAGGTCCAGGAAAGAAGCTTACTGTGGATTGCTCTGGCCAGGGTGTGTTGTTTATCGAGGCGGAGGCTGATGTGACGCTCAAGCAGTTCGGGGTGGAGCTTCAGCCGCCGTTCCCATGTAGCGAAGAACTTCTTTATGATGTTCCTGGCTCTTATGGCATTGTCGATTCACCATTGTTGCTGATCCAGGTAAAATAGGAATACTAATTACAATAAGAAAGAATCTAAAATATTTTCTTCATGTCCCTTTCATAAAGAAAAAAAAAAGATTTCTTCAAGCCGAAGTTTTATTCAATTTACAAGATAACATATATATTCTCTACACATCGTAAAAAATAATATCTACCAATTTAAATATATTTATAACAAAACGAAGGCACACAAATTTTGACAGAATCATAAAAAATTATATCTATCAATTTAAAAATATTTATTATAACAAGGCTGAAACTATTCACACACGAATTTTAACCGAACAATTTTGACTGATAGGTGACACGACTCCTATGTGGAGGTTTCATCTTCGCTATACGACACAATCATAACATGTGCGATGTATTTGGATACATACAATTCATTACAGCATTGACTGAAATGGCACAAGGCGCGTCAACACCATCAACGTTGCCTATTTGGGAAAGAGAGTTGCTTTGCGCAAGGGACCCGCCGCGTGTGACATACCCGCATCATGAGTTTGACGAAGTGCCAGAGACTGATGGGATGACTATCCCGTTTGATGACATGGTACATAGGTCATTTTTCTTTGGACCAACTGAGATTTCAGCCCTTCGTAGGTTCGTTCCAACACGCCTAAAAAAATGTACCACGTTTGACGTGGTAACAGCTAGCATTTGGCGTTGTCGTACAATCGCACTCCAACCAAACCCTGAAGATGACATGCGTTTGCTAATCATTGTCAACGCGCGTTCAAAGTTTAACCCTCCAATTCCCGTAGGATATTATGGAAATGTGATATGTAGCCCGGCTGCCATTTCCAAAGCTCGGGACCTATGTAACAAACCATTAGGACACGCGTTGGAGCTTGTGAAGAAAGCTAAATCCCAAGTCAGTGAAGAGTATGTGAGATCCGTTGCTGATCTAATGGCAACCAAAGGACGACCTAGCTCCACAACAGGAAGCTATATCGTATCAGATTTGACACGTACAAGTTTACTTGAACTTGATTTTGGGTGGGGGAAAGCGGTGTACGCAGGGCCTGATCTCCCTGTTGCTGGTTTCTATACACGTTATATAAATCATAAGGGCGAGTCTATAATTGTGGTACCCGTACAGCTGCCGGGCAATGCCATGAAGAGATTTGCCGAAGAGCTAGATTACATGTTGGCGCCAGACGATAGAGATGATCTTTGTATCCCAGAACACGTAGCTACTCTTTCCAAACTATAGTTTTCTTTTTTTGATCCGACAAATGATTAGCGTGCATCAAGCTTTTACGACGTATTTTTTTAATTCAAATGTTACAACTTTCTTTATATGTGTAATTAAATGCTTGTATGACTCTAAAATGTTACAACTTTCTTTATATGTACAATTAAATGCTTGTATGACTCTAATTTTGTGAATTGTAGTGTCTTGTTTCTATAAACTTACTTTGAAATTACGCAAAAAAGTATATATGTGTGTAATTAAATGCATGCATGACTCTAAAATGTTACAAGTTTCTTTATATGGCAGCATGCATCAAGCTTTTAAGACGTATTTTTTTATTCAAATGTTACAACTTTCTTTATATGTGTAATTAAATGCTTGCATGACTCTAAAATGTTACAACTTTCTTTATGTGTACAATTAAATGCTTGCATGACTCTAATTTTGGAAGAAAGTAATCGACGCGCTTCACTTTAGTAGAGTTGGATGGGAGTGTATCCCGTTCAAAAAGTCTCTCAATAGGGTTTGGAACACTGTTGCTATGATCTTTGTTAATATCAAGGCTACTGGGTTCCCGTTAAGGAATTATATTAAAGGAGTGGTCCGAAATGGAGAGGATATTGGGTTTTGGTTAGATACTTGGATCATTAACGAACCTCTAAAATTCAGATTTCCGGAGCTGTTCAGGTTGGAGTCAGACAAAAGATGCACGGTTGCAAATAAAATTCAAAGAAGTGATTCCGACTTGGTCCTGAATTGGAGCTGGGATGTCGCGTCACTGAATACGGAGCAGCAATATAGTTTAAATCAGTTATGTGATTTACTTATCGGAGTTCAGGTCTCGGCAGAAGTGGACTGGTGGGTATGGCTTCCAGATCTGTCTCGGTTAAAGCTGTCAAAAAAACTGTTGTTCGAGGAGGCGGGTCGAGGTAATGACTTCATTATGGAATGGTGCAAATGGATCCCTGCTAAAGTGAATATTCACATGTGGAGATCGGAAATGGATAGAATTCCAACGGCCAATGCGTTAAAGAAAAGGAATGTCAACATTGGGGACGCGTCGTGTATGTTGTGTAATTCGGATGAGGAAACAACAGAACACATATTCACCGCTTGTCATGTCGTAGCGATAATTTGGAACAGAATTAGTAAGTGGTGTAAGATTCCTAATATTTTCGCGTTCTCGGTCAAAGATCTTTTTGGTATCCATAAAGAGCTTCGTGATTCCGAAAGGAAGAAAGATGCGGTTCAAGGTATAATAAGGATTGCTTGTTGGAGTCTATGGCGTGCTAGAAACAATGCCAAATTTTCTAATGTCCCCGTTAGGATTGAAAATATTCTAAGCGAGGTTAAATCATTAGGATTTCTTTAGTTCTCTAGTAGATCTAAACACAAAGGGGTAGAGTGGAAAGATTGATGCTCTTTCGTAAATATGTAAGTTTGTAGTTGTTGTTTGTCTTGTCGGCCAAGTTTGAGTCGGCAATTGAGTTTATGAAAGTTACTTTTCAAAAAAAAAAATTGATGGATCAAAATAAACTTGTAAGAACCTAATCATGATTTGTCCCAAAACGACGCAGCGAAAAATGAACCGTAAAATTTCTTTCTTTTAACTACTCTATCATACTTGAATACCGTTTAGGTTAACCCTTTTAACATAAATACATCATTCATCATTTATTTAATGTAACTATGTTAACAAATAATTACAAACAACGTGACCACTTTCCCGTACAATCCATGATCTTCAACTCGAACCTTGTTCACTTGTCCATCATGAATATCTAACTAACCTGCGGTCACCATATATAACCAACACGTTAGTACATGGTAACATCATATATAATTTAATACATATACTTAAAAGGCTATATCACATTCTAACTACGTAAGGTATTCCATTGAAACATCCTCTCAATTTTATTTACTCGAGTCCGACATCAATTCCTCGAGAGTCCGACATTCCCATACCTGCACTCCACTTATTTCATTCTCAATAGTAACATGGTTAGAAGTACGTAATCTCAAACATATTGAAAACCCACATTTTCACATATACGTATACCAGTGATCTACAATCATTAGATTACAACACGTGTATACACTTTCATATATCTAAGTACATTCATACGTATCCCATTCATATGTACGTACATACAAGTTCACACTACTTACACACGCTACAGTTCCATATCTACATACATACATACAAGTCACATTCACTTATTTGTAAGTTGAGTCTTATCTACAATCATATCAACACAAATCAATGCAATTACAAACAAACATAACCGACTAACTTCCAACAAACATGATGAACATTCCATTAACACGATGAACATTCAGCAACATAATGAACATTCCATTAACACGATGAACATTCAGCAACATAATGAACATTCCATTAACACGATGAACATTCAGCAACATAATGAACATTCCATTAACATGATGAATATTCAGCAACATAATGAACATTCCATTAACACGATGAACATTCAGCAACATAATGAACATTCCATTAACACGATGAACATTCAGCAACATAATGAACATTCTATTAACACGATGAACATTCAGCAATATAATGAACATTCCATTAACACGATGAACATTCAGCAACATAATGAACATTCCATTAACACGATGGACATTCAGCAACATAATGAACATTCCATTAACACGATGAGACTATCATCTTAATTTACATTAAGGATAGACGAAGTTCATATGAACTTACCTTGGTACTTACCCTTACCCGTAAATTCTTACATGGTTCCCTATATACAACATACCAAACTTCATTTATAAATAAGAAGTGATTCCGGAAATCACTTACCTTAAGTGTCCGTATTCGCATCCGTTTCCTCGCCTCCTTTTTACCCGTTAGCCTTCCATGCTTCCATCCATCTTGACATGATCCCTATACTTTCATGTCATCGCATTCACATTCTTGTTAGCATACATGATTGTACATATTAACGATCATATCAAATTCATGTTTCACATTTGACTTTCATTAGTCAATTCTAACAAGCATAAGGCATATTTCCACAAGTCAATCTTTTCAAACTCATATAATTCATCACGTCGTCACATATAACACATATGGATATAACACGCATCATATGGCTTTCTATAACATTACAGTTGTGACAAAAGTCTAACATTGCTACTTATGCACAGTTGACTTTCAGAAAGTCAACGATTTATCATATGAACTTTCGACTTAACCTCATACATCCATGTCATTATAGTAGACTATACTAATGACACTATATACATTTCATACTCACGATGCAATAAGCATACAACCACATGATCATCTAATTATATGCACACACCAAACATATTCAATTCCGTTCATTCCAGTAACATAATTCTACAACTAACACCATGACCTATGCTTAAGAACCCAACATCATTCTAACTTCATCCTGTTCTAATGATCTCATATGCTTCACATTTAGAGTATTTTTACTTATCAATTTTGATTAAGCAATTATTCAAACATGTAGTAAACATCATACCACTCCAACATAGAGTACAATATTCTAATGCATACTTTTACCAAATAACATGGCCAACCAAATCCTACATGAATTCCATCTAAAAATAGATTTCTCATGTTTATTTATCATCAAATACATCATATCCCCATATTATACGATTTCATCCATTACTTGCATACCATTTCATCTATTAATCTCACCTAGGCATTTCATCAAACACTTGGAGTGCATACCATAATTTATGCATAATGTACAAGTGTTTCATGCTTTATTTCTTACTTCATGCTTTCATTCATCAATTAACACAAAAACATCAACAAATTCATATCACATTCAATCTACGTAACAAGAACGCATTACATGCAACATAGCACAACAAGATTTGAACAAGGATTGGACTTGGGTGACACACCCATGTCGCCATCTTCACCACTAGAAGTGGGTTTCCCCTCCAAACATCAAATTACTCCAAATCGTTCAAAATCCAAGACCTATATGGTGTTTTTAACACATACTCGTACTCAATTTCATACAATTTCGCGATTTCCAACATAACCCACTTCGTGCATAATCACCAATCTAGATTTTAAGACATACCTTATGATCCCTTTGTGAAGGTGATCATTAATCCATGCTAGGTTATGAATTTAAGCATCATCTAGCCTTTCAATTTGATGATTTTCCATGATTAGGGTTTTGGCTCCTATGGAGCTCTGCTCGTTTCTAGAACACACGAAAATGTGTGTTTGGGTGTGTTAAACTTTCGTTAACAAAACTCATGTTTCCATCATAACGGTTTTGGTCCCTCAAGTTTCGTTTTAATTATATAAGGGACTAAAACTCATAATCTTGTTACTTATGTACATGACACCACTAGGCTAATTTGTTCCTAGTCATTTTGTTTATGGGTTCACTTTTTACTACTAACGGTACTTTACCCATTCCTTTATATTAACTGGGTTTTAATTTACCAAACCCGTTTTTGGGGTGTTACAAAACTTTGTTTGAAATTACGCAAAAAAGTATATATGTGTGTCACTAAATGCTTGCATGACTCTAAAATGTTACAACTTTCTTTATATGGCCACATGCATCAAGCTTTTAAGACGTATTTTTTTTATTCAAATGTTACAACTTTCTTTATATATGTAATTAAATGCTTGCATGACTCTAAAATGTTACAACTTTCTTTATATGTACAATTAAATGCTTGCATGACTCTAATTTTGTGAATTGTAGTGTCTTGTTTCTAATTGATGGATCAAAATAAACTTACTTTGAAATTACGCAAAAAAGTATATATGTGTGTCACTACTAGAAAATTGTCTACTTTTTGATAGCCAAATTTGTAGAAAATTGATCTTACCTACCTATTTTCTAAAAAAAACGTGTGAAATAAACTTGTCGGTAATCAGGATAGCTACAAAATTATGACAAAATTTGCCACAAATTTTTAATGTTTTATTTTTAAAAATTATTTATTTTTCTAAAATTGATAAGTAACAAATAAATTAACTTTTTTTTGGTCGAAAATCTGTAGCAAGTGAGGTCAGTTTGCTACAAATTTTAGACAAATTTAACGTATTATTTTACAATTATCTATTTTCCTAAAATTGAACAATAACAAATAAATTAACTTATTTTTTTTTGTAGGAAATCTGTAGCAACTAGTGTCAATTTGCTTCCAATATCCGACAAATTTAATATTTGCTTTTTAAAAATTATTTATTTTTCTAAAATTTATAAATAACAAATAAATTAACTTTTTTTGTCGAAAATCTGTAGCAAGTGGTGTCAGTTTGCTACAACTTTCAGACAAATTTAGAAATTTTATTTTTTAAATTATTTATTTTGTTGTGGGTACAAATAATACAAAATTTTAATGTATTTTGTCGGAATTTTGTCGAAAACCTAATGTTGCGACGAAATTGCTACAACTGGTAGTCGTGTGACAATTTTGTCGGAAAATTGAAGAAAAGTTTTAGGTTTTTTTTGTTTTTCTTTTTTGTGAGAAAATTGTAGAACAATTGTAACAAAAATTGAGTTGTGAGAAACTTTTGTAGGAAAATATGTTGTTTTCTAGTAGTGTGTGATCGCACCTTAAATTAAAATTAAAGACGATAAGCCAATGATTTCTAGATCAAGTGGTGGAGGGCTTGCATTTCTCTTGAGAGATGCAGGTTCGACTCCCACTTGGTGCAGAGTGAGGCACTGGTGGGCAATGATAGGAGACCCAGGGAAACCTGGATTGGATCCTTGAGCCAAACGGGTTTTACCGGTAATTTCACTGTCGTGCCTATGGGCGGGTGGGTTACCGGGTTTTCCCCGGAATTGGTGGTGGACTCGGATTACTCTCGGAGTACTCCGTTTGTCCAGTGGGTGCCCCGAGAGTGCTCGGGATTGAGTTTGTTGGCCGTTAAAAAAAAAAAAAAATTAAAGACGATAAACATTAGAGAGTAGAGAAGTTTTAAAAACTTTCTTTTACACCCTTCTTGTTGATACATATTATGTGGACGCGACTCGGTTCGGCGCGACTCGGTTCGGTTCGGCCCGGTTAGGTTCGGCTAAAGCCCGACGTCACGACATTCCTCCGTCATGCGTCCCAGAGTTCGACACGCGAAGCACAGAGAGCCGTGAGCATTCCCGAGGTGCCACATCACCATGACATCATCATGATGATGTCATGATGATGTCACATGTTTGAACAAATACAAATTCACGTTGAAATCTGCTATATGTTCATGCATGCACTGGGCTTTGACTTCACACTGGGCCAAAACACTACAACTGGGCCGAAGCCTCCTTGCTGTTTCAATACATGTCGACGAAACAGAAGTGTTTCGTCGACTTGATATGTGTTTCACCGGCTCAACCGTTTCGCCGAGTACCTATTTCGTTTCGTCATTGCTGTGTTACTGTGTGACTATAAATAGACTGAAGACAGAAGAACAGAAGAGAGAACACACACACACGAGAGAAATTAGAGAGTTTACAGAATACATTTGTAAACATTGGTTTGTAACTGACTTTTCATACGTATTAATACAAAGGTGTTAATCGGTGAATCTTGTGTGTCGTTTATTTGCGTGTTCTATCTCGGTTTGCTATCTCGGTTGGATTCCGCACAACCGGGTTGGTTTGTACACAAGGATTAGGCGACTAGATCCTCCCCTAGCCGGACCTACAAGTGGTATCAGAGCCTTGGCTCTTCTCCTTGTTAAAACCGAGTGTTTTCGGGTTGTTTTTCGGGTCTTTGGAGTTTATCATTTTCTGGAAATTCTGTCTAAAAACTCGAAAATCTTCATGTTTTGCTGAAAGTTCTTATAAAAACCTGTTTATTTTTCATTTTCACATGTTAAAAATTGGTTTTTAGTGAAGTTTCAAGCAAGAATTTGTGTTCGGAAATTTGTCGGTTCACCGGAAAACTCATATATCTGGGCTGTGTTCTTGACATATTCAAGTGTTCTTCATAAAAATAAACTTTTTGATCTTAAAAAATTTAAATTACCAAGTGTTTGTGTGTTGGAAAGAGTAAAAGGATTAAAATATTACTAATCATCCTTGTTTGGTGAAATGGGTATGTCCTGAGCCGAAAGCATGTTTGCGTGTGTCAGATAAAGTTGAAAAGTTAACCAACCCTCTGTCACCTTTTTGGCGAAATAAACATCAACGAAACAGCATTCCTTTCGTCAAAAACATTCTCGACGAAACATATTTTAGTTTCGTCAACTAGGATTGGGCTTTGTTTTGAGATTTGGGCCTTTTTCGTCGACCAGGAAGCCCAAAATTTAAAATTTGTTTCTCCGATAGTTTGGGCCAGTACATGAAACCTGTTTCGCCGATTTGAAAGCCCAACAAGGACTTTAAACTTTGTTTCGTCAAATCAAAAAGCCCAAAGTTAAAAATTTCTGTTTCGCTGTTAAATTTTTCTAAGTGGGCCGTTTGTTTCGTGGTTAAGTGTTGGGCTATTTGTTTCGTCGTTCAACCAATACATCAACCTGTTTCGTTGTCTCATAATTTAAAATCTGTTTCGTCAAGTTTAAAGTTACACAATCTGTTTCGTCAACATTCTGTTTCGTAGAAACACTTGTAATTTTAAACAGAAGGTTTGCATTTGTGACTTAACTGTTTGTTTGAGGTGTGATTTTCAGGAATTCATTTTTCTTTATCAAACATGTATCCAAGTTGGTGGGGTACTCCGGCTCCAGATTCGGGAAAGTATCGAAATACAAGTCTATCTCCTTCGTGGGCCGAAACTCCAAGTATTCAAAGCCAACGACCTATCAAAGCAACTGATATGTTCGGAAATCCATTACCTGTTCGATCTACCGGACCAACAGATCTGTACGGAAATCCGCTTCAACCAGTTCCTCAACCAGTGCCTCAACAGCAAACCCAAAGGCCCCCTGTGACAACTGATCTATATGGCAATCCAATACAAGTTCCTGTAAAGCCAGCTCCAACCACAGACTTGTATGGAAATCCATTACCACCAGTTGCTTCACAGTGCCATCGTTCTACTGTAGCACCATCATCTCTTGATCCTAGGAACTGTAGTCATACAGGAACTGCGTTTTATGCCGAAATTGTTAAAGATGCCAGCAATGGTGAATCATCGCGAAACGATGACAGTTCTGAACATGACAGTAGTTCAGATGAAGATGTTTCAACTTCAAGTTCAAGCGAGGATGGATCTGAATGTGAATCGTCAAGGGAGGTTGTTGATTCTGATGCAGAAAGGTCAACATCTGAGAGTGATTCCAGTCAGGTACGTGTCGATGAATCAAAATTTGATAGTTGTGATAGATGTGATAGGTGTGTTGGATTAGATGCTAATATGTCTGAGTTGCAAGGCAAACATGATGCTTTACAAGCTTGTTTGTTTGACTTGCAAGACAAACATGTTTCGTTGAATGATAAGTGGTGTGAATTGCAAAGCAAACACGAGGCTTTGCAAGAGAAATATGATGTGACATTCATCCACAACCAAAAGTTGATCGTGGATCTTTCTAAGTTCACAGAAGCCAACATGTTTTATGAAAACCATGAAAAGGAATTTAAATCGATGATTGAAAAATTAAAGAAAGATAAAACCGAGCTGACAAAAATGGTTTCTAGAAAACAAACTGACATAAATTTGTATATCACTCGTCTTGAGATAATGCAAAAAGAGATGGCCTGTGTTAAAACCGAAAGTGAGGCGATCCGACTCAAGTTAGATAGCTATTTAAGCTCTAGCTATGTGTTGGATCACATCATTGATGTTCAGAAAGAGAAAAAGGATGTCACATGCATTGGATATAAGCAATGTCCACCACCTGTTAGACACAATTATGATGCCATGCCTGATGAGGAGTATAGAACTCACTTTGAACCATCTGTTCCTTTGGACGTTGAGGAATTTGCAACAGGGCTCGGATACAAGAAGGATGTATCATCAGATTCGGATGTGTCAGCAGATACATTTGTAACTGCTGAACAGAATCAGGATCCTCCAGTTGTGATTGAGGATGCTGATTCTTCTGATGATGAATCTGATGATACTGATTCAGCAAAGTCTGATGCGGTGATCAAAGAAGAGGACATATCTCTTGAGAATCATATTCTATGTGATCCTCCCGCAAAGCCCGCTAAGACTGCTGCAACCGAGTCCTCTTCTGCAAAAGAGTCTGAGAGTGTGGATTTGCTGTACACTCTTGTTGGTGATGATAAAATTTATTCTGACAAAGATTTTCCAATTAAGAATGTTAATCAATCCTTAATCAGTAAAGTCTTTGAAAATTCGACAAGTAAGTTTTTGGGAAAGACAGGATCACACGTTGTGGTAACACAGTGCCCTCCTATCTCAAAGGCCGAAGTTCGAAAACAATATGGCAATCGAAAATTACCAACAGTGAAAAGGCAGCAAAATCATAACAAACCAAAAGAAAAGACACCGACTCAAAGTCAAAGGAAGCCGAATCAGAAGAAGAACAAGAATGTGAACTTTGTGAAATCAAAGGGAACAGACAAAATTGAAACGTTTGAAAACAAATCTAACTTAGATTTTGTTAAACAAGCAACAGTGTTGAAAAGAAATGAACCAAACTGTTCGAAACCTAGTACCTCGAGATCACAAAGTTCATCATCATCGGCAAGACGATCACATGATGCTTCGGGGATTGTTGAACGAAGATCATGTTTTGAATGTGGTACAATTGGACACATAATTCGAAACTGTCCGTATCTTCATAAGTTGAAAGCAAAAGTTGATGTCCCCCCATGGTAACAATTACCATAAAAGATTTGTTTCACCAAAACAGGACCCTCGTCTTGTTAAACAACAAGAAGTGAAACAGAGAAAGAAACAACGGAAAAATGTTGAAAAGGTTTTAAAACCAGAGGTTGTCCAAACGCAGTCTGTTAAATCAAATGTTAAAAATGAAAAACAAAAACAGATTTGGAAACCAAAATCGGAAATTGTTTCAGGAGGAGCTACATCAATTCCGAATCATCGGGAAATGGATGTCACAATTCTCGATGATGACGGACGACCCAAGTCTGTGAAGGCTTGGGTCCCCCTCTCCAACTAATCTATGAATGAGTGTGTAGGATGTTCCAGGAGGAACTATTGATAGTCTTAGGATTGTTGATAGTGGAGCGTCCATGCACAAGATCGGCGACATAAGACTCCGAAACATCATTATATCTAGGAGTTGTTGCCTTTGATGGAGAGAAATGAGAAAAGAAAGGAAAAAGATAAGAAGACAAACCTTCCGATGAAGGAATGATGGTGAAAGAATGTGGTTGAATGAAGTTGAAAAATTCGACAAGATGAAATATGTGCCAAAATTGGTTGTTATGGTTTTTGATCGGGTCCTCAGGAAAAGATTCCAATGAAAAGTATGCGCCTGCAGCACGTCTGAAGCTTTTTGAAGATTCATGGATTTTTCTTCCACAAGAAGTTCAAAGTCCACAAGATGAACGTGTAGGGTACTTTTCTCTATGGTGTGATTGAAGAAAATGTATTGGTAGATCAAACTACACCGGGTGTGCGGATGCCTTGGCGTGGATTGAACAACCGCACACTTCCTCTCAAAGAGAAAGACAAAGACCTTCGCTGGTGCAATGTGGAAGACCAGCCGGACCCAAAGGTTTATGATCTTGTTGCTGTGAAGAGATTTCTCAGTAGCTACAAAAATCGACTTTGAAGTCCACAACGGGTGGATATCCAGTTTGGGAGAGCGCTCAGATTCCTTGCAATGCACGAAGCAGTTGTAGGATACGGTTTTGAATTTCTAATCTCTCCTATAATTGTCGATATTTTAGCTGCTTTATGAATTATTATCATCTCATACAGCACTCTTTGACCAGACACGTTGATCTCGAATATCACCTCACACGTGATTGTTTCACTATGAAACTCATCAATGTTGTCATGGTCCGCACCGATGACCAACGTGCCGACCTTTTTACCAAAGCATTTGACAAATCAAGATTTGACTTTTTATTATTGGTAAACGGCATTAAGGTCAAGCAAGAGTAAAACCAACATCGGAAAATCATTTTTGTAAATACCTTTGTGTTTTAAATTTATCTTAGTTTGTTGATTTTAGGGGGAGTAAATCCAAAATTTGAAAATCCAAAAACATCGAAAAATTTCAAAAACACAAAAACAATAGAAAAACAAAAATGAGTTTCCTGGCGAGCAAAAGAGAAAATGATAGTACATCAGTGGTCTGTCCAAACCTCTTTAAACCTAAACTGAAAAGCGATAAGCAGCCCTACATAAGATGTATCGGTAGGCTCACAATCATTTTAAAGTGTGCAGGGTGATATAAATCTTAAATCGACTGAAGACCAGGTGGGCACCATTCATTGGCATATGGTCTTAGTACCGAAATTTCGTTTGAGAGATTGCCGAGGTTCTGAGATATTCGGTCTTTATGCTGCTTATCATCTGGGTATCATGGTTGTATCTTTTACCGGAAAAAGAACGGGGACGCAAGTCTAGATCTTCCATGATACTATACATACGTGTACATACTGCATACGACCTCAATAAGTGATCAACAATCACATGTCCAAACAAAATAAGTGATAATATATCACATTTATCCGGGAGTCAAGTTCGTCTCTTTGCTGTACGAAAGTACTGACCTGTTCACGGACTTGCTCCTGTGCCCTCATGCATATGAAAATCAAGTTCCTCATCAATAAGTGATTCTATCACATAGGGCTTGTTTTCAATCAAAATAAGTGAGTTTCTCACATCTTATACGGTCAAACAGATGATAATCGGTATACTCACCGGTAAGATGAACCCTCGTGCATACCTTGATACGGGAATGTGTCGTGATCTGGATGAACACCGGTCGGTAAGTATAAATCATACCTTAACGTATCCCCTCGCCATGATTACATCTGATAAGTTGAGCTTAAGTGGACAACAATACCGATAATCGTTATAGGATGCTTATCTTAATGTTAACTAATTGAACAACAAGAGCGTTTTGGCATGACCGTACACTGATATGATTCTCTTACCCTCGAAACTCACAAAAAGAATGTCTGTAAATATTTATTTAATGCTTTCAGTTTCTGCACCTTTGTATATATTTATTTACTGCTTTCTGTCTTTACATTCGAAATATTCAAAAATACCAAAAAGATTTTAGGTGTGTTTTAATATAAACTTTCTAAAAGCCAAAAAGATTTTATTTCTATCTTATTTTCGATTGTACGATGTTGGATCTCGAGTCTTTGTTACCTGAAACCTGATTGAAAACCAAATCGACTAAATCTTCATAATCGGTCGAAATTTGCAAGTTTTTGAAAGTTAAAGACTAAAATTGATAAATTTGTTAAACTTTCAAACTGTCGGACGGTAGTTGATTGAATAATGGTCACATGTGTGTCATTTGTTTATGTTAACTATATTCCAAGCAGTTGTTCTCATTACGCGTTTAGATTTCTTGCATGTGCAGATTCTAAAGGCGAAGAGAACATGTTCGTTGACAAGCTTCGGAATGAAGACACGACGTGAAGGCACTCAAATGATAAAGATGATCGAGTTGCCGCTGACCATCATCAACACCATAAGGATCTCAAGTATTGAAGATCAAAAGATTCACGAGCATACCTCAAAGGAGAGCTTATATTAAGGGGGAGTTTGTTAACACACTTCCTAAATGAAAAGGGAGTTTGTTGATACACTTTCTGCTTACAACGCGTGAAGACTTTGAAGATCCTCCGACATGGAAGACATGGAAGATGAACCTCACAAGTAGCGTCCAATGGGGAGTTTGTTGATACATATTATGTGGACGCAACTCGGTTCGGCGCGACTCGGTTCGGTTCGGCCCGGTTAAGTTCGGCTCAAGCCCGACGTCACGACATTCCTCCGTCATGCGTCCCAGAGTTCGACACGCGAAGCACAGAGAGCCGTGAGCATTCCCGAGGTGCCACATCACCATGACATCATCATGATGATGTCATGATGATGTCACATGTTTGAACAAATACAAATTCACGTTGAAATCTGCTATATGTTCATGCATGCACTGGGCTTTGACTTCACACTGGGCCAAAACACTACAACTGGGCCGAAGCCTCCTTGCTGTTTCAATACATGTCGACGAAACAGAAGTGTTTCGTCGACTTGATATGTGTTTCACCGGCTCAACCGTTTCACCGAGTACCTATTTCGTTTCGTCATTGCTGTGTTACTGTGTGACTATAAATCGACTGAAGACAGAAGAACAGAAGAGAGAACACACACACACGATAGAAATTAGAGAGTTTACAGAATACATTTGTAAACATTGGTTTGTAACTGACTTTTCATACGTATTAATACAAAGGTGTTAATCGGTGAATCTTGTGTGTCGTTTATTTGCGTGTTCTATCTCGGTTTGCTATCTCGGTTGGATTCCGCACAACCGGGTTGGTTTGTACACAAGGATTAGGCGACTAGATCCTCCCCTAGCCGGACCTACACTTCTATTTCTCTTTGTGTCCGTTTGAGTTCTTCAAGAATCAATTGTGTAAAAAAATCTCCTTCAACATTTTATCATCTCAATTATATCCTCAAACTCATCAGGTACTTCATGATAGGTTTTATATAATAAAACTTATATTAATTGAGCTGGTACTCTCAACAAAATCCTAAAACTTATATGACATCATTGACATGTTAAAATTTCATGTGACCCAGGCCTATATCAATATAAACTCGACTGCCACCATTTTTTATGTTTAACCAATAAGAATGGTTTGATTCTCAACTACATAAGAGTGGATGGAGGGGACCTTGAAAGCACTATCCGGAAAGATGGCCATGTCGGTCCAAATTGCTCCTCGTCATACATAAGCTTGGAATTTAAGGTTGGTGAATCAGAAGGTACTTCTTGAGAGAACCAAATCTATGTGAGAGAGGGAAGTGAAACCGGAAAAGGGGTGTGGGAACACCTGGCCCCTCACATGAGAACTTCATTTTTTTCTTCCTCTGGAGGTCTTTCCCCCAAAGAACTCCATGTCTTTTTTGTAAGAAAACAATTATGTGTATTGCATTCCAACTTATTTACATGATCCATTTTATAGGGGAGAAACACAAAATAATTTTAGAAACAATTTACACAATAAATCATTGATTGACATCCTGCTAATGTATTGCAAAATACATCTATTTATCGTGTTGAGTTTGTATATATTTCGTATTCGTTTTATTTAGATTTAGGTAGAATTTCGTTACTTTGATTCGTTTTGGTGTTTCCAGGTCTTTGGTGCTGAAAGTGTCGAAAAACGAAGAGTAAACAGCTGGAAAACAAGTTGGAATGGAGTCCGGATCATTGCGATGCTGAAACTGCTTGGAAAACGAAAGTCTCTGTGAAAAGTGTGCTGTCGCGCTACGCGACAGCTCAAGAAAGACATGGTGGCACCCCGCTAGGATTAAAATAATAATATATTTGAAGTGTATGGCGTCGCGCTGCGCGACCTCAAAGGCATCTACCCGTCGCGCGATGCGACGGGGTATCTGGGCGGCAATTATTGTTTTTGAGATAGGGTTTCACTATAAATTGATCATAATCATTCAAAACCAACAACTGACGAATCAAGCAAGCTTTGGACGAATTTGAGAGATCTTTTGGAGCGTTTTCGGGTTCGTGGAGCTACCGGTTGAGGAAACGAAGCTTGGGAATCATCCTAGTTGCAAATTTGCCATTCGGGTGTCTTTACTTTCGTCTATCTTTCACCGTCATGTTTCGTGTTCTTGTTAATACTTCGTGTTTGATGTTTTTCTTGACTTTGATTGGCTAAACTTGTTAACTAACTAGACTTGGATGAATGATTGCTAAAGTTCTGATTATTATTATGGATTTATGAATGTTATGGTTTATTTATGAATTGTAAACGACTTGTTCTACCGGTTAGATATGTTTGCGTGCTTGATATTGTTTGAATACTGTTTATTGCTTCATATGGTTCTTGGTGACGGTCTTTATCACATAATAGAGTCGTGCTAGGTTTTAGATTTTGGTGAGTGTCTATATCACATAATAAATCTTTAATCTTTAGGGTTGAACTACGTAATAAACCTTAGAAGTAATATTCGGTAATCTCATAAAATCAAGTGTTCTACTAATTATCAATAGCTGAAAGGTGCGAGGTTATTGCTAGGTCTAAGTCATTAAACTGAAAGGTAGGAGCTTCGTTAGGAGTAAACCTATTGGCTAATGTCAAGTATGTCTAATTGAGAAAACAAGTCTATCCTTGGTTTAGATCTCGATAGGGAGTGAGCCTCATAGGATACTTTCATAAATCCTTTAGGTGTCTTGAAAAAGAGTCTAATAACCGGTAATCTAAACAACCTCTAGGGTGTCATCGCGTGCTCTTGAGAAGGGTTAGGAGTCCTTTAGATTTCCCGGAAGGTGAGAACTTTATGATCCCGGTTCCATAGTAAACAACTTCCAAATATAATCATAACTAAAAGCAATTAGGATTCCAGTCTAGGTAGTGTTTCCACCATCTGAGTAAAGTCCGAAGTAATTCGTTTAGTTAATTTAGTTTAATTGCATTCTTAGGATTTTTAGAAACCCCCCCCCCCCTAAAACATAAAAATAGTTAAGTGTCGCGTCAGAGTCAGTCTAGATAAAGTAGTTAGGGTAATTCAATAGATTCTCGTGGGTTCGATATCCGAACTTACATTAGCTATACTAGAGTCGATCAGTACACTTGCCGGTTAGTAGTTTAATGTGTCTTAGTGAGTCTAGAGTATTACTTAGAGTCTAGAATTAGGTTAATTTAGTTAATTTTATTAAACTACTTTTTAGCACATCAAGTTTTTGGCTCCGTTAATGGGGATTTTTGGCAATTGCGTTGATTACTTTATTTGGACTTCATCTGATATCGTTACGTGCTATTTGTGTGTTTTTGAGTCGTAGGAGTCTAAATAGTTCTAGTGTCTTTTTATTTTTATTTTAGAGTCTTTTGTTAGAGTTGTCTTACTTGTTTATTATCGGTTTTGCAGTGAATGTCCCATACATGTTCTCAGGGACCACCGAAGCCGCCGATCGACAAGTTTGCCTTCTCGTCTTCTAGTTTAAAGGTCAGTAAATCTTCTACTTCATCTTCAGCCACTTCTGACTCCCGCCAAAGCATCTCGTCTACGTGATTAGATCCATTCGTTCCGGATGGAGCCTGATGAGCCTTAACACCTGGCCTGGGAGAGATTCCAAACCTTGATTTCTCGTTGTTCTCAGCATGGTTTATCGGATGGAGCACTCGTAGAAAAAGTTCTACAATGATCTCACCCCCGAGATCAAAGCCCGGTTTGATACTTCTGCCGGAGGGCAATTCATGGGTTAAAAGTCAGTAGTTGAGTGCAATGATTTATTTGAGAGTTTCGCCCATTCCGACATGGACTATAGCGCTACCAGCAGGACTTCCATTCCTATGACTAGTACCTCCTCAGCCACTCGAGGGGTGCACCAAGTTGGCTTGGACTCATCGGTAGCTGCTGCTTTAGATAGGATGGAGAAAACTTTCAAACAGGAGCTTAATGAGATTAAGAAAAAGGCAGATAGATGTGAAGTGTGTAGGGGAGGCCACGATAGGATAGATTGTCCCACACTTACACTTGAGCAGGTAGAGTATATTGCAGGTCAGTCTAGAGGTTTTAATAATAATAATAATAATAACCCTAATTATAACTCCAACTGGCATAATAATAATAGTAATTTCTGCTCTTCCGGTAATCCTCCTGGTTTTTCATCCGGTCAGTATCAAAATAGGGGGCTAGGTCTATGCACTAGTGGAGGTTCAGGTCTAGGAGCTCAGTTTGGTAGTTCAGGTTCAAGGGGTCAGTTTAATGGTGGGGGGTCAAATCAAGAGGGTCAGACTAGCGATAAAGGTTTAGGGGGTAGTCTAGGGAGGATTGAGGAGCTTCTTACTCAGTTAGTAGTAAAGGATCAGGTTACCAAGAAAACCCTAGCTGAATTTGGTAATTTTGCTAAAAATCAAGAGCAGATAAATAAAAATCAAGAGCAGATAAATAAAAATCAAGAGCTTCATATTAAAAATCAACAATCCGCGCTTTCAGATCTTCAGAGGACAATAGGTGGTATAGCTAAGCAGTTACAAGAATACCCTCCTGGTCAGTTTGTGGGTAACACTCACACTAACCCGGCTAACCATTCCGCAAAAGCAATCACTACCCATTGTGGAAAGAGTTTAGGAGAGGTAGTTAAAGAGAGTGTTGAGGTAGAGGAAGAGGTAGATGAGGAGATAGAGATGGAGACTCCCGGTAAGGTGCACATTAGGCTAGACCCAGCAAGTACCGCACACACCGAGGAGCCTTAAGTAGAAAAGAGTGTTGAAAAACGTGCCATAGAGGTTAGGCCGTCACCTTTAGTTGATCATTCACGCGTCCCATACCCCGCCCGCCTTAAGCATAAAAAATATGCTAAGGAATATGGGCAATTTCTAGAAATGTTCAAGCAATTAAAGATCAACCTTCCTTTCATCGAAGCCTTACAGTCCATGCCTAAATACGCCAAATTCCTTAAGGACCTTCTCAAGCGTAAGGATAAGATAGGTGAGCTTTCTAACATTCCTTTGACCGGAGGTTGTTCCGCGGTGGTCTTGAATAAGCTACCGGAGAAATTAACCGACGCGGGTACTTTCACCATTCCATGCTTCTTCGGGGGTGCCATTACCCCCGCTCAAGCTTTAGCCGACTTAGGTGCTAGCATCAACCTGATGCCATTCTCTCTTTAAGAGAAGCTAGGGTTAGGAGGGCTTACACCCACGCGTATGTCATTGTCCTTGGTTGACCGCTTGGTCAAGTATCCTCGTGGATTCATAGAGAATTTGCTCGTTAAGGTAGATAAGTTCGTGTTTCCCATAGACTTCGTGGTTCTAGATATGGAGGCCGAAGAGAGAGTTCCGATCATTCTTGGCTGTCCATTGCTTCGCACCGCAAAGGCAGTCATCGATGTCTTTGACGGTAAGATTTCATTTCGTGCGGGCGATGAGATAGTTACCTTTGAGATAGATAGAGCCATGCAACACCCTAGTGGTAGTGATGATTCTAGTGGTCCGTGTCAATCCGTCTACTTCCTAGATTCGTTCATCTCGTGCGTTAATCGGTGTATATATTTCATTAGTAGAGCTGATTTAGTTAGTGAGGGAGTAGTTGAAGAGGAGTTTGTTGATGAGGGTGAGGAGGTAGATTCGACTTAGGTTCCCGAAACCTTAGAGCTTTGTGAGATTAAGGAAGAGAGTGAGAGTAAACCCGTAGATACTCCACCCCTAGAGCTTAAGGTCCTTCCGTCACATCTAGAGTATGTTTTCTTAGGAGAGAACTCGAGCATGCCCGTCATTATTTCTTCTAAATTGACGGAGGAGGAGAAGGGGAAGTTAGTTGAGGTTCTAAAGGAGCACAAGGAGGCTATTGCTTGGAAGTTGTCCGATATTAAGGGGATTAGCCCCACTTTTTGTACCCACCGTATTCTCATGGAGGATGAGTTTAAACCGGTGGTGCAACCTCAAAGACGCCTTAATCCCAACATGAAGGAGGTAGTTAGAAAAGACGTGTTGAAGTTGATGGAAGCCGGTTTGATTTACCCCATATCCGATTCTTCTTGGTTGAGTCCTACTCAAGTCGTCCCTAAGAAGGGGGGGGATGACTATTGTCGTGAACGAGAAAAACGAGCTCGTCCCTTCTCGTACGGTCACCGGTTGGCGTGTGTGTATTGACTACCGCAAGCTCAATGACGCCACCCGAAAAGACCACTTCCCACTCCCATTTATCGACCAAATGCTAGAGTGTCTCGCCGGGCAATAATTCTATTGTTTCCTTGATGGTTTTTCTGGCTACTTCCAACTTCCTATTGCGCCGGAAGACCAAGAGAAGACGACCTTTACATGTCCATATGGCACGTACGCGTACCGACGCATGCCGTTTGGATTATGTAACGCTCCGGCTACATTCCAACGATGTATGATTGCCATCTTTCAAGACATGGTTGAGAGTTCTATGGAGGTTTTTATGGATGATTTCTCGGTCTATGGCGATTCGTTTGATCAATGTTTAGGTAATCTTGAGAGAATTATGAAGAGGTATGTTGAGACGAAGTTGATGCTTAATTGGGAAAAGTGTCACTTCATGGTTACGGAGGGGATTGTATTAGGGCATAAGATTTCTAGAGCCGATATCGAGGTAGATCGTGCCAAGATAGATACGATTAGTAGGCTTCCTCCACCGACTAGTGTTAAGTCCATTCGTAGTTTCTTAGGTCATACGGGCTTCTATAGGCGCTTCATTAAGGATTTTTCCAAAATTACTCGCCCCATGACTCGACTCCTTGATGTCACACCCCGATATTTCCACGTATTACCGGTGGGCCCGGTGGGGAGTATCGTGACGTAGTTGATATCATCATAGTCAAACAACACAATTTAAATGCACAGCGAAAGCAAAAGATGAATCACATTACAAAACGTATAAAAAGTAATATCAAAGTATTACAAACGGACTGTAAAGGATCCACAGGCGGATCAAAAGATAAAAAGATCATTGTTCAACAGACTTTAACATCTTAAGCTTGCAAGACTCTTTAGTGATGCTAGGAGTAGCCAGCCTATTCCGTTTAGTACCTGCACTTAGCCTTTTTGGGAAAATACGTCAGTTTACACTGGTAAATACAATTAACCGACTCATTTTGAAAAGAGTTTAAGAAAATTGATTTGAATGCACAAGGCACAAAATATCTTTTATAACATGGGACAATTATTTAAAAATAATCTTGTATACAGTTTTACTTATTTGTCGTCCGTCAGGGCCGGTTAGAAGAGCCGGCCAAGATTAACTGACACGCCACAGGCATAATGCCCACAAGGTTAATTCCTTAATGCGGGTTACCAATTTTTACATATGCAGCTGTCGGGTGTATGCCTACACCCCGTGCTTAAGTCGTGGCCATTTCAATGAATGATGCCAAGGATATCCGGGACATGGTCATTAACCCCCCAAGGGCCATATACCAAATAAAACAGATTAAAACGGGTTATGTAAATATATTAATCACAATCCGATTTAAACAACTACATACCCGACCAAGCGGTATTATTATAATACCGTATCCCTAGCCCGTATAGGGAAAATAAGTTAAAAGTATTTACCTGAGCAAGTGTATATATCACAAACAGCGAGTGCAAGTAGCTTTTACCGGGCTCCTAATCTGGAATGAAGGTTTTAATAAACTATTAGATTCCTAACGGTCATAATTAAGTCTAAACTTAGACCGGTTAGTTTTAAAGGAACATATACGGTTCAAAAACGCACGATTAAGCGATGACCGGATTAAAGTGTGGTTTAGACCCGACAAGTTTGTATACTTGTATAATATGGGTAAACTAAACACATTCTGGATTTTGAGATAAAAATGATAAGGTTTGACCCCGTTTCGGCTAATTTGTGCAAACTAGTTACATAAACCGCACCGAACGCGAATAATGCGTAACGGGTAACCAAATGAGTCATGAACAGGTTTTCTAAGTTAATATGCCTTAAATATGTTGTGATATCAGTAAGATACCTTCCATTATGCCCAAAATGGATTTAAACTCAAATTATGCCCCGTTGGGATATTTTGGTCATTTTAAAGCTTATAAAAGGGTTTAAATATAAATCTGAGTTTCGGGTCTAATATATTCAGTAAAAATACTTATTTTTATAAGTCATAACGGTAGGGTATGGCATATATGTGAAATTTACCTTTTATAACCAAACTATGCACCGTAGGGGCATTTTGGTAATTTCACATAAGCTTTAAAGGTCAAAATTTGAATTCTGAGTTGAAAACTTTTGCTTACTGTTAAAATATAAAAATTTGCTTAAAACATCAGTAGGTATTAAGTCTTATATGAGAAAAATGATTTTAATACATACTATGTGTTTTAAACGCGTAAAAAGACGGTTTTAAGCGATTTCCGGGTTTTTAAAGAAAAACTGATATTTTTATCATTCCAAAAGACTCAAAATATTTTATTTATTATATAAAATCAGTAGCAAAAGGTTTGGTGTCAAAATATTATGTAAAACTCATTTTATAGGCCAAAAGGGCAAAACCGACAATTAATGAATCAAAGCTATAACCCTATGTTATGCTCAGCCTAAAAATAAATAAAAATCTTCAAAAATCCCAAAATATTATTTTACATTAGTAGGTAAAAATTTTGGTATCAAAAATTGGGTTTAGATAGGCTTTATGCTAATTACGCCGTTTAAATAATAAAAAGCTTTCTAATTACGCTATTGAGCATAACTCTTAATCTAGACCTCAAACTGATGTGAAAATTTAGGGACATGTTTATAATTCAATAATAAAGATTATTGTCCTCTCACATTTTCAAATTCTTGTTTTAAGGTAAAAAGGGTATTATGGTCAATATTTAGGCATATAACGGAAACATGTACATGAATCGAATAACTAATGAACCAAGTTGTATAACCTCAGAGGGTTACACTAATCTATAACCTGGTCCTAATAGAGCTTTAAGGAAATTCTAAAATATGCTTCATTGGGTCTGAATTGAAAGTCAAAGCAAAAGTCTACTTTTGAGACTTTCGGTTCCAAACCGAACTTAAACTGAAAATTGTCGGGTTGAACATGTTTAGACATGTTCTTACATTAATTACCAAGTTATACAAGTGATAAAACAGGTTTCATAGCTTCTACATTGTTAATTATGTGTTTATGCGAAAATTAGCTTTCTATTGACTTTTTATAATCAAGTTTGACCAGACAATTGACCTAGTTAGAGTGGGAATTAAAGGGTGCCCTTTTAAGGGTTTATTACCCACATAATTATCAACTCAAAGCTACTCTTAATTCGAGAATTGACTGGACCATTAGTGATTAATCACTAAGTCAAACCTTAATTACGACGGGTTTGACTTTAGGCCATTAAACTAATAAAACTGAATTAAGAGAGGTTAAGGACACTTACTGAAATCCTATGCACGACTAAGGATCCTTAGGAAGTGGTCTTGAGCTCCAGGAATCTCCAGAACAAGTGTTTGGAAGTCTTCAAGTGAAGTGCTCAAATGTAAGTTCACAAGTTGCAACAATGGATCTATTTATAGCCAAGGAAGGGTCATGGAGATTGATCCAGGTGTTATGGCATCTCTAGAGAAGAAAACAAGTGTCTAGGGACGTGTTTCAAGCAGCTAGAGGGTGGCAAACTCGTGGAACTTAGCAAACATGCAAGCTGCCACGTCCATACATAATTTTCTGAGCTGGTAGTCCGTCGCGTCGCGCGACAGAGGGGTGCCTCAGTGGTGGCGCAGCGCCAGGGGGTAGGGGATCAGCAAAACAAGTTTCAAAAATGTCATTTTCACCCCCTGGACCTTCTAAAGCGTAATTTCTTCCATTTTAAGCACATTTAACCCATGAAATTTATATTTCTATGATCCATGAGATATAACCAAACATCGTTAGGTCCGGTTTCATTAAACGATAACCGAAAACACAAGTTTTGCCTCGTTGACGCTTTTAACCCCTTAATTACGAAAGTTAACGTATCTTCCTCATACGATATCGAAACCTTGTGAAATTTTTACCACTTATTCTTGGGAGTATAATTAATCGTTACAAGGCTCCGGGTTTGCTAAAAGGTCACTCAGAGGTATAACTTAAACATGTTGACATTTTCAACCATCACGTCTTGTAAACTTTCACATTCTTCCACAAACAGTTTCATATGCTTCATGATACATTCGTTTTAAGGTTATAAACATCGTGTAGGGTTGTAAAAAGGCATAATTATCAAATGTTGACACTTTGAATCCTTATATACATATACTTTCTTCGTTTGTCAACTTTAGTCCCTCATATTCAATTTGTAACACGTTTAAAGTACATGACACGTGTCGATACTATATTGGACATGATTTTTACGAGGTGTTACATCCTCACCCCCTTAAAAGAAATCTCGACCTCGAGATTTACTAAAATAAATGAGGGTACTTCTCTTTCATTGTGGACTCTACCTCCCACGTATACTCGGGACCTCTACGGGCATCCCATTTAACCTTTACAATTGGCACGTGCTTCCTTCGAAGCTTCTTAACCTGTCGATCCTCGATCGACAAAGGTTTTTCAACAAATTTCAGGCTCTCATCTATGTGCATATCCGTATGTGGTATGACTAGTGATTCATCAGCTAGATAATTCTTCAGATTGCAGATGTGAAATACATTATGAATACTACTGAGCTCTTCAGGAAAATTTAACTTATAAGCCACTGTTCCGACACATTTGATGATCTCGAATGGTCCTATATATCTCGGGCTTAACTTGCCTTTCTTACCAAATCGCATTACCCCTTTCCAGGGTGATACCTTAAGTAACACTTTGTCACCAACCTCGAACTTCAGAGGTTTACGCCTTTTATCTGCGTAGCTTTTCTGCCTATCCCTGGCAGCTTTGAGACGATCCCGTATCTGTACAATTTTATCTGTCGTCTCCAGGACTATATCAGGTCCTGTCAGTTGGACATCTCCAACTTCTGCCCAACAAACGGGCGTTCTGTACTTCCTTCCATACAAGGCTTCAAAAGGTGCACTCGTATACTGGAATGATAGCTATTGTTGTATGAAAATTCAATCAAAGGAGGATGATCATCCCAACTTCCACCCAGATCATTAACACAAGCTCGTAGCATATCTTCGAGTGTCTGTATAGTACGTTCACTTTGACCATCCGTCTGAGGATGATATGCAGTGCTGAAATATAATCGAGTGCCTAAGGATTGCTGGAAGCTTTTCCAGAAATGCGATGTATACCTCGTATCCCTATCAGAGATGATAGATACTGGCACTCCGTGTAGAGCTACAATCTCATCCATGTACAGCTGAGATAACTTATCTGAGCTGTGTGTTTCCTTAATAGGTAAGAAGTGGGATGACTTAGTCAGTCTATCCACTATAAACCCAAATAGTATCATTTCCTCTCTTCGTCTTTGGTAACTTGGTGATAAAATCCATAGTCACCATTTCCCACTTCCAAGTGGGAAGTTCAGGCTGTTGTAGCAGACCTGACGACTTCTGGTGTTCAGCTTTAACTTGCGCGCACGTCAAACATTTGGCTACATAAGTAGCTATAGACTTCTTCAAGCCTATCCACCAATAATTTGCCTTCAAATCCTGGTACATCTTGTCACTTCCAGGATGAACGAAATACTTAGAACTGTGGGCTTCTTGGAGGATAACATCCCGTAGTGCTCCATAGATTGGAACCCATATTCGTCCATTTAATCTTAGGATTCCATCCTTGCCATAAGATAACTGCTCGGCAGTTACTCCCAACTTTTCATTAGGATAGTTAGCTTCTAATACAGCTTCCTTCTAAGCGGCTAACAATCTTTCATTCAAACTGTTTTTCAATTCAATGCTCTTGGCATTGATTCTAATGGGCTTAACCCTTTCCTTTCTGCTCAAAGCATCGGCGACTACATTCGCCTTGCCTGGATGGTATCGTATTTCACAATCATAGTCATTTAAAGTCTCCATCCACTGACGCTGTCTCATGTTTAAGTCCTTCTGATTAAACATATGTTGAAGGCTCTTGTGATCAGAATAGATCACACACTTTGTACCATATAAAAAATACCTCCAAAGTTTCAGTGCAAACACAACGACACCCAACTCCAAATCGTGGGTGGTGTAATTCTTCTCGTGCACTTTAATTGTCGAGAAGCATAGGCAATGACTTTGCCTTTCTGCATGAGCACACACCCTATACCAGTGTGTGACGCGTCGCAGTATACTACAAATTCTTCTATCCCTTCAGGCAATGTCAACACGGGAGCATTGCTCAGTTTCTGCTTAAGTATATCAAATGATTCTTGTTGCTTAGGACCCCAATCAAACTTAATATTCTTTCTAGTCAACGAAGTTACGAATCTCTGTGGGCGTCTTCGGCTCTTGCCAATTCATGATAGCTTCAATCTTAGCGGGATCCACTTGGATACCACGCTCACTAACAACGTGTCCAAGGAATTGGGCTTCACGAAGCCAAAATTCACACTTTGAAAACTTGGCATAAAGCTTTTCTTGCTGAAGAAGTTTAAGAATACACCGAAGGTGCTTCTCATGGTCAGCCTGATTCTTTGAATAAATAAGAATGTCATCAATGAAGACAATGACAAACTTGTCTAAGTAGGGTTTGCAAACGCGATTCATGAGGTCCATGAACGCTGCTGGTGCATTAGTGAGCCCAAAAGGCATCACTAAGAACTCGTAATGACCATAACGAGTCCTAAATGCAGTCTTGTATACATCTTCATCTTTAACCTTTAGTTGATGGTAGCCTGACCTCAAGTCGATATTGGAGAACTAACTTGCCCCTTGCAATTGATCGAACAGATCATCGATCCTGGGCAATGGATATCTATTCTTGATAGTGACTTTGTTAAGTTCGCGATAGTCGATGCATCCTTCTTCTTTACAAACAGAATTGGTGCTCCCCAGGGGGATGAGCTAGGTCTAATAAATCCTTTTGCCAACAAATCATCCAACTGAGTTCTCAACTCTTTCATCTCAGTTGGGGCTAACCGGTAAGGTGCTCTTGCAACAGGTGCTACTCCAGGTATAATGTCAATTCTGAACTCCACTTGCCTATCTGGCGGCAAACTAGGTAGTTCTTCAGGGAATACTTCTGGATATTCAGAAATGATAGGGATGTCTTCAATCTTGGGTTTTGGTTAATCAATAGTCACTTGTGCCATATAAATGACACAACCTTTCTTCATACACCTTGATGCCTTAAGCACAGACACTTGCTTAGGCAACCCATACTGGGTATCTCCATTGTATGGTAAGTGGCTCACCATACGGAGTCTTGATCACCACTTGTTTCTTGTTGCAAACGATCTGGGCTTGGTTATGAGATAACCAGTCCATGCCTATAACTATGTCGAAACCAGCTAACTTCAAAGGAAGCAAGGATAACGAAAAAGAGTGGTTCCTAATGGATATAAAACATCCATCTAATATAGTTGAGGCAGTTTCTATGGTACCATCGCCCAACTCTACTTCATATTTCACGCTTAGGGTTTTAACAGGTAAATTCAACAACTTACAAAACTTATCATCTACAAATGACTTATCCGCACCCGAATCAAATAACACCCTTGCATAAACATTATTAACAAGGAAGGTACCTGTTATCACATTATCATCCTGAACGGCTTCTCGTGCATCCATTCGAAAGACCCTTGCATTGGTCTTCTTGACTTCTTCAGGCTTTTTGGCATATTTAGGGCAGTTGGTTTTGATGTGCCCCTTCTCGTTACAGTTATAGCACGTTGCATCCTTTATCTTCTTGCACTCTATCGTCTTGTGCTCCTTGGATTTGCATAACCCACATGCAGATGGTTTTGATTGAGACTTGGATTCAAACATGCATTTTCCGAAGTGACGTTTCTGGCAGGTTTTGCACTTTGGCTTTTCATCTGCTTGCTGACTACCCTTGCCAGACCCAAACTTCTTCTTGTGGTCTGTGGTTCCCTTAAAATTCTTCTCAGACCGTCGTGAGTTATCGTCCTCACGTTTTCTCTTACCTTCCTCTGAGTTCTTATGCGATCTTTGCCTGACTGTAACATTCCTATTTTTATATAAGAATTATAAGTTTGGTTAAATTTATTAAACCACTAGTAACTAGTAACTAGTTTATTTTTAATATAAATATTCAACCTAAATAAGTTTTAAACATTATTTTTATAGTTGGTTGAAACATTATATTAATTAATTGGCCTATATATGAGTGACCTTTCTAAATAAAATAAAAGTATCTAAAAATTTGTATTATTAGATGGGTAGATTACGGGTAAGTTAAATATTAGAAATATAAAGTTCCTAGACGGGCCTAGGAACCATATAATAATTAAATATAAAAATACATTGTACTTTGAACCTACTCTATTTTTAATGAAACTTAGACCCAAATGTAGACAAAAATATACTCGTTCTAAAGACATAATTATTATTTTCTAGAACGTCATATTTTAGAAGTTATACGCGCCAAAATAAGTGAAGCAGTTGAATTAATTTTAATATATAAAATAATAATATAATTCATTCCATTTAAATTAAAATTGTAATACATATGTGTAAGTATATTATAAAATGAAATATAAAACTATAATATAACAAAATTGAAAGGAATGCATGAAAGGCTACGTGGAAGATAATTTAAGGCAACATGGTTATGTGTATCCATAAGGTGTGTACGTGTAATACTTTGGGTGCACTCCAACAATTGTGAAATAGTATAAATACCTCTTGAACTACAATAGTCAGTGTCCTTTTCTTTTCCTTCTTTTGTTTTCGATATCTTTAGTAATTCATCCAAAGCCATGCCCTGTTTTAAATGTTTTAACTCCCGATCACTGCTACCCTTTCCGATTGATCTGAGCCTCATAACTTATGTCAGGGCTCTGCCCGACTAAGTTGTTGGGGTTCTGTCTCGGGACATCGGGACAAGGTTGAAATTAGGGGTACTATACTTAACACGAGTGCTTTATATATTTTCAAAATAACTCAAAAGATTTTACCCAATATTTTACCTGGAGACTTTTTAGTTGAACCCTAAAGTCACAAAGTGTGTCCATTCTCTTTTATCACCATTTTATTTCCTTTTTGTCCCAAATCATAACAACTCTCATCAAAAGTTCTATTTATTATTTTATTTGTCCAATAGGAAACCCTAATTGAGACACCCAAGTAGTCCTGCACAAACCCTACAAAATTCAGAACAATCAGAATCAGGATCAGGGCCCCTAAAACTCAGGGGGGGTATTCCCTACTTAACGATTATCGTTATAAAACGCTGTAAAAATTGAATTTCTCGATTCCGTCGACTCAGCTAGGCTACACACACACGTGGCAAGCCTACAACTATTTTGTGTCCCTTACGGACCGTAAGGGTTGAGTCTTACGGTCCGTAAGCATGTCAAAATTGGTGTATAAATAGCAGGCATTGGGACTTGATTTCTGGCTTTCGTTCAACGATCAAATTCAATTTGTACGTTGAGATATAGCCGAAACAGTCTCCAAATCACTAATTAGTATAGCGGGGTGCTGCTGCGATACAGGGTATTAACTCGATCGCTGCTACGATTCAATGTCCGATCGATGGAAACTATCCGATGGATGTTTAAGTGCTATCCTTTGTCATTAGTTGTGATTCTGACAGGATGTTTGAGTACCACCCGAATTTGGGGAATACTCTGTCATTCGTTGTGAATCCGATGGATGTTTAAGTGATTGCACTTTGTCATTCGTTGTGAGGGTTTTAATCTCGTGAGTTATCGTAATTGTTGTATTAAGTTACCTACCCAGTTCGTGTGAACTAGGTTACAAGGCTAAATCAATAGGCTAAGCTCTGCCTGTATAAATCTGCAATATATCAAGGCTTATCTGTAGACTAAACTTTGGCCGTATGAATCTGCCTGATTATAAAGTGAGTCATTCTCTTTTTATCAAATCTATTTACAAAAGCATGTTTATTTCAAAAGTTATAAATTACAGGGATTAAGTCTTTGTAATCACCAAGTTACAGCCGGTATGTGGGGTATTGTGCACAATATTAATTTCTCACGGGGTTAGGCTAATAAGCCCTAACATAGGTTAGGCAAATAAGCCCTAACAGTGATATACGTCATTCATTGGGGCAGCCAATGGTGATATGACCACAGTCACAGAAACGAGTCGAGTGACAAATACTGTGGGTAGTTGGTTGATATAGAAACATTGTAATCTCCCTTAATACTGTAAATTATAACAAACAGGTCGTTTTATTAAATAGAATGATTCACTCAGTATTTTTCGCTGACAAAACCTTTTTAAAACGCGTTTCAGGTAATTACAGTAGATTGGAGTAAAAGATGGATACGGCACTAAAAGGCTTCAAGAAGTGGCTTATTTTATTAATTAAATCAAATTAAGAAATATTGTTTTATGTAATCAAATTTATCTTTATTAAAGCTACCATTGTAAAACATGGGTTTATCCCATCTATTTAAATAAAATCCGGTGTTTTCTAAACTCTGATATTTTTCCTAACTCACGGTTCTGATGAAATTTCCGCTGCAATATTTTTCAAAATAATCACCGGTACCACTTGGCTGTTCACGGCTCCCGATTCCGTCCAGGGTGGGTCGGGGGCCGTGACAGAAGGTGGTATCAGAGCCACTGATTCAAGCCTTTAGGTGTTGTGACAATAATACTTAAGTTTGTATAAAAGAGTTAGGAGATTGCTGTTAACTGGTAGCACACATGATAGCATTTAGATTTGAACTTAAGAAAAGATGTCTTAGTATAAGCTTCGAGATAAGCTAAGTACTGTGTAAATAAAGTATGATGGATTTTGGTATACCATAAGAATGGTAATTAGAATATTGCAAGATATGATAAATAAGCAAGAATTAATAGTAATTATTGCTTATTGATATTACTTGGGCTAGAATAAGATATGTTACGGGAAATACAAGTTTCCTTGGTTCTGGATAAAAGCCCTAATAAAAGAGGCATTTTTTTGAAAAGATACTATTTATGGGAAATAGAAAATTTTCTCCGGCAAGACTGGGTATGGTGTAGTAAGACTCTCCAGTTGTCCGGATATACTGAGATTACCTCTCCGGCGCGAATCGGATAAGACGGGGTATATAATATGTCAAACAAGTGACAAGATTTCCCTAAATAAGTATCATGATTTGATATCTGATTTGTTTTTGGAAATATGAATCTGTTAAATACATTGACCTGATAAATGGTATGTTTATTTCAGCATGTGAAATATGTGATTATATAGATAGGTATATCTATAAGGAAATCCAAAAACCATAAGGATTGACAATTTGGAATAAAGCACAAGCATCTGTGTCTAGATTTCTTTATTAGGAATCTCTTATCAAACATTACTTCGTTTGATCATCTGTTTCGTAGCTAGTGTGACAAAACAAATAATGGAAACCCCTTTAAGTTAAAACACCATCAAAAATATAAAGAATTTCTAAATGCATTATTATAGACTATTAATGCAAGTAAGAAACATGTAAAGTTGTGCTAGTGCACAAGAAAACACATGAAACTTAAATTATACGTCCACAGACGTTAAAGTATATCACACACAACTTTCAAGGCAAGACCTTTGGAAAATATAAATTGGGCACGATGACATCAATGTTAATTCCGTCAGTAGAAGAACTACTAATAAAAAAGAAGCACTTTGCCACATGATCCTACAAAATGAATATCGTTGAGGTACGTTGTAACAAGATTTCACAAACATCGGTACACAGTCTAATCAGAGTCATAATTATTATCATTAAAAAAGGAGTCACATACCTTTGCAAATTCCCTATTTCATTTCATTCAACATTCCTTGGTAATGTCACTTAACAACGGTTATCACACGAAATCCCCGATAAAGTTCTTATATTTCTTTCGTTGAAATTCTGACTTCTACATATAATAAGTTGACTTTCGTGTTTTTACTTCCTTTAATGGTCATCATACTATAAGGATTTCTTCCATAGTAGCAAATATTGATCTATTTCATTTCTTGGTAAATCTATACGTTACACATGCACTGTTTGATGCGCATGTGGTTCATGAAGACTACTGGAGGACTTCATTCCGATTTGTTGTTTTATTCAAACTCAAATATCATTCCGCTTTTTGCACTATAAACCGCATTATTACAAAACGATGACTCTTTAATATCGAGTTAATAAATTTTGTTAAACCATTAAGATAAAGAATTTATATTTTTACGTATAAAATTATGTTTGAGGTATACTCTCATTTAAGTTTATGTTTAAATTATTTATTATTTAAATTTTATTACTAGTAATAATATATTAATAATAGTAGTGTTAGTATTATTTTAGGTACTAAGGTTATTGTCAAGGGCAGGTATTGAGTAGCCTAGCCTTAGTTAGGCATGGACTGGCCACCTATGCTTAAACAAGGCAGCACTAACCAATATCCAACCATGATAATGACTAGTTAATATATATATAAATTAAGTCATCATACTTATTTAGTAAATTTTAATTATATATAAAAATATTTTTATATAAAAATATATATACTTTGTATTGTAAGGAGAAGACATATTTTCATAAAACAATACAAGAATTAGAGGGACGAATAAAATTATATAAATAATTGTCTATCTCATGTTTTGTGGTAACTATGTACCGTAACGCTTTAGTAAGAGAATGACCATATAAGAATAAAATGGTAGTCATCAACTAAGTTGGGTTAAGGGAACATTATACTAAATAAGAATAGTCTCCGTTTTCACTTATTTACAACATTTATAAAAACATTCACAACATTATATGGTTCAAAATAAAAATAAGTAATCACATAGAATCGACTCATTAAGTGATATATATTTACAAATTATTTTACAAATATTTTTGTACAATAAATATTTTTACACCTTTATTTACAATTTTCATTTAATGTTATAAATAATAGTGATTTCTTTTACAAAATAATAATACTAAAATATTATGTAATGTAATAACTTCATTACGATGTTTTGTAATATATATTACATAGTAAATATAAGTTATTTTTACATAGTATAGTAAAATACTAAAATAATATTTATTTAAAAAGTGGTGACCATTTACATATAGTAAAAATATGTAACAAATAATATATATTACATAATATTTATATTTGATATGTAAGATACGGTTCAGACAGGAACACAAATAATATATATTACAATTGCTTTACAAAAATAATATAATGGTTGGTCATGCCAAAACAACTTGTTCTTATTATATTTCGATTTCTAGGACATAGTATGAAAAATATGGTCACTAATAGTGTACTATTACATTATTTCACAAATAAAACAACTTGAAACTCTAAACAATGATACACTAACTCTATTGTCTTTTCGTGTATCCTTACAATTCACTTATCTCAGCACATTGATTTTCTTATATCATAATTTAATATTTGACAAATCATTTTTTTCATGCTTTTATTTTATTTGGAACCTGTCAATTCTAAGTCTTCCTCAGTTACCAATCAAAGTAAGCTTTCTTTTGACAAATAATTTTATTAATTCTAAAAATCATTCACATTCATTTTAAATATCTATTGATCGTATATCTTTTGACTTAAACCTAGTCACTTTGAAAATTATATCATTTCATCTCATTCGTTTGTCATCGATTTCTTAAACTAAGTCAGTTGAACCATTGAATCCTACTTATCGTACAACTCATATTCACAAAATTTGATATTTTAATTCTGTGTCATCTACCTTAATATTGTTTTTATTAACTAAAATATGACATAAGTCTAAAAGAAATATCGTAACCCAAATCTCGAGGACGAGATTTAAAACAAGGTGGGGAGAATGTAACATTCCTATTTTTATATAAGAATTATAAGTTTGGTTAAATTTATTAAACCACTAGTAACTAGTAACTAGTTTATTTTTAATATAAATATTCAACCTAAATAAGTTTTAAACACTATTTTTATAGTTGGTTGAAACATTATATTAATTAATTGGCCTATATATGAGTGACTTTTCTAAATAAAATAAAAGTATCTAAAAATTTGTATTATTAGATGGGTAGATTACGGGTAAGTTAAATATTAGAAATATAAAGTTCATAGACGGGCCTAGGAACCATATAATAATTAAATATAAAAATACATTGTACTTTGAACCTACTCAATTTTTAATGAAACTTAGACCCAAATGTAGACAAAAATATACTCGTTCTAAAGACATAATTATTATTTTCTAGAACGTCATATTTTAGAAGTTATACGCGCCAAAATAAGTGAAGCAGTTGAATTAATTTTAATATATAAAATAATAATATAATTCATTCCATTTAAATTAAAATTGTAATACATATGTGTAAGTATATTATAAAATGAAATATAAAACTATAATATAACAAAATTGAAAGGAATGCATGAAAGGCTACGTGGAAGATAATTTAAGGCAACATGGTTATGTGTATCCATAAGGTGTGTACGTGTAATACTTTGGGTGCACTCCAACAATTGTGAAATAGTATAAATACCTCTTGAACTACAATAGTCAGTGTCCTTTTCTTTTCCTTCTTTTGTTTTCGATATCTTTAGTAATTCATCCAAAGCCATGCCCTGTTTTAAGTGTTTTAACTCCCGATCACCGCTACCATTTCCGATTGATCTGAGCCTCATAACTTATGTCAGGGCTCTGCCCGACTAAGTTGTTGGGGTTCTGTCTCGGGACATCGGGACAAGGTTGAAATTAGGGGTACTATACTTAACACGAGTGCTTTATATATTTTCAAAATAACTCAAAAGATTTTACCCAATATTTTACCTGGAGACTTTTTAGTTGAACCCTAAAGTCACAAAGTGGGTCCATTCTCTTTTATCACCATTTTATTTCCTTTTTGTCCCAAATCATAACAACTCTCATCAAAAGTTCTATTTATTATTTTATTTGTCCAATAGGAAACCCTAATTGAGACACCCAAGTAATCCTGCACAAACCCTACAAAATTCAGAACAATCAGAATCAGGATCAGGGCCCCTAAAACTCAGGGGGGGTATTCCCTACTTAACGATTATCCTTATAAAACGCTGTAAAAATTGAATTTCTCGATTCCGTCGACTCAGCTAGGCTACACACACACGTGGCAAGCCTACAACTATTTTGTGTCCCTTACGGACCGTAAGGGTTGAGTCTTACGGTCCGTAAGCATGTCAAAATTGGTGTATAAATAGCAGGCATTGGGACTTGATTTCTGGCTTTCGTTCGACGATCAAATTCAATTTGTACGTTGAGATATAGCCGAAACAGTCTCCAAATCACTAATTAGTATAGCGGGGTGCTGCTGCGATAAAGGGTATTAACTCGATCACTGCTACGATTCAATGTCCGATCGATGGAAACTATCCGATGGATGTTTAAGTGCTATCCTTTGTCATTAGTCGTGATTCTGACAGGATGTTTGAGTACTACCCGAATTTGGGGAATACTCTGTCATTCGTTGTGAATCCGATGGATGTTTAAGTGATTGCACTTTGTCATTCGTTGTGAGGGTTTTAATCTCGTGAGTTATCGTAATTGCTGTATTAAGTTACCTACCTAGTTCGTGTGAACTAGGTTACAAGGCTAAATCAATAGGCTAAGCTCTGCCTGTATAAATCTGCAATATATCAAGGCTTATCTGTAGACTAAACTTTGACCGTATGAATCTGCATGATTATAAAGTGAGTCATTCTCTTTTTATCAAATCTATTTACAAAAGCATGTTTATTTCAAAAGTTATAAATTACAGGGATTAAGTCTTTGTAATCACTAAGTTACAGCCGGTATGTGGGGTATTGTGCACAATATTAATTTCTCACGGGGTTAGGCTAATAAGCCCTAACATAGGTTAGGCAAATAAGCCCTAACAGTGATATACGTCATTCATTGGGGCAGCCAATGGTGATATGACCACAGTCACAGAAACGAGTCGAGTGACAAATACTGTGGGTAGTTGGTTGATATAGAAACATTGTAATCTCCCTTAATACTGTAAATTATAACAAACAGGTCATTTTATTAAATAGAATGATTCACTCAGTATTTTCTGCTGACAAAACCTTTTTAAAACGCGTTTCAGGTAATTACAGTAGATTGGAGTAAAAGATGGATACGGCACTAAAAGGCTTCAAGAAGTGGCTTATTTTATTAATTAAATCAAATTAAGAAATATTGTTTTATGTAATCAAATTTATCTTTATTAAAGCTACCATTGTAAAACATGGGTTTATCCCATCTATTTAAATAAAATCCGGTGTCTTCTAAACTCTGATATTTTTCCTAACTCACGGTTCTGATGAAATTTCCGCTGCAATATTTTTCAAAATAATCACCGGTACCACTTGGCTGTTCGCGGCTCCCGATTCCGTCCAGGGTGGGTCGGGGGCCATGACACTGACCGCATCCAAGGTAAGGGATAAAGATAGGTCAGTTGCTGACCTAAAAGTAGCAGGTCATGATGCCTTGACACTGGCTTTGATCTCTGGGGCTAAACCCCCAATGAATCGAGCTATTCGCTTGGGTTACGGTGTTACCAGATTCGGAACCAGTCGAGACCGGGTATTGAAACTGGTGAGGTAAGCTTGACAATCTAGATTTTTCATCACCAACGATAAGAAGTCGGACTCAATCTTTTCAACCTCATGTTGAGGGCAGTAATTCTCCTTGATGAGAGCAACAAACTGATCTCATGACAGATTGTACAACGGGATCTTCTCAGTAGCCTGGATTAGTGACCTCTACCAGGCTAGTGCTTCTCCTTTAAACGACTGAGACACATACTTCACAACATCCCTATTAGCGCAACCACTGATGTCAACCACGGTAACCATTTCGTCCAACCATGTCATGCAGTCCACAGCCCCTTTCTCCCCAGTGAAATCCCTGGGCTTGCAGGAGATGAAATATTTGTAGGTACAGGACTTACCACGTGATTCTCGTTTAAGCTCAATCTTCTTCGACGGAACACTGTGCTGATTTTAGGAGTGATGATCGTCATTCCTCCTTGATCCATTATGTTTAGAGGGTGGCTTACTATGAGCCTCATAGTGAGTCTTAGGTTTAGAATGGGGTACAGATGAGGCCTTGCTTCGAGTACCATTTGACTCATTTAATTGCCCATCTATGGCCTTGGTAACAGCATTATCAATCAATGCTTGAAGTTCCGCACCAGTTACGTTGATCCTCGTGGTATCATGATTTTCCCTTGGGTGACTGTTGATTTCTTCAGACTCTGCCATGTAGCTTGATTGCTACATAAAACGATGACAACGACTTCTTAGAAGTTTATAATAGATGTGTCATCTTATTAATCTATTAACCATGGTATTAAAGAACCATATTGGCTAATTTGTTAAGTATTTTATTCAGGATTTTTCATTAATAACCCTTAGTTATAATTAAATATAATAATGGCACAAAAGGCCAAGTCACATGGACATTTTTAATTTATAGGCCAAGATCTTATAGGATCGAGGTATTAAGGCTTGAATCATAGTTCATTACCTTTCTTGACAGGAAGTTGTAGGCTACGACTGTCTTTTGTCTTATGTGACAATAATTATGGCCCGTAGGCATTATATCACAAATGGATGTTTAATAATAAAGAAGGAATTGGAATAATCCAAAATAAGAATGACACGTGTGATTTTACGAATCACATCAGCCAGGAATGTTGACATGTTTTCAGATGTTAACAAGGATTTGAATCTTATTAAATAGGTTTTATCATCATGGACAGGTCTTAAAATGACGTGCAGGCTAGGTTATACCCTTTAAGATTCTTATTTAATATTTAAAGGCAGACCTTATAAAAAGAATGACATATTTTAGATTTATTTATTTCATACATTTTACATTTATGCATATAATAAAAAAAATGAAATTTAAATTACAACATGCCATTAAATTTAAAAAGGGTACATATTGCCCTAAACGGGACTTTAACTGAAATAACTTGCCCACGCAGGGGCTACACAGGAAAGACATGCCCACGCAGGGGCTAAGCAGAAAAGACATGCCCACGCAGGGGCTAAACAGAAACTACAAGTCCTCGCAGGGACTGATTACAGAACAGATGTCCACGCAGGGACTTGATTTAACATTAAAGAAATACAAATAAACGAATAAAGGATTTAATGATCCTTTTTGCTCTTCCCCTTGATTAAGCTCGCCAAACCTTTAAGAAATCCACGGTTGTTCCTACGCTCTTCTTGGACCTACCGCTCAACCTGGCTTAACCTTTCGAGAACCTCCTGTTGTCGCTCTGGTGGTATCAATTGTGGCTGCGGTGGCTGCTGATGTTGCAGAGGTTGAGGAGGTGGCGGGTATTGGTACCCATAGGGTGGATACCCAGTCTAATATGGGACTCCAAAGGGTCCTTCCGGATGAAGGGCTTTGTAGTTTGCCGCTACCAGGTATGGGTCAGCCTCAGCATAGTTGTAGTTAGTATGGGCTGGCTGCTCACAAGGGTTGTACGCCGATACACCGGCGTACGTAGGAATTGGGTTGTTATAGCCCACTGGTGGCGGTGCGACTGGAGCAGACTCCACTTCAGATACAGGGTTCGAAGGCCCACCCATTTGGGGGTCTTTGTATAGTGGCGGATAATGACTGCCACTCGAATGCTGAGGGGTGCTGATACGAACTCCCGCTCGTACGGACATCCATACGGTTGATCTCCTACGCCTTGGTGGCTCCGGAGGCTGTTGCTGCACTGGTGGTGGTGGCAGAGTAACCTCTACAAAGCGCGAATCCTCTGAGGGATCCTGCTGTTACTGATGTTGCTGCGGTGATGAGTGGTAACTAGGAGTAAACACCCAGTCGTATTGGGTAAACCTCGCCTCATAGCTGTCGGGACCACTATAAGGTGATCCAAGAAATGGTGACCCATCCGAAATCTCAATGGGGTGTGTAGGTGTTCCGGTTGGTGGTTGGGCAAGTTCCGGATCCTCCTCCATATCCATGGAGAAATGGTCCTCTGGTCCCAACGGGTTATAACCCATTGGCTCTTCAACTAGGTTTTCCGGGTTGAACCGGCTTTGGAAGTATGGTGTTGGGTCGTTGAAGGGTGAGTTGTGGCTTTGGAGGGGTATAAAAGAATGGTGTGAGTTGTGGGGCTCATTTTCCGATTGAGGCCCGTAAGAATTTAGGTAAGATGGTGAGGAGCTCAGCGAGACTGAACGCCTCGCGGGTTCTAAAGAGGTCTTCCAGTTTTCCTGAGGACTTTTGCTTAAAGAGTCTGATGGAGTTCGCCGGTGTGATGGCCCGGCCTTGTGATCGTTGGAGGCGACGAATGGCCCCCTGCCTCTACCTCTTCCTCTGATTCTTGGTGGCATCTTTTTGAACCTGTCAAAACAAATAAAAGAACAACAAAGAAATATAAAGGACAAAGTTAAAAAACAAATTTGGATTAGTCCTATGTTCTTTGTCTAGACTCGGAAGTCGAGGAATGTGCAAACCGTTTCATTGAGATTAAACACAAAAGGCTAATGTTTAATTCACTCAATGTTGGCTCTGATACCAACCTGTCACACCCCGATATTTCCACGTATTACCGGTGGGCCCGGTGGGGAGTATCGTGACGTAGTTGATATCATCATAGTCAAACAACATAATTTAAATGCACAGCGGAAGCAAAAGATGAATCGAATTACAAACCGAAAAAAAAGTAATATCAAAGTATTACAAACGGAGTGTAAAGGATCCACAGGCGGATCAAAAGATAAAAAGATCACTGTTCAACAGACTTTAACATCTTAAGCTTGCAAGACTCTTTAGTGATGCTAGGAGTAGCCAGCCTATTCCGTTTAGTACCTGCACTTAGCCTTTTTGGGAAAATACGTCAGTTTACACTGGTAAATACAATTAACCGACTCATTTTGAAAAGAGTTTAAGAAAATTGATTTGAATGCACAAGGCACAAAATATCTTTTATAACTTGGGACAATTATTTAAAAATAATCTTGTATACAGTTTTACTTATTTGTCGTCCATCAGGGCCGGTTAGAAGAGCCGACCAAGATTAACTGACACGCCACAGGCATAATGCCCACAAGGTTAATTCCTTAAAGTGGGTTACCAATTTTTACATAAGCAGCTGTCGGGTGTATGCCTACACCCCGTGCTTAAGTCGTGGCCATTTCAATGAATGATGCTAAGGATATCCAGGAAATGGTCATTAACCCCACAAGGGCCATATACCAAATAAAACAGATTAAAACGGATTATGTAAATATATTAATCACAATCCGATTTAAACAACTACATACCCGACCAAGCGGTATTATTATAATACCGTATCCCAAGCCCGTATAGGGAAAATAAGTTAAAAGTATTTACCTGAGCAAGTGTATATATCACAAACAGCGAGTGCAAGTAGCTTTTACCGGGATCCTAATCTGGAACGAAGGTTTTAATAACCTATTAGATTCCTAACGGTCTTAATTAAGTCTAAACTTAGACCGGTTAGTTTTAAAGGAAGATATACGGTTCAAAAACGCACTATTAAGCGATGACCGGATTAGAGTGTAGTTTAGACCTGACAAGTTTGTATACTTGTATAATATGGGTAAACGAAACACATTGTGGATTTTGAGATAAAAATGATAAGGTTTGACCCGTTTCGGCTAATTTATGCAAACTAGTTACATAAACCGCACTGAACGCTAATAATGCGTAACGGGTAACCAAATGAGTCATGAACAGGTTTCCTAAGTTAATATGCCTTAAATATGCTGTGATATCAGTAAGATACCTTCCATTATGCCCAAAATGGAATTAAACTCAAATTATGCCCCGTAGGGGTATTTTGGGCATTTTAAAGCTTATAAAAGGGTTTAAATATAAATCTGAGTTTCAGGTCTGATATATTCAGTAAAAATACTTATTTTTGTAAGTCATAACAGTAGGGTATGGCATATATGTGAAATTTACCTTTTATAACCATACTATGCACCGTAAGGGCATTTTGGTAATTTCACATAAGCTTTAAAGGTCAAAATTTGAAATCTGAGTTTAAAACTTTTGCTTACTGTTAAAATATAAAAATTTGCTTAAAACATCAGTAGGTATTAAGTCTTATATGAGTAAAATGGTTTTAATACATACTATGTGTTTTAAACGCGTAAAAAGACGGTTTTAAGCGATTTCCGGGTTTTTAAAGAAAAGCTGATATTTTTATCATTCCAAAAGACTTAAAATATTTATTTATTATATAAAATCAGTAGCAAAAGGTTTGGTGTCAAAATATTATGTAAAACACATTTTATAGGCCAAAAGGGCAAAACCGACAATTACCGAATCAAAGCTATAACCCTATGTTATGCTCAGCCTAAAAATAAAAAAAAATCTTCAAAAATCCCAAAATATTATTTTACATCAGTAGGTAAAAAGTTTGGTATCAAAAATTGGGTTTAGATAGGCTTTATGCTAATTACACCGTTTAATTAATAAAAAACTTTCTAATTACGCTATTGAGCATAACTCTTAATCTAGACCTGAAACTGATGTGAAAATTTAGGGACATGTTTATAATTCAGTAATAAAGATTATTGTCCTCTCACATTTTCAAAATTCTTGTTTTAAGGTAAAAAGGGCATTATGGTCAATATTTAGGCATAAAACGGAAACATGTACATGAATCGAATAACTAATGAACCAAGTTGTATAACCTCATAGGGTTACACTAATCTATAACCTGGTCCTAATAGAGCTTTAAGTCAATTCTAAAATATGCTTCATTGGGTCAGAATTGAAAGTCAAAGCAAAAGTCTACTTTTGCGACTTTTGTTTCCAAACTGAGCTTAAACTGAAAATTGTCAGGTTGAACATGTTTTGACATGTTCTTACATTAATTACCAAGTTATACAAGTGATAAAACATGTTTCATAGCTTCTACATTGTTAATTATGTGTTTATGCGAAAATTAGCTTTCTGTTTACTTTTTATAATCAAGTTTTACCCGACAATTGACTTAGTTAGAGTGGGAATCAGAGGGTGCCCTTTTAAGGGTTTATTACCCACATAATTATCAACTCAAAGCTACTCTTAATTCGAGAATTGACTGGACCATTACTGATTAATCACTAAGTCAAACCTTAATTACGACGAGTTTGACTTTAGGCCATTAAACTAATAAAACTGAATTAAGAGAGGTTAAGGACACTTACTGAAATCCTATGCACGACTAAGGATCCTTAGGAAGTGGTCTTGAGCTCCAGGAATCTCCAGAACAAGTGTTTGGAAGTCTTCAAGTGAAGTGCTCAAATGTATGTTCACAAGTTGCAACAATGGATCTATTTATAGCCAAGGAAGGGTCATGGAGATTGATCCAGGTGTTATGGCATCTCTATAGATGAAAACAAGTGTCTACGGACGTGTTTCAAGCAGCTAGAGGGTGGCAAACTCGCGGAACTTAGCAAACATGCAAGCTGCCACGTCTAAACACAATTTTCTGAGCTAGCAGTACGTCTCGTCGCACCACGGATGGGTGCCTCAGTCGTGGCGCAGCGCCAGGGGGTAGGGGATCAGCAAAACAAGTTTCAAAAATGTCATTTTCACCCCCTGGACCTTCTAAAGCGTAATTTCTTCCATTTTAAGCACTTTTAACCCATGAAATTTATATTTCTATGATCCATGAGATATAACCAAACATCGTTAGGTCCGGTTTCGTTAAACGATAACCGAAAACACAAGTTTTGCCTCGTTGACGCTTTTAACCCCTTAATTACGAAAGTTAACGTATCTTCCTCATACGATATCGAAACCTTGTGAAATTTTTACCACTCATTCTTGGGAGTATAATTAATCGTTACAAGGCTCTGGGTTCGCTAAAAGGTCACTCAGAGGTATAACTTAAACATGTTGACACTTTCAACCCTCACGTCATGTAAACTTTCACATTCTTCGACAAACGGTTTCATATGCTTCATGATACATTCATTTTAAGGTTATAAACATCGTGTAGGGTTGTAAAAAGGCATAATTATCAAATGTTGACACTTTGAATCCTTATATACATATACTTTCTTCGTTTGTCAACTTTAGTCCCTCATATTCAATTTGTAACACTTTTAAAGTCCATGACACGTGTCGATACTATATTGGACATGATTTTTACGGGGTGTTACACTTGAGAAGGACATACCTTTTGTCTTCGATAAGGAGTGTCTTCAAGCATTTGATTTCCTTAAAGAGAAACTCGTGAGTGCACCCATTCTTGTATCCCTCGATTGGAGCTTACCCTTTGAGCTCATGTGTGACGCGAGCGACTACGCGGTCGGCGCAGTCTTGGGTCAAAGACGGGAGAATCACTTTCACCTGATCTACTATGCGAGTAAAACCCTCAATGACGCCCAAGAAAATGACACCACTACCGAGAAGGAACTTCTATCCATCGTCTTTGCTTTCGATAAGTTCCGTTCATACCTTGTGCTTTCAAAGACCTTAGTTTTCACTGATCATGCGGTTTTGCGCTATCTTTTCCAAAAGAAAGATGCTAAGCCTCGACTTATACGATGGATCCTTCTTCTTTCCGAGTTTAACATAGAGAATAGGGATTAGAAAGGAGCGGAGAATGTCGTAGCGGACCATGTTTCACGTTTAGAGGATCCTAGTAGGGAGGAGGTTCGTGAGGAGGCAATAGGAGATAGATTCCCTCAATAGTCCATTGATTTTGTTATGGTGGAGAATGAGGGTTTGCCGTGGTTTAGTGATATAGTGAATTATCTTGCAAACGGGTATGTGATGAAGGATATGAATGCCCAACAAAAGAGGAAGTTGTTTAGAGATGCGAGAAAGTACATATGGGATAACCCTTACCTTTTTAGGATAGGAGACGACCGTATTCTTAGGAGGTGTGTTAGCAAGGAAGACGGTTTAGATATTCTTAGGCATGATCACGAGGGGTTGACGGGAGGTCATCATGGTGCACACACTACCGCACAAAAAGTATTCGATTGCGGTTTCTTTTGGCCTACGGTATAAGATGATGCTATAGAATTTGTTAGGACTTGCAATGCTTGCCAACGTACTGGCAATATCTCATCCAAGAATGAAATGCCCCAGAATCCTATTCAAGTACTTGAATTCTCTGATGTATGGGGCATCGACTTCATGGGACCTTTTCTCCCTTCTAGTGGAAATAGGTACATGCTCGTGGCGATCGACTACATTTCGAAGTGGGTGGAAGCTCAAGCTTTGCCTACAAACGATGCCCGAGTGGTGGTGAGATTCTTGAAGAAGTTGTTCACGTGTTTCGTTATTCCTAAAGCCATCATTAGTGACCGAGGAACGCACTTTTGTAATGCCGTGATGGAGAAGGCATTGGAGCGATATGGAGTTACTCACCGTTTGTCTACCGCGTACCATCCACAAACAAACGGTCAAGTTGAGAATGCGAATAGGGGAGTGAAGAGGATTTTAGAAAAGACGGTAAGGAAGAGGCGTAAGGCTTGGTCGGATAAACTCGATGATGCTTCGTGGGCATTTCGTACCGCTTACAACACACCCTTAGGTACCACACAGTTTATGATAGTCTATGGCAAAGCGTGACATCTTCCGGTAGAATTGGTGCACCGAGCGCTTTAGGCTCTTAAAACCATGAACTTAGATCTTACACAAGCGGCTAGGAAGAGGTTATTCCAAATCCATGAGTTAGAAGCCCTTAGAGATGCGGCGAATGAGCGTTCGTGGAGTATCAAAGAGAAAATGAAAGCGTTGCATGATAGAAAGATTAAGGGGTTGAAAGAATTTAAAGTCGCTGATAAAGTGCTCCTTTACAATTCGAGGTTTAAGTTGTTTCCTGGAAAGTTGAAATCGAAGTGGACAGGACCTTATGTCGTGAAAGAGGTGTTCCCGCATGGTGCAGTTGAATTATACGATGAAGTTAGTAAGGGATCATGGAAAGTGAATGGCCATCGATTAAAGCACTACTTAGGAGGGCCGATTCACAACACTGAGAAGGAGGAAACTCCTCTCGAAGATCTTCAAAACACCACTGTTTAGAGTATTGAGAGCAATCTCAAGTGTATAGTTTGTATAGTTTGATCCTTGTTGTTATTTGAGTCTTTTCGTAGGTAAGGGTTGTTTGTCGTAGTTTGTCGTGTCTTTGTTTTGTGTGTTTGAGTGTTTTGCAGGAATTACTACCAACGAGGAGCGGAAATTGCGAAGAAAACGGCGTTCCAAGTAAGTCCCATTGTAAGAAAAAAATTTGGGAGAGTTTTGGGAAGGTTGGGTAAGAGTTGAAAAAAATTCTAAGACATGAAACTTGAATTTTTGCGCATCTTTCTGTGAAAAACGGGGTTTCGCGTCGTGCCACACCATCAGACCTTCATCGTCGCGCTACACCACCACTTGGTCCAAATAACACATATGACCCCTAACCTCGGGCTACGCCATCATAAGTCACTTCAGCCATCCTGCTACGCGACGGTACTACCTGACCTTTTAAATTGAACCCAACCCTAGCGCTACGCCAGACCCACTACCTTCTTTTGTCGCGCGACGTGACGATATGTGCAGCGAGTTACATGCTAGCTATCTTCTCATCTTCTCAAAACTTTCAAAAACCTAATTCCTCTAACACCATCGCCAACCCACCTCCTTACCATCGTATTCCCACCATAACTCCTCCGATAATCCACTAAAATCCACCATTTTCATCCCAAATCGATCGGATTTCGAATCTAAACAACATTTACAGTCGATTCCACCTTCTTAGCCGCTTAATTGCTTGATTTCGGGACTCCATTTATTACAAAAAAAAATTAATTTTTCTTGCAAACTTAGCGATTCAGGTATGTGTTCTTGCTTATACTCTTACATTTAGTGTTTCGAGTCTTGTTGAGTTTAGTTAAGTCAGTTGTGTAGTTTCATTTTTTTCGGGTCAGCAGTTCGAGTCGGGTCAATGTCGAGTGGTTGTTTTAGTGTCGTTAATGGTTGTGAAAGATTTGGTTTGGGTTATTGAAGTTGTTGGTGACTGATAATCCGTTGTCACCATATCATAAAGTTCTGACCTTGTGTTCTTGATATCAAGTTTCAACTTATGTCTAGAGTAGGGTGGTCATGTTTAGTGTCGCTCATTGGGTGCGGATGGTTTGGTTTGGGACATTGTTCATTGAATTGCAGCTTGTTGAGGTTACATTGCTGTTTATCACATAACAAGTTTCGAGTCATGTCACGTATAGGCTGATTTAATGTCATTTATGGGTGCGAATGATTGTCGGGTTTGGGATTATTGAACCTGTTTTGCTGATGTTGACTGCTATTCTAGTACATTCCATAAAGTTTCAACCATGCATATTAAATCGGACATTTTTGACAAAGTTAAAAAAAACATCCTTTCATTAGGCGGAATTTTTCGACGTTAAAATCTTATTTGAACTAACATCGGCTGAATTTAAGTAAGGTTGGACTTCAATGATGGTTTGGTAGGCACTTGAATTTAATTGGGGACAATTAAGGTGTCGGGAGAGGGTAGTATACATTGAGTCCAAGTTAGGGTGTCGTTTTAGTCGTTTGAGTCTAGTTATTCGGTCTTGGGTTTGCTTGCACGTACAAGTTAATTAGGCTCACCCGTACTCAATCTCCTTTCGGGCGAGTTTAATTATCACTTAGCGATTGTAAAAGGTAACACGGTCGTTTTTATGTCAACTTTATTTTCAGAATTAAACTGCGAATGAAATGCTATACGGCTATTCTAATTTTTTAGAAAAAAATTTAAAAAAAAATCCAAAAAATTAAAAAAATTAAAAGTACCAAAAATAACTTGTGATTACTGATTATCTGCTTGTCTCGTCTGGTTGAATAATTGTTTTGCAGATATGGCAGCAGCAGGTAATAGTTCGGGAGGTGAGCGGTGGACCCGGAAGAGAGGTCCGGAACAAAGGTCGCAAGAGCAGTCGGCGTTGCAAGTAGACGCGCCGGATTGGAGACTAAGGAAAATCATATATCGAACTCCTGAAAGGCTTCCGATATGCAAAGTTGATAATAGAGCTGACCACCCACTTTTACAGTTTGAGCTGAATACAAATGAATGGAAGAAGTATGATAAACTGAAAAACACTGATTTATTACAACATAGGACGATAAACTAGGGTTGGTTAGAGGAGATTGGGTCTAAGCAGGAGGTGTTGGATCTTTTGGGCCGGAAGTTGACGGAGATGGTGAATTGTATAGATGATCAGTTTGAGGAGTTAGTTCTGGAATTTCACAGTACTTGGAAGCATAAGGAAGGCAAGTTTGTAGATGAGAAGGCAGTATCGTTCAGTTTGGGTAGACGGGTGTTTGAGATGAACATGGCCTGTTTTGCAGTTGCTTCGGGTTTTTATACAGATGCGGAGGTGCAGCAGCCAGGATTCGCTACTAGTTTGAGGGGGGCTTACTCGACTGATAGGGAGTGTAGTGTTGGGGCGTCAGAACTACGCCGATTTTGGAACACTATTTTCGACCATCCTTTCACACTTACGAACCTTATTACCTCGGTTCATAATCCGATTTACAGGTATGTTTTGAAGATTTTGTCTACTACTGTTGTGGGTCGGAGGTCTGGCGAGAACAAGGCAAATTGGATAGAAATATTTATTTTGATGTGTCGGGTGGAAAAGAGAGAGATGAATCTGGCGACTGTGTTAGCTGCTTCGTTTAGTAGGGGGCGCCGTGGTGGTCCACGGGCGGCATTGGCTATGGGGTCGTACATCACGCGATTGGGATTGACTTTAGGGGTGTTTGATGGGTATAAGCCCCAGTTTTTACGCAAGGGCCCAACTACAGCTACTTTTGGAGTAAAAGAATTGCAGCAGGTTGGTATTGTCTCGTATACTGAGCAGTATGGATGGGAGGAGATTAGACAGGGGCCACAGGTACAGCCACCTTAGGGACATCCAGCTGCGGATTTCATGGTACAGATTGAGCCCACCCATCGCCAACGACCACCACAGAGGCATGGGAGACCTGCACCTCAGTATCCTTGCAGGCAGCCACCTTCTGAGCCACTAACTTTGCAGTCTCTGTATGGCTATATGTAGCAGAGGTTTGATGATATTGAGCTGGTTATCCAGACAGGCCAGGAGAGGCAGGAAGGAGCCCTGAGGTACATTATGAGTAGGATGAGTATGGCAATACCTGATTTCTTCCAGCCGGCTGCACAGGTGGGACCGATTGATGCAGGAGTTATGGATGATCCGGCTCCCCCATTTACCGTGTTCGGGGAAGGTAGTTCAGGAGCCGGTGGCAGGCTGATAGTGAAGAGGAAGAAAGCGAAAATGGAGAAGGATAGTGTGGGGATGGCGAGGATGCAGCAGGAGCCGATAGTATATCTTTTGTTTTTATCCTTTATGTTGTTTTAATCCTCATTCTTTTGGTCTGTACTTATACTTTGAATACGAGTGAATAGGTTGGTTGGGATGGTTTGGTTGGTTTGTGGTTGAACTGATGCGTATTATGTTTATATATTATCTTTTGGCATTGTTTTGGTTATGCTGCTTGCTAGGTTGATGTTTGTTGCCACTTTCGTTCGCGTGTACGATTAGGAACTGTTTGCTGAGCACGTTCGGATTGGAGGGATTATGTGGAAACGACTGGCACATTGACAGTCTCACATATCGGCTAAGTCATTTTCCACTTGTATATTTTGTACATTTTCTTTAATTCGGTACTTAGTTATTTAGTTTAGGGGTAGTTTAGGTAGTTTAGTATGTTTACATCCTTGCATTAGGGACAATGCAAATTTTAAGTGTGGGGATGAAGCATGTGAGTCGTAGTTTAGTTTGTTAACTTAGTGTGTCGAGTCATAAATATAAAAAATAAAAAAAAATAAAAAAATTGAAAAAATCCAAAAAAATTGAAAATGTCACTTGATTTAGATGTTTGCATAATAAAAGCGGAAAATGATAGAAAAATCGGTTTTTGTTCGGATTGCAAAAAATGATAATATGAGAATTAATAAATTAAGCCCGTGTCTAATTTGTGATGTGTGAGTAGGCTTGGCCTGGTTTTAGGTTCCTTTGAGCTAAAAACATACCTAATTGTTGATTTACTAGTGGGTTCTCATCTAGGAGAGGTAGTGAAGCCGAAACTGTCAATAATAGTATAAGGGATGCCGTTATAAGCTAAGATCGTTAGAATTTCTTATCATATCATGGAAATAATAAAAAATAATAAGAGCTAGACTGAAAAAAAAATCGGCAAGGCCTACGTAATCTCTGTTGGAGATAGTGACTCTGACTTGGAATACATCTGGGATTGTTGAATAATAATGCAAAAATACTGATACCTATTGTAATCTCTCTTGGGGATGGTGACTCTGATTGGGAATGCCTCTGGGATAAGGTATGCACAATCTAAAAAAAAAGCTCCAAAGAAAAGAAAAAGAAAAAAAAATATAATAAAGATTTGATTTTAAATTCTCTTGATCTTGGTATAAAACGGTTAGGAAATAACCCAATGGTTATTCCTTTTGTTCTATAAGCTTGAGGCGGGACTAGATGAATTGGCTAATTTTAGTGTGAGACCCTAGGTGAGTTGACCGAATTTAAATTAAATATACATGATAAGTGCTTGGAACCGGGTTTGGGTTTAAGAGGATCGAAATACTTGCAATCGCGGTTAACACGGGTGTTAATTTTAATAAAATAAACTAGCTTTTGTGCCCGAACACTAACTTGATTGTGATTACGTTGCATAATTCTTTTTCGGGGATGAAAAAATGTAAGTGTGGGGATATTTGATGTATTACAAAATACATCCATTTATCGTGTTGTGTTTGTATATGTTTCATATTCGTTTTATTTAGATTTAGGTAGAACTTCGTTACTTTGATTCGTTTTGGTGTTTCCAGGTCTTTGGTGCTGAAAGTGTCGAAAAACGAAGAGTAAACGGCTGGAAAACAATTTGGAATGGAGTCCGGATCATTGCGATGCTGAAACTGCTTGAAGAACAAAAGTTTCTGTGAAAAGTGTGCGGTCGCGCTAGGATTAAAATAATAATATATTTGAAGTGTATGGCGTGGCGCTGCGCGACCTCAAAGGCATTTACCCGTCGTGCGACGCGACGGGGTATCTGGGCGGCACTTATTGTTTTTAAGATAGGGTTTCACTATAAATTGATCATAATCATTCAAAACCAACAACTGACGAATCAAGCAACCTTTGGACGAATTTGAGAGATTTTTTGGAGCGTTTTCGGGTTCGTGGAGCTACCGGTTGAAGATACAAAGCTTGGGAATCATCCTAGTTGCATATTTGCCATTTGGGTGTCTTTACTTTCGTCTATCTTTCACCGTCATGTTTCGTGTTCTTGTTAATACTTCGTGTTTGATTTTTTTCATGACTTTGTTTGGCTAAACTTGTTAACTACCTAGACTTGGATGAATGATTGCTAAAGTTTTGATTATTATTATTATGGATTTATGAATGTTATGGTTTATTTATGAATTGTAAACGAATTGTTCTATCGGTTAGATGTGTTTGCGTGCTTGATATTATTTGAATACTGTTTATTGCTTCGTATGATTCTTGGTGACGGTCTTTATCACATAATAGAGTTATGCTAGGTTTTAGATTTTGGTGAGTGTCTATATCACATAATAAATCTTTAATCTTTAGGGTTGAATTACGTAATAAACCTTAGAAGTAATATTTGGTAATCTCATAAAATCAAGTGTTCTACTAATCATCAATAGCTGAAAGGTGCGAGGTTATTGCTAGGTCTAAGTCATTAAACTGAAAGGTAGGAGCTCCGTTAGGAGTAAACCTATTGGCTAATGTCTAGCAAGTTTAATTGAGAAAACAAGTCTATCCTTGGTTTAGATCTCGACATGGAGTGAGACTCGTAGGATACTTTCATAAATCCATTAGGTGTCTTGAAAAAGAGTCTAATAACCGGTAATCTAAACAACCTCTAGGGTGTCATCGCGTGCTCTTGAGAAGGGTTAGGAGTCCTTTAGATTTCCTGAAAGGTGAGAACTTTATGATCCCAGTTCCATAGTAAACAACATCCAAATATAATCATAACTAAAAGCAATCAGGATTCCAGTCTAGGTAGTGTTTCCACCATCCGAGTAAAGTCCGAAGTAATTTGGTTAGTTAATTTAGTTTAATTGCATTCTTAGGATTTTTAGAACCCCCCCCCCCCCCCTTAAAACATAAAAATAGTTAAGTGTCGCGTCAGAGTCAGTCTAGATAAGGTAGTTTGCGTAATTCAATAGAGTCTCGTGGGTCCGATATCCAGACTTACATTAGCTATACTAGTGTCGATCGGTACACTTGTCGGTTAGTAGTTTAGTGTGTCTTAGTGAGTCTAGAGTATTACTTAGAGTCTAGAATTACGTTAATTTAGTTACTTTTATTAAACTACTTTTTAGCACATCACCTGCTTAATATGGAATGAATTTATCCCTCTAATTATTTTGATTTGATTTGATTTGATTTTGTTATTTTAAGTACTTATCTATGATATTTCCCCTTAAGTTGTGCAACATGATCTCTAATGCTCAGCTTGTAAAAAGTGGATTCAAAAAATTTCCATGTTACTACCATTGTGAGAATATCTGCCAACGGATCTTCAGACTTCACAAAAGGAAGTTCAATAGTATTATCTTCAATCATTTCCTTTATAAAATGTCAATCCACCTCCACATGCTTGGTTCTATGGTGTTACACATGATTTTCTGAAATCTTTATGGTTGCCTTGTTATCACATATTAATTGTACCAAACAATTTTGTTGAAGCCCAATATCATTTGTTGGTTTCTTTAACCATGAAACTTCCACGATCCTTTTGACAATCTTCTCCAAGTCAAGTTTCTTCCCACATGAGTGGCTAATCCATCAAGTTTCACCCTAGTGTAGATTTTATAATTGAACGATTGTTTTGATTGTGTTAGTATCTTCTAGTATTCACGATTGATGAGATTTCTTGGATCATTGACATTGTGAAATTAATTCTACTAATTAAACTTTAATTTCATTTAGAGTTAGTTAATGCTCTTGATTAATAAAGCATACATTTGTCCATTGATTGATGTTGATAATTATTGATGCCTAATTCTTGAAATCCAACCCCGTTAATACCAATTGATCACTTCAATTCCAAACTTACTTGTGTAATTGAATCTAAGTTACTTATTCGAACCCGGGTGTGATTCTTTTCCTTATCATTGTTTTAAATCAAATAAAAAAATATCGTGTTCCTATTTTAGTTGCAAGTTGTTAATTTTGTTCCTTTACCAATTGATCACCAATTGTTGGATGTTACAACTCTCATTCTTAATCAACCAAATCAAAGATTAAATTAATCATAGCAAGTTTCATAAACTATTTTTTTAATGAACTTAACATAAAATACCAACCACAAACTCTTCGTGGATTCGACACCCTTCTTGCCATTTGCTATCCAGTTTGAGGTAATTAGGAACACTTTTCCCTCTATCTTTGATAGTACCCTTCGATGCTGGTGATGAATCATACATAGTTTTGCTTTTTTCGCCCTCTGATTGGTTCATAGCGACTAGATTCATCCGTATTCCCGCAGATGGGTCGCTATCATGTGCCACACCGTTGAGAATTAGAAGTCTAGCAACTTCCCATAATATGGTGACATATGCACTTTCAACTATAGGTTCTTTCTTGAGTATACGTTTGATTAACTTAAATTTCTCATAGATTGTAGTAAGTAACTAATACAATCTTTGTTCTTAAATTTTTTTGGTGTAGACTTGTATGTCTTTGAGATCCTCATAGGGTTTGGGTCTCGTCTATCGATAATGTTCTATTATTTATTCCAACATGTAACGCCCAGCGTCCACGAACTTTAGACTTTTGTCAGATTTAGTCCCTGAACTCTATCTAATTGGCAAGTCTAGCCCCTATACTATTTATGTGTGACATTTTGATGATTTGGTAATCTATATGCTTGGAATGTCTAGATCTATGTTTGGAATGTCTAATTCTACATGTTTAACTCTATATTAGAATGCCTAAATCTATGATGAAATGCCTAAATCTATGTTGGAATGCCTAAATCTACGTTTGGAATGTCTAAATCTATTTAGTGCTTGACTCTTTAGACTCGCGAAACTTGATTCTTGGTTAAACGAGAGACTAGAGTCTTGTCACTGGCGGAATCTATCAATCTTTGAAAGACTTATAGTGTTTATAATATAATCTAGTTGTTCTAATACCCAATAATACGCAACGCTTGATCTTACACGCGAAAACAGGATCACGGGAAGGATGGAGTGGCCAAAGTGGCAATCCGATCGGATGACCACCCGATCGGATGACCACCCGATCGAGTGGCCACTCGATTGACTTGCCACCCGATCCATGCACACCTTCACCCTTTCCCACTCTCCTCCACACTATAAATAGGCCTGTCACATCACTTTATTCCCTGATGTGACAGCCTTGTTCGACCAGACGCACACACACTACAAATCTTCATTTCCCCGTTGATTTCGGTACGTTTTAAGCTAGATCCTTGTACTTTCTTGATCTACACTTCATTCTCTACGTGATTCACCTTTGAAATCACACTTTTCACCATGAAATCTCTTAGATCTGAGACCTTAAGGATGATGTCATCATGACGATTGTACAAATCGTCATATGAAGTCATTCTTGGTAAGATCTAGCCGAGATCTAAGGGATTCCATGTGCTTTCATCAAATCTAAGCTAGATCTAGGATTTTTATAATAAACTTGTGTTATTTTCATCTCTTCTTCAAACTTTCACTTTACACGGGTGAAATCCAACTCTGAACAGGCTATAGACTCGATTAATAGTCTGAAGTCGGCTTAGAGATGGATTTCTACCGGAGAATGACGGCCGAAATATGGATTTCGACATAAACACCATCGCAGGCAGTTAACTGATCGGAATGGGGTGGTTCCCACCCGATCAGAACGGCTGTGTGCTGATAAGTTTACCATTGTCTCAATACGTACCGCGTTGTCATCGTTAACCTTGAAACTTGGAAATTTTACAAAGTTAGGAACGAGACGAGGATCACTTGATCGAGCGGCAACCAGATCGGATAGCCATCCAATCGAACAGCCATCCGATCGGGTGACACTAGCCTCGTGACCCTTCAACACTTAGAAACTTGAAACTTGAAATTTAGAGCCCTTGATCGAGTGGCAACTCGATCGGATAGCCACCCGATCAAGCAGCCACTCGATCAGAGGAACCAAAGCACCTAATGCTCGGGTCGAGTGGCAACCCAATCGGATAGCCACCCGATCGGGCAGCCACCCTATCCCCTCGCTTTATGCATTTTGAACCAAGTGGCAACTCGATCGGATGGCCGTCCAATCGGGCAGCCATCTGTTCCTCTCACACATGTCACCCGAACGACTGGCAATCCGATCGGATAGCCATCCGATCGGACAACCATCCGATCCAGTGACTGTTCCCGACACCTTGCGTAATCTCGTTATTCTGCTCGACTCTTATCTGTTGTAATCTAATCAGGCTAATTCTAAAAGAGCTCCCTTTGATCCAATAACGGTCTATACCGTTAAGCAATCACTGTGAGTTTACTCGATCCCTTTTTACTTTAAACTTTGGGATGTAACATGTATTCTATAAACTACGAAACTTGATACTTTTTCAAGCTAAACTCTATCCTACGTGTATGTGAAAACTTGTGCATTCTAGTATTCTATTTTGTGCTATGTGACGTTTAATCCAGGGTGTGTGGTTCCGCCTTAACAATAGTAGTGCTATAGGAGGTGCACCTCTCCCATTATTCTCAGGGGGTATTGTTAGGAGGATTCTAGTTTACCTTGAGTCTTGGGTAAACACTAAAGCATCGGGATACTTGGGCTATCACTGCGTGGACTGCGACACTAGCACGGCTGAAACTATTTTTATTGCTTACATCGTGGATACGAGTTGTTTTAATCTATTATTCTATTATCAAACTTGTATACTCGCCAGTACTTTTGTACTGATATTTTAATACATGTTGCAGGATGATAGGTTGCTTCGGAACACGTGGAAATCAAGCTAGGAGATAGAAACGTCACTTAGTTTATCTCGCTATTTGAACGATTTGAACAACGTTTGTTATGTTTCGGATACTTGTTATTTGTTATCGATTTTTTAGACAAATGCTATGAAATCAATTTAAATTCTATTGGAATATCTAGTGTTATGGAATCTCATGAGCAATCTGAACGCTTAGTGCTCGCACCCCGATGCTTCCGCCATCGGTTGGGGTGTGACACAACACTCCTCTAACATGTCTTCACCTTGTCTTAACGAGTTTGCCCTTTTGTAAAGAATAAATATTTGAAGAGAGTCAGTTCTAACCCATACGTGACCGTAGGTCCACTCCACAATGCTTTAGCGGCTGGATATCGTACGACATTGTTTACAAGTGTTGATTCATTATTTTGGATCAACCAAGTAAACACGCATTGATCATCTTGTTCCCGACGGATGTAGGTGGGTGTGTTTTTTGAAGGAGGTTAGGGGTCTTCTATGATATGAGATCCTCTCCCTCGTCCGTTAATTGTCTTTTTTCGTCAATGTTGCCCAAAGAGCTTAATTGTATTTGCTTAATTTGATTCAAAGATTAAGGTTTTCCTAATTCAATGAATTTGTTTGAACTCCTAGGCCATTCCTCAAAAGGGCATCGATTTTGAGTGCCAATTCATCCTTGACATTGTTGTTTGATTAACTGAACCTTCCATATTTTACATGTTTCTTTGTTCTTGTTGTAGAGTTTTTTTTTTTTTTTTTTTTTTGCTAGGGTTTGAAAGAATGGAAGAAGCCGAGGTGGATGTAAGAAGGCGGAAGGGATGTAAGAAGGCGACAGGTTTAGAAAGGTGGCTCTAATACCATGTCTTTTCGTAAGAAAATATTTCTCTGTATTGCATTCCAACAGATTTACATGATCCGTTTTATAGGGGAGAAATATAAAATAATTTAAGAAACAATTTACATAATAGTATCATTGATGGACATCCCACTAATAATGAATGAATTTCTCCTCCTAATTCTTTTGATTTCACTTGATTTCATTATTTTAGTCTGTTTTCTTTGACACCCAATACCACTCCGACCACCCTATAACCAAGAATCAGATTTTGAAGAAATAATGAACGAATGAAACAAAAATTATTTTAGTAAAATATTTTGGTTTTAAAACTCATAAGAATAAAATGTTTTTTTTTTCTATTTGATTTATCAATTGAGTAGCGACTATTTTAAAAGTATATTTTGGTATTACCAAACTTTATTTTGGATTAAATTAGTTTTTAGTAAAACTTATATCGCTAACATTAAAATATAAATATGTATATTCTATTTTTTAAAGATTAGATATTATTTATTATATTATATTGGGTAGCTAGGAACAGTGTTGTGACCATGTGGCAACCTATTATTGACTGTTATTTTTTTCCGATTCATAACGTATTGTTAGAGTATATATAACTTATATTTGGAAAGATTGGTATGTTTAGTCTTTTGGTGTAGTGGTTGCCGAGCATTCTTTTTTACCTTAAGGGTGCGGCTTCGACTCTATTCCAGCTCTTCTTCCCATTTTTTTAATGGGTGTTCCACGTGTAGTATTGAGACAACTGTTTTATTGTTTGTTCACCCTTTTTATCATCAGTGAGTTGTGATTTTCAAATTGCATGTTCTTGTCTCTTTTCTTCATCGACGATGTCGTCCTTTGTCCTTAGGTTTGGTTTCTTGTCTTCATCTAAGTTTTTTTTGTTCGGTGGATTGTTGTTGTTGTGCTGGGTGTAGTCTTGGTTGTGTTGTTATTAGGTGTGCCCTGATGCTCTTTGTTTTTTGTGCTTTTGTAATATGATAGTTGGGATTTCAAGTGTCGATTTAACTTTGTATCCGCCATCACCAACACAACTAGAGAGAGAGTGTGTGTGAAAGAGGTGTCAGGTTGCTGATAGAGAACGAGTGTCTAATGACCGTTTCCGCCAACTACTAGTGGCACACGGCGGCAATGTCTTTTCCATGCGCGTACACAAACTCTCGCTACTTCTTTAGATTCAAAGAAATCGTTAATAATCTAACTTTTTTTTAGTTTATAAATTCTGTTATAAATAATTATCCAACTTTGTTTTCATTAAATTGTTTGTTTTGATTAATTAAATTTTTAGTAGTATGTTGTGTTGCCATTTAAAAAAAAGTAGTACGTTGTGTTAATCATAGTTATCAAAAGCGGTCGATTTTAGGCGATTTTTATGGTGGAGCGCATTGAATGTGCTCCTACTTCCCAAATATTTTGAGCGGAGCCTAATTCCCATGTGTGATAAATGGTAATTAATCCTTTTTTTTAACTCGTAAATTCCTCATTATCCTCCTTTTCTGTATAGGACTATTGGCACCGATTATATCACTTTTTTTTAACCGCCAACAAAAACGCAATTTTATTTCATCGAAACGGGATAACATTTTGTTAACCCGACATTTACACCAGGCTACAAATAGATTAACAACAAATGCCTATGCTTAACAAATTAAAACAGCTCCATTCCTCCCAGGTGAGCTCCGCAGCCTTTGCCCGACTTTTGAACCAAAGATAGCCCAAGACTTTTATCTCATCAATTTGATAACCTCGGTTGCTTCCCCTTAAAGATCGCCTCATTACGTGCCTTCCAAATGAACCCAACGGCTGTCTGCAGAATAGTGTAGACTGCATTCTTCCATTTTTTATTCCCCCGAGCCATCTTGTGTTATCTCAGTACGTCTCCCACCTTGAACAAAAAGAAACCATACAGCCTGCACCAAGATCCAATGAAGTCCCATACATAATGTGATAAACCGCAAGACACGAATAGATGCTCCGAAGTTACTTCTGATTCGCCACAGAACTTGCACATCTGGGAATCCAACTGTATGTTTCTTTTTGCAAGATTTACTAATGTCGGTAATCGGTCCATTGCTAGCCTTCAGATTAGAAAGGTAACTTTAATGGGGCACCATAAATTCTACTCGCAGTCAACGCCTAGGTTTTGAAAAGTTTTCTCCTACAAATTTTTCTTGAGACTCTTTACCAAGAAACCTTCCGACGTATCCAGCACCCATGACCAATTATCCTCTACCCCGTTCGGGTTGAAGTCCTGCATTTCCGCTAACAAATCCTGTAATTCCAGCAACTCCGATCCCGATGTCGGAGCACGAGCCCAACAGAAAACCAGACTCCCGCCCACACTCGACCCGCCCCACCTTTCGCCAAACGTCACATTTTTCTTTTTCTCCAGCCCATATAATAGCGGATACCGTAAATATAAAGCACCACATGAAGCCCAAGAATCTGTCCAGAAGCTTACATTAATACCCAACCCCGGAACTACCCGAATCAGGTTTTTCACATCAACCCCAGCCTCCCTAATGTCTTCTATCGATTTTGTGACTTGTTTCCATGGACCCGCTACCGTTGCTTTTGCAGGAATGAAGACCCACGCTCTCGATCCACTATGTATGTTGGTGCATATTTCGTACGTCTGCCACTGTGCGAATACTTAGATAGAGCGTGTGTTGAATATTGTATAGAATAGAGAAAGTTGGACACAGTTTTGAAATTGTCAAAGTCAATCCGATCGGATGGCAATCCGATCGGATGGCAATCCGATCGGATGACACATAGTGTGAGTTGTCTATAAATAGGGGCAGGGGTTCCCATTTGGACAAGCTTTTGGTTCCCAGAGGGGAAATGATGTCCAACTGGTCTCATGGTGCTGTAAACGTTGAATAATCAATAGAGACCAGATTATAAGTGAGTGATCGGTGTCGTATCTCTCTTCTAATCCTTTCTTAGTCGTAATAAACGCACCGAACACCTCGTTTCGGGACCGAAGCTCCGTCAAACTCACCGGATCCTGGATTCAGCAGTGGTATCAGAGCTACGGTACCGATTTAATCGATCTAACAGTCGGTTAAATCACCCAAAGCTCGTCAATTTTGGGTTAAACGGGAGTTTTGATGTTAAAACAGAGAAAATCATCAAAATAAAGGTCAATTCACGGATGGATTTTGGAATTGAAGACATCATTCTGTTCGGAATTGATTCGCGCACAATCCTGTGAAGTTTCATCATGAAATTCACTCAAATAACGATTCTGGATTGAAAAAACATGATTTGGAGTGTTCTTGAGCTGTTAGAAGATTTCCAATCGGATGGTAATCCGATCGGATGACCATCCAATCCACATCACTATCTTACTTGAAGGTTTATTGAAGATTCTTTCAATCGGATGATAACCCGATCGGATGACAATCCGATCCATGTCACTATGGGGTGTTTAGAAGATCAAGTTGCTTTCAATGAACGACACTCCGATCGGATGACCATCCGATCCACAAACACTTGTTGGTTTCTTTTGTAATCCGATCGGATGACCATCCGATCCATCATACCATCTTCCTTCCATCGAATGGCAATCCGATCGGATGACCATCCGACACTTGACATTCGACCAGATGATCAAATGCCTTAAAAAAGGCATTTTTTTATCGCAACGACGAGGAGAGTCTCCAGAATAATTTTGGTGATTGTCAATTTTTTTCGGGTTTTTAACAACCAAGCTGGGTTGTTCGGGGACACCGTCGGGGGCTTCAGTGAATATATTTGATGATGCGATCACAGATTGCGGAAATTAGTGGGGTAGTCATGATAATAGTGCAGAATGTTTATCATTCAGGTTATCTGACTATTTATGGGCCAAATTGTAAAATCCGCAAAGACGAAAAACTGACAATTGTGGTGAATATTGTGATATTCTGGTTTGGTCAAGTTTTTCAGAGAAGAGAATTAGAAACTGAATTCAGTTTAAGGGGGAATTCAATGATAGAGACGTCAGAATTTGCAAAAATGAGGGGGAATAAAAAATTTCACTGTCGTATGCTGAAATTCTGGCATTTTTGAAATTCATGACACTGCAACAGTATTCGGGTAGTTTTCGACTTCAGGTTGTCAGGAGGAATGTGAATCTGATCGTGAGTGTAAGCTTTCGAGATCAAGATGATCCGAGGTGTTGATATCTGATCGTGGACGAAAGCATCAGAGATCTGAGAGTGATCGTGGATGATAGCTTCTGAGATCTATATTATCCGAGGAGATGAATCTGATTGTGGACGAATGCTTCGGAGATTAGATGGCATTACCAGATAATTTGTTTTCCGATGAAGATTTGCTGATTGTGGAGAATACCGTTTACACGGATCTGTCATTCTTATGGTGCGTTAACGTGGATCACGGTAAACGGGATATCAGATCTTCAGGGGGAATCACAGATTTGAAGTTAACCAGTGGAGTATTTGAAGTTTCTATCATTTGCCGGGTGAGTTTTTGTACATTCTTAGATCGAGCAAGTGGAATGCGAGATCGTGGTGCTTACTTGTGATATCAAAAACTGAGTTCGGATGCGGTTAATGTTGAAACAGAGGATGCTGCATTGATTAGTTTCAAGTTGGTGATTGTTCATGAAGGTTGCAGTTTAGCAAAGCAGAGGAGAGTCGTGAGCTGTGCTAAAAACCTGAAGATTCATTCCAGGGGGGAATTCGTGCTTTACCCAGGCAAAAGCAAACCCGAATCATCAATTGAAGGGGAATTTGGATAGTCAGATTTCAAGATACCTGATTGAAGTTGCAGAAGAGTTGAAGATTGCAGAATATTCAAACACGGCTCAAGGTTCTCAAAGTTTTAAAGACGATTTGACAGTGACATCCGAGGGGGAATCTGTTGGTGCATATTTCGTACGTCTACCACTGTGGGAATAGTTAGATAGAGCGTGTGTTGAATATTGTATAGAATAGAGAAAGTTGGACACGGTTTTGTAATTGTCAAAGTCAATCCGATCGGATGACACATAGTGTGAGTTGTCTATAAATAGGGGCATGGGGTTCCCATTTGGACAAGCTTTTGGTTCCCAGAGGGGAAATGTTGTCCAACTGGTCTCGTGGTGCTGTAATCGTTGAATAATCAATAGAGACCAGATTGAAATTGACTGCTCGGTGTCATATTCTGTTTCTACTCCTTTCTTGGTCGTAATAAACGCACCGAACACCTCGTTTCGGGACCGAAGCTCCGTCAAACTCGCCGGATCCTGGATTCAACAATGTATACTCCATATCACCTTCCTCCACAAGCCCTTATGATCCACCTTGAACCGCCACCACCACTTGGCTAGCATAGCGGTATTGGTTTCCCGAAGAGAACCCAACCCCAATCCACCCAATTCCTTTGGCTTCATAGCATTTTTCAATTTTACCCAACACATCTTCGCATGCTCCGGTGTTCCTCCCCAAAATATTCCCGCCTCAACCTTTCCATCTTATTTATGACTTGTCGTGGTGCTTTATATAAGGAGAAGAAGTACGCCGGTAAAGAGTTTAGAACGGACTTTATAAGTGTAAGCTTACCCCCAAAAGATAAAGTCCCGGCCCTCCAAACCGACAATCTCCTTTTGAATACTTCGACAACAGGATCCCAATTCTTGCATAGATTCATATTGGCCGCTACATACAACCCCAAGTACTTAAAAGGGAAGTTGCCAACTTTGCACCTTAACACCGAAGCATTGGAATGTACCCGGTCCCCATTCACCCCAACCCCATACACATAACTCTTTAATGCATTAACTCGGAGACCCAAAGCGAGAGAAAAACAACGAAGAATCCGTATAAGGTTTAAAGCATTTTTACGCGACCATTCTCCTAAAAATACCACATCATCGGCATAGAGAAAGTGTGATAGAACGGGGCCGTTTGAAGCAACACGTATCCCTTTAAATAGACCCACCGAGCACGCCTTCTTCATCACCCCCATCAAGGCATCCACAACTAAAACAAATAGGAAAGGGGACAAAGGGTCGCCTTGCCTCAATCCTCTATGACATGTGAACTCTTGTGTGGGTGACCCGTTCAACAAAACCGACGCCTTTGTGGATGTAACAATTGCCATAACTCACCTAATCCACCTTGTTGGGAAATTCATTTGGCCTAATATGGATTCCAAGAAATCCCAACTTAGAGAATCATATGCCTTTTCCACGTTGACTTTAAAAACCATACCCTCCTTTTTACCCCTTTTTATCCATGCAATAACTTCGTTTAACAACAAGGGGCCATCCAAAATACTCCTATTCCCCAAGAAGGCCGATTGCTCTTCGGACACAAGATTATGGATTACCGTTTTTAACCAGCTTACCATAACCTTTGATATGACCTTATTGATGCACCCGATGAGACTAATAGGTCTAAAGTCCCCGAGCCCACCCGGGTCATTGCACTTTGGGATTAGAGTCAAAAACGACGATGTACATCCTTTGCTGAAAGTTACGTTCCCGTAAAAGTCTTCAAACATCCTCATGAAATCTACTTTGAACATGTCCCAACACCTTTTTAGGAATCTGAAAGTTATACCATCCGGTCCAGGTACCCTATCCGCCACATATTCCCAAACCGCCCTACGCACCTCATTGCATGAAAATGGAACAACGAGCGAGTCGGCATCTAGATTTGATAATGTGGCCAGATTCGGGTATACTAGGGTTGGCCTAGATGCCAACGGTTCGCTAAACTTGCTTGCAAAAAAACCATAGGTGTAATCCTTGACCAACATCAGATCGGTTACCCAAACCCCATCTATTCTCGCCCATTAATACGATTACAACTCACATTTGCATTATTAACATCATGGAAATATCTTGTATTTTCATCTCCGTCTACGGCCCACCTTACCCTAGATTTTTCTTAAACGTCCATGCTCCTTAATTTATCCGCTTCAATAATGAAAGCCTTGCACGCCACACGGGATTCCAACTCAGCTTGCAACAGACTACGCGACTCAGCAATCACCTCCAGAGCTTCTAGCTGCTCAGCCTTGGTCTTGTACATACCCTCCTTAGTTGCCTTATAGTTTAAGACCCATTGTTTCAACCGAAACTTGATCCACTTTAGTTTTGTTGCCACTAGTAGATCAGCCCGGCCATGGAACCGAAACGTTGGGCCAATCTGATTTACATACTCCAAAGCTCCAAGAAGCTCAAGCCAAGAGTTAAAGATTTTGGTAGGAATTGGTCCGTAATCCACCGGGACCATATTTAGGAGAACCGGGCAATGATTTGACATAACATTCGATAAGACAAGAACCAAAGCCATGGGCCAAAGGTTCATGAACTCCGAGCAGACTGGGTACCGATCAAGTTTACTTTTCTTAATCCCATCACTGGAATGATAAGTATATCTCATTCCCCCCATTTGAAACTCTACCAGACCCGCATGCTCAATATAATTATTGAAGTGCCAGACATTTAGCGCAATGAACTCCGAATTCAACCATTCATTTGGTTCCCGTACGTCATGGAAATCTCCAATTAAAACACACAGCCCTGGATACGAGTACCTAATGACTAGTAACTCCTCCCATAAACCCCTTCTCTCTACAGCATCATTCTGGGCATAAATATTCACAATGTTCAACGTTTCACCTGTAGCTTTCAATCCCCCCCCCCCCCCCGCACCACCAGGAACCGACTGTGTTTGTACACACTTTCTCTCTGGAACACAACCGGATTCCAGACTGAAATTAAACCCCCCGACCTCCCTTCGGCTTCTACCGACTCAAATTCCATTAAAGTTCGCCCCCAAAATTTTCTAACCATGTTTCCACATACAACCCCAGATTTAGACTCTTGAATCGCTAGAAAATGCATTCCGTTAGATGTCTTTACCCCTCTGATCCATTCCTCTTTTCGCTGGTCCTGGACCCCCCTTAAATTGATGGTTAAAAAACTCATGGACTCACTTCTTGTACCCCCTCACCCATAATAACTTCACTAACATGTGCCTGGAAGTCATTTAACCTGAACCCAACCTTATCTCCTGCATCGATGGTAGTGATTGCTTCTTGAAGGATGTTAACATCAACCGACGACTGATTAGGATGTTCCCCTGCTTCTTGATCCGCATCCCGAAACCTGTTTGGGTCCCCTGTAATCTCGCCACGGTCGTCGTTTTGAAATGCCGACGCTTCTTCTGGAACTCCTTGCATTGCCACTTGAGAATTGCCACACGGGTCCATGTTTAAGTCTATTGACCCTCCTTCACCTGAACCATTAAGAGGATTGGGTCCATCCTCCGTTTCCAAAACTGGGCTAATAATATCGGGACTGCGGGCTTGACTTGTCCTTTTCCTGGATCTACAAGATGGGCCAAAGCCCCCCCCCCCCCCCATATAATGGCATTGGAGTAGAGGAATCAGTAGTCCCACATAATCCTCCAGCCGACTTTTAACTAGGGGTACCAATGTCCTCTCTCGTGAACTGTGCCATGTCATCATTCTGCCTCCCATGTGTACAATCATCCCCATGCACTCCTTCCCCATGCAACCCATTCACTTCTTTAGTCCCTTCGTCTACCACCGATTCATTCAAAAGGTTGAAGGGTTTTTTTTAGTGTTTTTAACAGACAGGGCAGCCTCCCCATTAAAACCAACCTTTATATTTAACACATGGGGAATGTCATCCGCCGTATTAAACTCTCCCTCCTCATAATTCTCCTCCTCGTGAACCGAGTCCCCATGCAGACCCACATTACTCCCCAACTCATCAGCTTCCTTGTCTTTCACAGACCATCCGACGAAGACGAATCGACACCCCCCTCACCTTCTTCGGTAGCCGAATCCGGCCACTCCTCTTCAAAGAAACAGTCCGGAACCCAGTCATCCAGTTCTTCCAACACCCAAACTTTAAACCTTTTATTCTTCCATTTGAGAGTAGCCGAACCTGAAATTCTTGAGCCAACATCGACCAGAATACCGACACTGGTAGTTGATAACTCCCAGTCTTTTGGTGACAAGTGAGCCCCTTTAACCACTTTCCCGAACAAGGACGCTACATCGTCGAATACCTTATTTTCAGCCAGATGTAAAGGCATTCCATGAAACTTTAACCATGCGATCCTCTCATACGCCATTGATTGACCAGGCCATAAGTCAAGCGACTTAAACCGCTCCTTCCATAGCTTGACATTAATGATTAATTCCGCAGCCTCAATCTCGTCTTCGAAAGCAAGCATCAGATTCAGACCTCCCAAGTAATACAATTTAAAATCGCCGATACCCGCCACCTTAAGCTTTTCCTTCAAGCTGATCAATGCCTCAAAATCCTTAACTCTTCCCACCACCGATCTACCTAGTAGATCAAAAAAAGCACTCGTCTCCCCATGAACTTCAACCACTTTATCAGTCTCCATCTCATCTCCCTCCTTACTCTTTTTGTCAGCCTTATGATTCATAAGGGCCGAGCTATATGAACAACCATTCCTGATAAAAGCCTCCTTACGATCATTATTAAAATTAAAATTATTAAAAGTAACCTCTTCATTCTGTTGAGACCCTGGCTGGGCGTTGCCTGACGGGACATTTCTCTCCTCATTCACACCGTTTTCTCTGGCGAACCTTGCCCGATTAATCTTAAGCTTGTAGCCCCTTAATTTAAGACCCTGCAACCCCCTCTCCAACTCTCTCCAATCTTTAACCCCTTTAAAACTAACGAAACCGAACTTGAGACCATCTTTACTCTTCTTCCTCGCGATATACGAACCAGCTAAATCACCGTAGTTGCTGAGAAGGGAAGCCAAATCCCACGGTCTGCAACCATCCGGGATGTTAGCCACGTAGAACTTAGTGATACCCACATTACCAAAGACCAAAGAGAACAAGAAGAGAGAACAAACCGACCAACACCGCAAACCCAAGCCGCGAATGGACAAATCAAGAAATTGACTAGGGAGAAAGGTTAGATCAAGAAACGCTACCAATAAGCGAGACGATTAAACCTCATACGCTAGACCATTCCCATCTTCATCGTCGAGCAAAACCTAGCGTTCCGGCGGGCCTAGAGAGAAAAAGTATACCGTCGAATCTATAAACTACTAGCTTTCAATGTAGAAAAAGCTCTCACCGATTATATCACTAATTGTTGATTTCGGATATAGTGAATTAGTCATTACCACTCACAGAACCTACATATCCTAAGTATATTAACAATATTTTTTGTTCTCTGGTTTAATTCTGCATATGGCGGTATTTATTTTTAATTAACTGATTCTAAATTTGTTCTCTGAGTTCTAGTTTTTTGTTCTATGATATAATTCTGTATTTTTGTTGTCACATGATACAGAAAATGACTTCTCAAATGATGTTAAGCCCTCATAACACAGGGGAACTGATATATTTTACATAAAATATTTTATTTTTTAGTTACATAATATATTTTATTTTTATTTTTTATTTAAATGCGCATTTATTTTCTCAAGCCCACGCTTTTTTGCGCCTTTCGCCTAGGCCCTAGGCGCCTTGATGAGTGCGCTTCCGGCCTAACTATGGTGTTAATAATCTAACTTTGTTTTCATTAAAGTTTTTAGTCTAGAATTTAGTAGTCTGCTGGGTTATGTTATATGGTTAGATTTGTTGTTTTCATTAAATTTTTTGTTTCGATTTTTTTGATGAGTCTCTTGTATGAAAGTAATTTGTTTCTGGGATTTATTCAGGTTCTCCAAGGGAAGATTTAGGACCATGAATGATGGCCAAATTAGGAAGTGGAAGGAAGGAAAACGACATAATGCTCATCAAAAGGCATGCTTATTTCTTTTGCATGTTAGAATTATTAACTACCAGGAATGCAACAAATAAAATATCAATGATGACATGGTTTTACATACTTTAGTTTCGTCATTGTCAAATTCCTTACGTTCTCTCTCTCGCACACAAAAACACTGACTCTCCTTCTGTTGGTATATAGTTAATTGGGTGGTTGTTAGTTGTTACTTAAATGACGTGTTAACTTTGATAAGTTAATGTTGGATCTAGTGGCGGATCTAGAAGATCCACATAGGGGTAATATTGTTTCAATAAAAAGGGGTAACGAAATCGAAAAAACGTCAAATTTTTCCAAAATTTACACTACAGCGTCAAGGGGCAACGGAGGTTACCCCTTCTATCACTCTAGGTCCGCCCCTGGTTAGATCTTAGCTTTGTTTGATTTTAGGATTTATCTGCAACCTCACGCATAAATCGTGGTTTAGCCTAGACAAGAAAAAAGATGGGCATGCAACTTAAATTGAATTCGACGAAAATTCAAAAGAGTGAATTTCTCAATTCCTTTTCGGGACAAGAACGTAATCCAATGATTAATATCCTCACCATCCAATACCATCTAATCTGGTATATAGAGCACAAATTTTGTTATGGGACCTTTAAGATGGAGAAGAAGTTTACTTAAATCCGTCCCATACTTAGAGAAACGGAATTTAAATACTAGTTGGGTAAGCATAGTCCACTTAAACCTCCTGTTTCTTGCCAAGATGCTAGATTGTTTTTCTGATACAGTTTTCGTAAAATTTTAACAACAGGGAGGAGCTAGGTAGAGCCCTCGGTGAGCGGGCGCGCCCCTTAAAAAAATAATGTATTTTATACAGCAAACTCCCGATCGCATCCCTATAAAATTTGGTTAAACCCTTGTCCGCACCTCTTGAAAATATTTTTTGGGTCCGCCTTGCAGGTTGTATTTTGCTGTTAATAGATCAGATTGAAGCTTGGATTTTGTTGTGTCAAATTGTAAGGGCAGGATAACGGGCCAGATTTTGTTGATTGCGACTTACATTCATAATAATATTACTTATTATAGTTTTCAATAGGTGTAAAAAATGGCAATATACTTTCGGACATATTAGCCTTCATTTTTTTGTTTTTTTTGTGTTTGCTTATTGTTAATGATCTGAAGGAAATGGATGTTCTTGCATTGGGGCTAAGATGGAAACTGTATGCTGAAATATGTGGACTGTTTAATAAAGAATGCCAACCGTCGACCCCTGGAACCTCGCTTTAATGCCTTAATTTTTTTTTTTTTTTTTTTTTTTAAATGAAATAATTTAAAAAAGAAAGAGGCTAAGAAAGAGGCTCCTGTGAATTTCCTTACAGACCCTATGGAAGGGAGATCTACTCTGCGACCAGCAGATCTTCTCGTCTTTGGTTGGGCTAGGGGGAAACATGCTTGTGTGGACCTCACGGGGGTTTCCCCTCTGGTTGGTTTAAGGGAAAACGGGTTTGTAGCTGGACAAGCAACAACAAAGGCTGAATCGAAGAAAGTTGATAAGCACGCTAAAGCTTGTGCAGAGAACCAACATGTTTTTGTCCCTTTTGCCTTTGACACATTTGGCTCCCTAGCGCCAGAAGCTATCCAATTCCTGAACAGGGTCCAACGGGTCATCCATAACAATTGCTCAGCCTCAGGGGGACGGGGTTTTGTCTTTGGTAGATTAGGGTTTGCAATTCAGAAAGGGGTGGCGGCGCAGCTTGTTGCCCGTCTACCTTCTGTTTTGATGTAACTTGACAAGTATGAATGAAAGCTAAATGCCTTAATGAATATCTTTATAATATTAACTGTATTTCTAATGATTATGAAATAATAATTTTTTTAGTAAGAACAAAAGGGTGCATATCTTCCTATTGAGAATAATGGTCGTATACAACATACTGTTTTATACGATTGTTTATCTGGTTCTATGCATTCGTTTTATGATGGTTGGGGTACATGAGGACGTTCATAATTATCTTTCAAATGGATTTTTGGGTTAATGCATTTGCTTCCGTGTATCAACAAGTTGAGTGGTTTGTAAGCAATTTATGCATTTCATTAGGTGTTGTATGGAGTGTCGTGTATATTGCGCCATCATAAGATGTCTTTTTACTAAAAATATAGAAAATAAAGTGTCTAAAAATGTTGGTTCAGGTCCCTCACTAAACACACTCACAACTTACGATCTGTTTGTGTGTGAAAGAATGAAAACTGCTGAAAAACTTGCTGTTGATTCGATGAAAGGGTTCATTATTCAATAAACAAATGTCTACATATATAGCCTACTACACTAACAAACACAACGGAAATAAACAAGTCAAAAAACTCATGGATGACTATCTTACTCAGAATATAAAATAGGTAAATGACGCATCAAACACAAGTTAGGGTGATGCAGTTTCGCGTGCAATCAAATGGCTCAAGAAACTATTGACAATCAAAGACGATAAATCGAACCAAAGTTTCCAAGAACAAAGTTCTTTTTATAATAATCAAATCAAAAAACTGAGTAAACAATAAATCCTAGATCCCATTTTATAGTTGGGCATTACAATTCAAATAGGAAACTAAATAACAAAATATCAGGAAATTAAATTCAAATAAATATAAAATAATATCTGATATCCCTGCATCATACTCCACCTCTTCGAAAAAAACTCGTCCTCGAGTTTTGCCTTCAGACCAAAGCCACCCGGATCATAGGGAACATCAACCCGAACCTGAATCACTATTATCACACCCCACCCAAAGAATTCTACTTAACGGTTCGTCTCACCTAGTTCTTGACCTAAACCACCTGGATCGAATGGAGCATTGAACCGACTCCCGAATTGGATTTGGGTGATCACAGGTGGTTCCGGTTGAAGTTCTGTGGAAATCACACCCATAAGCCCATGGCTCGTTTTTATTTTATGATAATCTTCCAAAATTGTACACATACTGGACATGTATATCGGCCCAACAATATTAGTCAACAATCCATATAGTCTGTCACCCTTTTTTGATTCACCCACTGACGCAACGTTTGTTTCTAAATCTTTGCCACAATTAAAATGGCTAGAGCTTTGAAAATTATACACAAAATCTTCACGCGCACATGGATTTCAACTTTGTAGGTGATCATTTTTTTTCTTGTCACCATATCCCTTATAATCTTGATGCTCCTCCATATTTACGTAAATATTATTATTATTTTTTCTTGAGATCTCATCATTAATAGATATATCAAAATTCAAACCTACCTTAGGCTGGAGGGTGTGGGGGCGCCACCCCCGCCACCTCACCATGTATAGCGCCCATATGGGCTCCATCACCACACCCTCCAAGTGAAGAGGGGGCGCCATGGCTTGGGCTCCATGGTGGTAACGCCAAAGTTGAAGCATTCAGGTGGGGCCCACTAGTTTTAAACCAATCAAATGTTTTTTTTTTTAATTTTGTTTAATAGGGGCTCCATCCACACCATGTAAATTAAAGGGGGCTCCATAGGTGAGGTGGATCCTAGGTGGAGCTTAGGTGGACTTGATAAAGCCCCATGGGGCTCCAACCACACCCTATAGTCTTATCCTTTAGTGTATTCAAACTTTCCATAACTATTGGTGGAAATAATGGAGTTTCCAACCCAACATCATCAGCCGCATGGGCACCGATAGCCACCACCTTGCCGACAACATCCACCACACAACCACCATTATTATCCGTTTCATCCCTTAGAAATTAATCAAAAATACCCGCAAATGTCTTCGCGTATTCCGTAATCTTTGCCATCAACGGCTTGCCATCTTCTTCTTCTTCTCCGTGCGCTTCAACTTGTTCGTCCTCTGGAACAGTAGTCCCGTTAAGAACCTTTTGCACAAACACACATTCTTCCTCATCGGGTTTAATCCCGTCTTCATCGAATGGGGGTTCTTCTTCCGACAAACTCTCTTGATAGATCGGTTCGTAGAACCGGGGTGGGTGACGACCAAACGGATGCTCCTCTCCTTCGCCACCTTCGTCCCAGACGACGGTGCTCGACTCGGTTTCCGTCTTGCGCATCTCCCGTTGCAACTCCAGATCTCGGACTCGTTGATGGAGTCGTCTGATCTCTTTAGGATTTTGGACTCGTTCTCGGAGTCTTTTGATCTTAATAATATCACGTGGATCACGGTTTCTGATCTCGTTGCCACGGTCGGCGGATCTACGATCACAGTTTAATCGATCTCCACAAGCACGCGAATCACCAATGCTCTTGTCGATGCCTCTGTCGGCGACTCTTCGAACAAGAAAACACTCGCCTTCACGTAGAGCCATTTGATAAACCATAGCTCTGATACCACCTGATGCAGTTTCGCATGCAATCAAATGGCTCAAGAAACTATTGGCAATCAAAGACGATAAATCGAACCAAAGGTTTCAAGAACAAAGTTCTTTTTATAATAATCAAATCAAAAAACTGAGTAAACAATAAACCCTAGATCCCATTTTATAGTTGGGCATTACAATTCAAATAGGAAACTAAATAACAAAATATCAGGAAACTAAATTCAAATAAATATATAATAATATCTGATATCCCTGCATTAGTGTATTCGGTTAATGTACCTTTGAGTCATATAGTTGTACAGTCAAAGTTAAGATGGTCTGTTATCATGCCCAATGAGTTTTCAAGTCATTCTTGAAAGAGTAGCAGAAGGTTTGTAACCTGTAAATTTAACTTCGGTTGGGGGTGTGCATGATGGCATACACTAATTCAGGAGAAAGCCCAATAGATAAGGAAAAAACCCCCTTGTGGAAATCGAACCCAGGACCTCATGGTCCTTAAGCCTTATCTCACCCCCAAAATGCAACTAGGCTAATGCCATGTCTTTACAGGTTTGTTTGATATTTTTATTTTGTTTCAGTTTTATGCTTTGGACATAACGCCTTCGTGAAGGATTTCTCTGCCGTTCGTGTTTGCAGGTATGTTTTAGCGGATTATAGGGCTTTCTGATTATATGAAGTCATTTTATGATAAATGTTTTGGATTTTGTTCCTCTAAAGGCTGGTTATGGTTAGACACATTTATTAATAAAGTTCATTTACATGCCAATTGCCACCGGTTGTTGGTCAGTATTTGTTGTGTTTGTGCATCACATAATAACAAAGATTCTTCTTTTAATAGGTGTTTCTTTGTTAGCGTTGAGTTGTTCGTGTCATATTGAAGGTTTGTAGCCTTTTTACTGAACAGTTGCTGGCTATTTGAGCCTGTATTTCAACATTGGTTTCTGCTATATACCAATACTAGGTTAGAACTCGCGTGTACACGCGGTTTAACAAATAAAAATAGTTTTCTAATATAATGAAAATGAAATGAGTTTTTTTTAAATATTAACTTCCTTCAATTTAAATTCATAGAAAATTCATAATATTGATTAGTTTTTGTTATTTTATTAATATTATCTTTTCTATTTAAGAAGTATTATATAACTTTATTATATACTATTTTCCTACTTTCTACACTTTGAGTTACTATGGAGAATAATCAAATGTAAACTCAAGTATGATTTTAAATATTTTTCATATTTAACCATATTACGTGATTTAATAGTTTAATCTTTTTATTAAAAAAAAAAATTTGTGAGATGATTATCTGGTACAAATGAGAATTGACACATTCAAATGATGCTAAAAAGTTGAAATACTATTTTAAAAAAACAATTGTTTTCATCAAATTTAAAGAAATGAAATTACCTGTAAATATTTGTCAACCAACTATTTGGCAGATAAACCCAAAAGTTACTTGTATTGAGACTTTGTACCTAAAATCGAAAAGTATTTTTTGTACAAATTTAATAGTATAGCAAGTTAGCGAATATGCTATTGTAGTTGAATAATAAGATATATAATAATTGTATATGTTGATTGAATACATATGAACTGCAGGGACAATATCTCTTTTGTAATTCTTATTAGTACAAGCTAAAACTTCTTTTGGGTCAACATCATCAGTTCCCTTACCATCTTCTGGGAATATCAAACTTGGGGAAGCTTTGCAATTACAACTTTCACACAACCAAGATAATACCATTCGCTATCTTAGTCTACAGCCTTCACAGTACCAACAACAATAACATGCATAACCTGCAAAACGTATGTGCATATGTAACCTCTAAACCTTATTTAGAATAACCATATTGGGAAAGTAAATGTTAGATATGGGCGTAATTTAAATATTGAACATGCCTGAGCAATTTCCCTAATATGACGAATGGTGCTGAAAAAAGTCTTATGTAAGAACTCGTCTTCATTAGATGTGACCCCAGACTGGCCGATAGAACGATGAGTCGATGTTCTAACAGAAGTTTTCCCAATGTAACTGTTAAAGGTTAGGTATATGATGTAAGAAATATGTAATCAACAATACTCAGGTTATGGAAATATGTCTTTTATCACAAAACATACGGATTTACCTTTTTTTGAAATTAACAATCTCTTCATTGCGTTCATTGATGAACAACTTAGTAATGTAGTACGCATTTGCGACATTGATGTTGCCTAATATAAAATATATAGTAAGTTAGTATCATAACTAAATATAAAAAGTTAAATCTACAGAAAATGACAAACCTTTGTAGTCATGGACGCTACCAAACTGAACAATAAGTACAATATGTACTTCTTCCTTATTTTTTGAGATGTACTCTTGCATTTGATTGCAATATTCCTCCCACAATGTCAACCTTAGAGCAATACACCTGAAATTGTTATTAATTTAGCGAAAAATAATCAATACAGTAAGAAGAAAATTATTAGAAAAAACATTATTAAGGGAGAACAAACTCCAAATCTCTCAATATTAAATCCATCTTGTAGGATTGTTTGCCCTATCGTGTTGTTGTATCCTCCCGTGGAAACCATTCCTCGACGTACCCAATAAAGTCTACAATGAAAGAAAAGATAAGTTCTAACATTAAAACTAAAACATAATTTAACAGGTATATTGTGAGTTTGCTTAGTTTAGGAAACGTACTGGTTCAAAAATCTAAAGAAACTCCACCATCTTTAATAGACTTAAATGTTGAAAACTGAAAACCATGTGTTGGTCCTATAAAGTTGTTACACTTTCGAATGGTTGTTTCAAACTTGAAGGTTAACACATATTTGGTATCAAAATGTTTAAACTTATGGTTATTTTTATCAAAGTGAGGTTTAAAAACTGTATAGCGTTCATTTTGTTGTAAAAAAATTTCATGTTTTTAAAGTCATTACTCCACACAGTGGCCTTCATTTTGGTTCCCTGACATTATAAATCAAAATAATGTATGTTAAAAAAACCTAAAAATGATTAAGTAAAGACATATTAACTAATAAAAGTTGTAAAAGTTATACATTTTCATCCATGAGCACCATATCAATAGCCCATGTCTCAACAACCTTTTTGAGATTTGATCTCTTCCATAGCCTAACTACTTTTACCTTTATTGTAAAAGTTCTTGTTTTGCCGTCACTATCGTTCAAATAGATGAGATTTTTTCCTTCCATGGTTCTATGAAAGAATATATAATAGTGAATAGTGAATAGTGAAAACGATATAAAAGAAGTGCGTAAAACAAATTAATATGAAGAAAAAAATATACGCTTAATTATAAACAACACCTTGGTTATGTCTTTGATTGTTCTGGATGATTATTAATGGTGTGCAGTATTTATTACATAAAAAGGTATAAATAGATAATGATTTTTATGTTTTTGAGTTATCATGATTGTTTAAATTTTGAGTTATCTAGAATTTTAAAATTTAATAATTAGAACTTATAATCTATCTAGTATTTTCGAATTGTTGATTAGTAATGAAACTATAATTCAGAAATATAACTATTCTAGAATTTAAAAGTTATTTGTTTACGTAACTTAAATACTTATCTAGTATTTTTGAATTGCTTTTTAGTAAGGAAACTACATTTCATAAATAGATTTTTTTTTTCTTCGAACAGCGTTTTCATAAATAGATAAGGGGCAGAATTGGGTTATATTAAGATGATGATCGTTGGTCTTAGCTAGAATAAGATTGCTCTTGACATCCAAAATAAAAATTAAAATATTCATTGATCACATTAGCAAAGTATCTATCCAAAAACGTGAAGAAAAAGTGGAGCAGGAGAATTGCGCCAAAACCAAGAAATCAATACTCTCATGAGTTGCCACGTGGACACATTTAATTTACTTTATTATATGTATAGATAGATTAACCCAGCCACGTTGTGGCAGGCATTTCTACTAGTTAGAAAAAATATTTATATGTTTACATTGAAAAAGAAAAAAAATGAGAACAATATAAAATAAATGAAATCGTCTTTTTTTTAAATATTAAATAACGACTAACTTCTTTTTGAATTAACATTTTTTAAACCTAAATATTACATAACATTCCACTTGCATAAATTTAAATCCACATCCCTCTTCAGGAAAGCAATATACTACTAGACCTCAAGGTCATGAATAAATAACAATTAACTTATAAATTAGGATAAATAACAATTAACTTATAAGGGGCTGTTTGTTTACCACTTAATGCGGCTCTTAAAGGTTTAGACATCTTACTGGTTCTTATTGGTTCTGACTGTTTGTTTCACGAGCAGATGTCTGAATGGTTCAGACATTTGTCTCTGAATGGTTAAGATTTATACAGAGTCTGAATGGTTAAGACCTCTAACCTGAATTGGTCAGACATTTGCCTCTGAACGGTTAAGCATTATACAGATTCTTAATGGTTCAGACATCTTACTGGTTCAGCACTTAACCATTCAGATGTTGCCAAACAGCCCCTAAATTAAATTACAATACTCATTTATTATTTTAATACATCCAATACTAATGACTTGTGCGTAGAATGTGTTGCTAGATCTATACTCTAGAAAGCAATGCAGGCAACAACGAGCACGAGTTGACTCGTGGCTTACCTTTCATTATTTATTTCATGATGAGAGAACTATGTCAACTCGAGGCTTACCTTTCATTATTTCTTTGGTGATGAGAGAATTGTGTCTGCATCATCTGAAGTGGTAGAAGGCCCCTTAAGCAAAGGGGAAGAGCTTTTGCGCCTCTCTCCAGATTGCATTGGTATCATTTTAATTGTTTTGAGCTGAAAATACGTACTTAATTGCTTTACTATATAAAACCATGGTACACTCGCATGTTTTTATGTATTCAAGACGTGTCGTGTTGTGTATCAAAATTTAGGCTTTATACACTTGTTCAAGTTTTCATATTTATAAAAACACGACACAATACACTTCATGTTGGGCAAGTGTACCTATCATTGGCATAATATAGTGATGGTAAGATACCGAGGTTGTCTAAGGATACAACGATTTTTAGTACTGAGTCTGTAACGCTTCCCTTTTTCATAACTTTCCTAATTTAGAAAACGATTCTTGAAAATCTATTTCTATAAACTTGTCCCATTCGAAATTGAAATCGTTGTAAAATCCAAAACTTGAATCACAAAGAAATTCATATTTTCATTACGTTTATGCTTTATACACTTCATACATTCAAAAATATTAAACACGTGACACCTTATTCTTATTTCGTGCAAAATACGACAAACTTGTAAACGTGTGATTTATATGTTCAATTTATACTTATCATACTCGAAAACGCATATGGGAAACCCTAATTCAAAACTATGTCGCAATGCACGTGAACAACCTATTTAAACGCGTTTACGCGCAATACATGTCGAATTCCGACAATTAACGATTCCAATACTTAATTTACACTAATTTATATTTGTAAACACTTTTGATATGCTATGGATACTTGCAAACATGATTTATTAGTCAAAACATGCTCAAACTTGCATTTTGTGCTTTAACCGACAACTTTGTGTATAACCGGCATTCTCCATACTTGTTAATACATGAATACGCATACCCGGACATACTTGACATCAATTTTATGTATATGATACTTTCATACTTGTTACACGCTTAAAACTACACGAAAAGAACTTAAAAATAAAGAACATCCAAAAACCTGACTTTGAGCCCTGATTGCATATTTATCAAACTCGAGGGAACTTTTGTGACAAAAATCCAAACTCCCCCCTAAATCCACGAATTCTAATATGTATTTTAGACTCCAAACTTCACCCTAAAATTATAATTTTGAATTTTGGTATTGTTACTCCAACCCCCACCTCCATTCTCCACCAATAGCTTTCTAACTACCATTAAACACCCTCCCAACCACCTAGCACTATAAATACAAGTCCTACACTTCTTCTAACACTTTGTTCATCATCTAATCTCTCCAAAAACACCAAGAATCTGCAGAGAATTGAAGATTTGGACAGAATCATTCAAGTCCAAAAGTGAGCAAAACTCACATTTCTTCTTCACTTTCTTCTTGTTTTTCTTGTTCTTAACCACTTGGACTCCACTAAGGATCAATGCCCTACTATTATATGATGTTAAACATCTGGGAATGATCTGATTTTGAGGTCCAAAGCTGGTTATTTTTCTGTTTTTAAAAGATTTCAAAATGTCCTTTAAGTTTTCTTCAAGTTCTCCATGTTTCCTTCAAGTTTTCTTGTGTTCTTGTTATGTCTAACTTATGTACAAACAAAACCCTAACTAATCGGTGAATTTACTAATTTAAATAAATAAGTTAATTGGTTTATATACTCCCAAACGTTCTGTTTGTGGAGACCTTAAGCTCACTAGATGAGTTCTCAACTAAAACACACCTTAAACACACTAATCTTAACCTTGTTCATGACCAACCAAGTTGTAATGACTTGTGCTTTGGTGAACACTCATACTCATGACCAACCGACCTTTGGGTTGTGTTTCGGTGAACTTATATCGAGGTATAAATAGATGCATATCATCCTCCTCATTGCTTGACAAACTCTATGACACCTCTTGGGGAATGCATGACTAAATAACTTAATGAACCTTTACGTTTATGTTATTACTTCAAGTTTTTTAAGCCCTAAACTAACCCGCCTTTGTTTCCTATTATAGGGTGACCTCGGCTCCCGGCTCAACCTTCTTAAACTCCAAATCAAACACATTCAACTTTCTTGTCTCAACAATCTCGTCACGTTTGGATAAATCGGAAAGCATATGCAATTTTGTGAGTATACTCGATCCCATTTTACTCTTTAAACACTTTGGGATGCAACATGTATTCTATATTTGAATACACTTGAAACTATTTGAATCACTCTCTATCCATATTTGAACACGAAACTATACGTTGCTTGTTAATCTCGTATGTTAATGTAAACTTTTCGTGTCTATTTGCTCATTCACTTCGTACAAGCCCACCTTAACAATTATAGCGCTATAGGGGTAATGAACCGCCCACGAGACTTGGGGTATTGTTAAGTTAAACTATTTTACCTCCCGCTAAACTATTGGGATAGGCTATTTTAACGCATTGGAAACTTGGGTTTGAACATATACTTGACACCGTTTCAACGTACTAGTAACTTGCATATTGTGATTCATTTTGGATACGAGCCGTTAGACTATTTTAAACTATTTTTATGCTATGTATCAAACTTGTATACTCGCCAAATTTTTTGTTTTATATTTTAATACATGTTGCAGGTTCGATAGACAAGTTGATGCTAAGTGAAGAAACAAGATTAAGTGGACATAGAAACACACTTAGATTAATCTATCTTGTTATGTTATGTTTTGAAACAATGTTGTTGTTTGTATTTGAATCTTGTATGACAATTAGTATTGAAATGAAACTTGAATTTAAATTATAATGTCACATAGTATTATGAAGTCTCTTGCAATCTAGTTTTCGTCTCATCCCGATGTTTCCGCCATCGGTTGGGGTGTGACATATTGGTATCAGAGCCATAACTATAGGGAATTAGGAAAAGTATGAATGCTTTTACCTAGTCTATAGTTTTAGAGCTTTATTCTTATGTTTTGCTTGAAACTACTACATGATACTTTATTTGTTTCTTATTTAAGCTCTTTTAAACATATATGTCACTTTGGTGTAATATTTGACTTGCTATTCTTATGTATTAATACTTGTTTTATTATTTGTTAATACTTTTTTAATTGTTCGATTCTTTATGTGTTATTCTTGACATATTTCTCTATGTGTTAATACTTGTTTTATTATTTCATTATTTATGTACCATTTTTATATACTTTCTTATGTGTTTATACTTCTTTGTGTATTCCTTTGACATACACTTTTCCTCATGCATTTTACTCGATTATTCTAAATCCGACAACACTGATATTGTATAAATGAGACGAGTTTACCAAAATAGGCGTGAAAGCCACAATTTGGTAAATGACTCCCAATCCACTTAATTCTATTTTTGCACGAAATAATACCATTATGTTAAGGGTGAGACCCACACCTTGATGGAAATTTCAAATTTTCAATTTCAAATTCTAATGGACCCTCGTCAACGTGTCGAAATTTGATTTTGACCCGACGAACACCAACTACATTTAAGGTACAAAGTTGTCAAGTTAGGGATGAAACCCGAATCTCATCGACTAGTCCCACTCCTTGATTTTCATAAATCCCGGGAAGTCTCGAATTTCCGATTGAATTGGGGCATGTTGTAACCGGAAGGGAGAATACCGTTAACCGACTTATCGACGAGAGTATACCACCTATTAGGCCAAAGCATGCTTTTCAATTTCAAAAGACCTTTCGACCACTTTGGTTAGTCAACGTTCCGTTTTAGAACCATCCAAGTTTCTTTTTATCGAACTTACGCTTTATTATTTTCGATCTTTTATGATGAAACTCTCTCTTGTCAATTTTGAACCATTTTTTAGATTTCACTTTTGCACATACATCATGCTATTACTTTTCATACGATTATACATTATTAGCATGCATAATTTCACATGATTTTATTTACACTTTTGCAACAACGAGTGGAGACATATCATCAAGATAGGAGTGATTTCCTTACCTTGATGATTAACTCCGCTTCTTTTCTCATCTTACAACGACCTCACTAAAGGATTAGGGATGATTCCCTTACCTAGGTGATCGTTACCGATACTTTCTTTTAATAGACTATATTGTGTAAACACGATCATGTTTATATCTGAATCGTTTATCATTAGTCAAACCTCTAATTATGTCAAAATATATTTTCTATATAAACGAACTTCTTATCCTACAATCTACTTTCATATAGCTCACATACACGAAATTCTTAATTTTTTCGTAGACACTTGTTCCTCAAATTTCAAAACTTCACGAAATGCTACTCACCAACTCAGTCGGTCTAATGAATCCATTGCCCACGAAATTTCATGTTCAGCGTAATTATTAAAACAAGCTCACCTCGTATCATTAACCTAGAAATCTTCTATTTTTGATTGGGAATCAAACCAACTCTTTCCCACACGCCTATAAAATATTACAAATATTATTCAACATTTACTAAAACTTCTTTCAAAAGCAATAAAACATTTTAAAAAAAAAACGCTTTTTCAGCAAACACTAAGTTCATATACCAAATTTCTTTTTCTAAGGATCAACTTTTTCACAAGAATCTGTAAACTTCAAAATTTCTAATACAAAGTTACTTAAAACTATGCAACTTATTAATTCCTAGAACTTTTCAAAACCTCACGCGATACGGCAATTAAATTCAAAACACGTGGGCAAGGAAACTTCATAAGAACCAACAAATTTTCAACTATATCAACTCTTTTAAAAACCGTAGTAGCATTTCCATTCGTTTACAAGGTACAACTCACGTAATCAATAGATGTTTTATACTCTCTTTACATTCACAAACTAGAGTCTATATTTCGTGACAACTCAATCTATTTTAACTTCACGTTTTGCTCAAACAACTATATATGTATATCATTTTACGTGTTTTAGTTTATATCTCACGACAATTTCACGTATACTACTCATTTTTGTTTTCTTTTGTAATAAAAACTTCTTGATCTTTTACGTACTTAAGTTCACATACTACGATTAATACCGCATACAAAATCATTATCTCTTACACTAATATTCATATTCATACATTTTATGTTATTTTACACTTAGATCCAATTTGTATTAATATTCGTACAATTATACGACCATACTTATATTCACATCTATACAATTACGTTTATACTTATATTCACATTCATATTCATACATTCAATGTTTATACTTACATTTATACAGTTACGCTTACACTTGTATTTAGGCTCGTGCTCATACCCACACCTTTTATAATACTCATATTTGTACACATAATTACGATGATACTTTTCATATTTATACTTATACTTATGTTCATACTCATACTCGAACTTTTCTTCATGTGTTTTATGCTTATACTTGTATGCGTATTCAAACTTAAACTTATGCTATGTTTATGCTTTTATTCCATACTCAAAATTTATACATTTTCACCTGTATGCGAGCGAAGCCCGAGGGATTCGCTTACGTGAGTCACATGCTTATACACTACATTCTTTCATGTACGCAATCTTATTTTCAATCTTTATGTATACCTTAATTCATACGCAACTAGTACAAGCTATACGGATCATGCAACGATTGGTATAATCGTGGGTGCACATAGGATTATAGTAATAAGCGTATGAGAACCATAGAGTCTACTACTGTGTATGCTAAGTGATGTGCGTTAGGTGTATATGTAGGTTTAAGTATATTTTAAGCCCTTTTACACTTTCTTTAGCCAAGTTTTAAATTTATAAAACACGATATTTACTAACACTAAACACACATATGGGCAAGTGCACCCATCGTGAGCGTAGTATAGTATTTGTAAGATACCGAGGTCGTCCAAGGACACAAGAGCTTTTAGTACCGGTTTATCCTCAACGTCTAATCAAATCAAAAAGTTAGAAAAAGGTTTTAAACTAGAAAAATAAAAACTAACTAAAAGGCTGAAGATAAAAAATAAAAATAAAAACAGATAGACAAGATGAATCACTTCGTTCCGACTCGTGTATAGTGTAACCTTTGATTATTTCCGCACTTTTGCACTTTTTAAGAGATTATCTTAGTTATTGTAGTAGGCCCCTCTTTTGAAGGTGACGTTACCCTCAACCCAGTAGTTTGAGTCAGCAAGGATACAATCCTAAAGGGTTGGATTATTGAAAGATAATTAATTAAGTTATTAATGCAAATTATGGTAGGCCCCTCTTTTGAAGGTGACGTTACCATCGGCTAAGTAGTCTGGGTCAGCAGGGATACAGTCCTAAATAGCCGGGTTATAGTATTAATAGTAGCTTACATATGAGGGGATCAAAGAGTTTGGACCCCCGCCATCCAATACCGTTAAGTATTGAAGGAGGTCCTACTAAATTTGACCCAGGTCCTTGCAGGATCTATACACTGAACAAGGCAAGACTTTTACCAAACCGTTCCCTTAACCCCCGACCAGGTAGCCAACATACCTCCATATAGACCGTGGAGATATGAATGGTGAAAATCTTTTATTTTATATAGACAGTAAAATAATGCCAAGACACCACGGACAAACGATAAGGAAAAATCACCTTCAACATAAGAAACTAGTTATTAAAGTCATTAATACAAAACCAATTAAAAAGTGCGAAAAGATTAAAAATAAAAAGTATTACACTAGACACTTTGTCTTCACCAAGTGATGTAAGAGACTTAGGCAAACATGGCCTTGATTGTCAAGAACTCTTATGATCAATCTTGGATCCCGAGACGACACACACACTCTATGATGGACAATGGATGATGGTGGTGGATGATGGTGTTATGGTGGTGGTGGGTGGTGGGTGAAGTGTGACAGAGGTGGTGTGCCAAGGGATGCCTTTGAAGTGAACCAAGCACCCCTATTTATAGCCTGTACAGAAGCCTGGACACGGCCCCGTGTCCGCTGGACACAGCCCCGTGTCCACCCTTTTCTCTTTCTTCATTAAGTGCTCTTGTTTGCATTAGTTGACCACGCCCCCGTGTCCGCTGGGCACGGCCCTGTGTGCAGAAGCGTATCTGTACTATCAAGATTTCCTTAGATTCTGCGAATCTTTGAGTTAACCACGGCCCCGTGTCCGCTGGGCACTCCCCCGTGGTGGGTGATAGAAGCTTCTACAACTTTGTCTTTTCTGCTGACACTTAGGCACGCCCCGTGTTCGCTGGACACGCCCCGTGTTGAGCTGGACACACCCCTGTTGAGCTGAGCACGCCCCGTGCTCAGCTGGGCATAGCCCCATGCTCAGCTGGACACAGCCCCATGCTCAGCTTTCTTCTTGTTTTTGCTTTGTGAGATGCTGTCGAGGAGTCGGACATGCCACGTTTCTTCCTTTTCTTTGTATTTATGTTGGTTTTGGCTGTATATTTGTTCCTTTTGTTCGTTTAAGCTCATTTGATCCTGAAAATACAAAAGGAAGACAAAAGCACACTTTTTCCAACATTAGTACTAAAAAAGGGTTAGTTTTATGCCTCATTTGATGTAATTTATATGTTGCATTTTACACACATCAAATACCCCCACACTTGAATCTTTGATTGTCCTCAAGCAAAACTCTTTATTTTGTGGCTTACACACCCAAATGGAATGGGTAGAAGAGAAGGTTTGGGCTTGTCTTGAGTGTCGGGATTCCAATATCTTTATTGGGTTTTATTTTTATATTATTTACAATCCTATTCGTTATAATTTATTTAGAATGTTTCATAAGAGAAATTACTTATTTGGGCATAACATGCCTCTTTAAAATTTTATTTATATACAAGTTCACATACATCACGGGGAATCACTCAACACTCGGCCGAAGATGTATTTTTGTGAGACACTCGAGACCGGCATGGAACTGACTTCTACCATATGCTTGCCAAGCAATCAATCCTCCTCCTTTTTAACTATACACCTTTGTAAATATCAAGAGGACTTGGGGAAGGGTTAGGCTTGGGCTAAAGGTAGGTGGTTTTGGTTAGTGGTTAGTAAAAAAGGGCTAAAAGCGTAAAAAGTGCCGGTTATCGTGGACCTTTTTCTCTCTCTCTCTCTCTCTCTTTTTTTTTTTTGACATTTATTCAAATTAAGCATATTCAAACAAGATTTTTTAGTAACTTGTTTGGTTATTGCTAAATCTTTTTTTTTTTTTTTTTTGCCACAAGATAACCGAGCTTTTTACTAAAACAAAAGGGGTTTGAAAAGAAAAAGGTTTTGGTGGGTAAATGGTGTTTGTTTTGTGGATTTTGAAACCAAAAGGTTTAGGCTCAAAGGGGTTAACTAGGGGGATTTTGGGTAGGTGGTAAAAAAAATAATGGTGTAGAAATAAAAAGGGTTAGTCATAATGCCTCCATCATTTACTTACTTTGGTTTAAGTTGGTAAGGACTGGGAATGTATCGTCGTGGCAAGTTCTAGAGTCGTAAGAACCAAGCGGCTATTCACACAAGAAACGAAAAATGAGCATTTAGTTTAAAGATATGTATTTGTATGCTCAATAAAGGCTCAAAACTCACTTTTTGTGGGAATGAGTTTTTTATGTGATCAAGTATGTATAATCAAATTTTAACTAAGCTTGTCATGTCGTTTCATAATTTTCTTATGTTGGTTCATTTTATCACGAAGCTATCGGTTGTAAATTTGTAAAAATATAACCTTTTTAGAACTTGAAATTCCCAAGTTAAACCTAGACAAGTAAAAAAATGAAATTTTTTTTGAAAAAATTTGGGGTGATTTGCGGTTCCAATAGAGTTTTGTGTAAGGCTTGTAATTAGAACTTGCAAGATTCAAGGTTTTAGCATCCCCCCACACTTAAACTACACATTGTCCTCAATGTGTCCAAAAAATAAGTTTTTCGGCTGATTAAAATGTGTAAAAGTGGGTTAAAAATAAGATTTATGTTACTGGGTAGCTGAACACGGGGTGGTGTTGGCTGAGCACGGCCAGTGTCCAGACTGCCAGTACCAAAAGTAAACAGAAAGCTGGCATGGGGGCGTGTTCAGTGAGCGCAGCCCCGTGTCCAGGTACCTGAACTGGGCATTTTCTACAGAACCTCGGGCACGGGGCGTGTTGGGGTGAGCACGGCCCCGTGCTGAACTTGCTGTAATGAAGAAAAATTGTCGGGAGGCTCTGTTTTTGTGCATGGGTTGTTGGTTCAAGCTTCCCTTAGTATCCTTCACCATCCCGAGTGTGTTTTATTCCTGAAAATTAAAAGTAAACTAGAAAATATAAAAGTTAAACTAATCTAAAACTAAGGATAGTTCCGCGGAATGCCTCCGTGGTGCGCCACGTTTATAAGGGTCCTTGGCTAGACCCACCTTATCAGGTGGTTCTGGCTCATCTTCAATTAGGGGGTCGTTATTGCCGAATGGATATTTCATTGATCGCTCAAGGTCGACACTTTTTTTGAATGCCCCTAATTGAAGAGGTGGATTGTTGTACTTCCGGTTTTTCAAAGCTTCGTGTGTTTTTACAAATGGTCGTCCCAACACTAGAGGAGCGTCATCAAGGATGACAAAGTCGGTTGGGATTACCATTTGATTTGTTTGAACCAAGATATCCTCAACTATACCGATTGATTTTATTACCTTCCGATTAGATAGAAAAATGGGTATTTGAAGTGTAGAAAAATCACTAATACTTAATTTTTCGAAAATGTAGTTGGGCATTATGTTAACACAAAGATCTTTATCGATTGTGACATTACTAATAAATGAATTTTGAAAGAAACATGGAACCGGTGTAATGTTAATTTCAAATGGGTCTTCTTTTATTAGTGAGGTTTGATCAATAGTTAACTTAACACTTAACGTTTCGTCAATTTTAGTGTTAGTGTTTAACTCTTTTAAAAACTTAGCATGAGTAGGTACTAAACAATGATTTTCAAAAGAAGGTGACAAGAGATTAATTTCTTCAAAATTAGACTCTTCTTGAATTTTATCGTTAACGGACTCACCTTTTTCGTTGTTTAACTCATGTGTTGGTTTTTTACTTGTTTGTTCTTCCATTTTTACACTTTCAGTTATCTTTTCTTTATTTAATTCTTCTCTTGCGCGGGACTCCTCTTCCCTTGCGCGAGATTCTTTTATGTAGCGATCGATAACTCTAAGGTGTTCTAATATCCTATCGGTCACTTCGGTTATAGAAAAAGGATCGGGATTTTCAAAGCTTGAATCCGGTTGTTCGGTCCTTTGTTCCTCATAATACCCATATGAAGTAGATGGTTCACACCATTGTTCTTCATTGTAAGCATATGATGGATAAGGGTCGTAATTTTGTTCTTCATAATACTCATATGAGGTGGGTTGTTCACGCCATGGTTCCTCATAATAAGCATATGAAGGTGGTGGCTCATATCTTGGTTCCTCAAAGTATGAGTAAGAAGGCTCATACCTTGGTTCATCAAAATATGAGTATGAGGGAGGAGGTTCATACCTTTGGTCTTCATAGGATGTGTATGAAGTTGATGGCTCGTACCTGGGTTCCTCATAGTAGGTGTATGAATTGGATGGTTGATATGAGTGACTATATTGAACCGAGTGCGGATTACTACAATTAGTGCAATAGTTACTCCTATAATCATCCTCCTCATAGGTGTAGTTGTAACCTCCTGAGTATTGATCCATAAAAATCACTCAGCAGACCACAACCAAGTCTCGAGATCATAAGACAAAAATAAAAGCGGAAACAGAGGCTGGACACGGCCCCGTGTTCAGTGGACACGGCCCCGTGTACAGAATCTGTATCTGGGCATTTTAATTAAATTTACTGATTTTGTTGAGCACGGGGTGTGTTCAGTGAGCACGGCCCGTGTTCAAGCTACTGTTACTGGGTGTTTTATGAAAAATCTGCAGCACGGCCCCGTGTTAAGTGAGTACGGCCCGTGTTCAGGTTACAGTAAATGCAAAACTAAACTAAAATGCAGAAAAATATGCGCGCGTTTTGAAAAGGTTTTGAAAAACTGATTAGGCCGTCGATTTTAAGCTTTCTTAAAATCCTTGTGTCCCCGGCAACGGCGCCAAAAACTTCATGTGCGTTAGGTGTATAAGTAGGTTTAAGTATATTTTAAGCCTTTTTACACTTTCTTTAGCCAAGTTTTAAATTTATAAAACACGATATTTACTAACACTAAACACACATATGGGCAAGTGCACCCATCGTGAGCGTAGTATAGTGTTGGTAAGATACCGAGGTCGTCCAAGGACACAAGAGCTTTTAGTACCGGTTTATCCTCAACGTCTAATCAAATCAAAAAGTTAGAAAAAGGTTTTAAACTAGAAAAATAAAAACTAACTAAAATGCTAAAGATAAAAAATAAAAATAAAAACAGATAGACAAGATAAATCACTTGGTTCCGACTCGTGTATAGTGTAACCTTTGATTATTTCCGCACTTTTGCACTTTTTAAGAGATTATCTTAGTTATTGTAGTAGGCCCCTCTTTTGAAGGTGACGTTACCCTCAACCCAGGAGTTTGAGTCAGCAAGTATACAATCCTAAAGGGTTGGATTATTGAAAGATAATTAATTAAGTTATTAATGCAAATTATGGTAGGCCCCTCTTTTGAGGTGGCGTTACCCTCGGCTAAGTAGTCTGAGTCAGCAAGGATACAGTCCTAAATAGCCGGGTTATAGTATTAATAGTAGCTTACATATGAGGGGATCAAAGAGTTTGGACCCCCGCCATCCAATACCGTTAAGTATTGAAGGAGGTCCTACTAAATTGGCCCAGGTCCTTGCAGGATCTATACACTGAACAAGGCAAGACTTTTACCAAACCGTTCCCTTAACCCCCGACCAGGTAACCAACATACCTCCATATAGACCGTGGAGATATGAATGGTGAAAATCTTTTATTTTATATAGACAGTAAAATAATGCCAAGACACCACGGACAAACGATAAGGAAAAATCACCTTCAACATAAGAAACTAGTTATTAAAGTCATTAATACAAAACCAAGTAAAAAGTGCGAAAAGATTAAAAATAAAAAGTATTACACTAGATACTTTGTCTTCACCAAGTGATGTAAGAGACTTAGGCAAACATGGCCTTGATTGTCAAGAACTCTTACGATCAATCTTGGATCCCGAGACGACTCACACACTCTATGATGGACAATGGATGATGGTGGTGGATGATGGTGTTATGGTGGTGGTGGGTGGTGGGTGAAGTGTGAGAGAGGTGGTGTGCCAAAGGATGCCTTTGAAGTGAACCAAGCACCCCTATTTATAGCCTGTACAGAAGCCTGGACACGGCCCCGTGTCCGCTGGACACGGCCCCGTGTCCGCTGGACCCTTTTTCTTTCTTCATTAATTGCTCTTGTCTGCATTAGTTGACCACGCCCCCGTGTCCGCTGGGCACGGCCCCGTGTGCAGAAGCATATCTGTACTATCAAGATTTCCTCAGATTCTGCGAATCTTTGAGTTGACCACGGCCCCGTGTCCGCTGGGCACGCCCCCATGGTGGGTGATAGAAGCTTCTACAAGTTTGTCTTTTCTGCTGACACTTAGGCACGCCGTGTGTTCGCTGGACACGCCCCGTGTTGAGCTGGACACGCCCCGTGTTGAGCTGAGCATGCCCCGTGCTCAGCTGGGCACAACCCCATGCTCAGCTGGGCACTTCTTGTTTTTGCTTTGTGAGATGCTGTCGAGGAGTCGGGCATGCCACGTTTCTTCCTTTTCTTTGTATTTATGTTGGTTTTGGCTGTATATTTGTTCCTTTTGTTCGTTTAAGCTCATTTGATCCTGAAAGTACAAAAGGAAGACAAAAGCACACTTTTTCCAACATTAGTACTAAAAAAGGGTTAGTTTTATGCCTCATTTGATCTAATTTATATGTTGCATTTTACACACATCACTAAGACACAGAACATAATATTGCACCGAATAACGAAATGGATGTAACGTGGTTAAAACATGGTGGATACGCCGCTGGTACATCCTATATATAAGTGTTTTCAACATGTTACCAAACTTTCGTAAAACATGCCATGAGAAATTCAGTATTTTGCAGACCTTTTTGGGCCTAATACAAACTTTAAACAACTCACAAACGCATTATATCCGATTATCCACGACGAGAACCCATTTTTTTAGCACTACGTTCGTCTATCCAATACTTATGCCATTCTTATACCTGCATTCGTTTATTAAAGGTCAATTGTTCACTTTTATACTCCTATTATTCTCCATTATTCTTTTCCTTTTATACGAACCTCGTTCACAATCAAGTGTGTTTAGATGTTCGAATCCTAATCTACCTCCTTAGTTTTGAAGCTATCTTTCTATTTCTTCATTCTTGTGGGAACACTCGTAGTTGGTCATCACCTCCAAAACTGTTCTATGTAAAACGTCAAATCTTCTCATTCCACTTAATAAAATAATTTTCTACAAATAAGCGATTTAGTGATATCCTTAGATTTTCCATGCAAACTACCTCACTTTTCATCAAATACAAACCGTTTTATACAAAGTTCTCCTTCTTAAATACGACACATTTAATACATCTCCAATTTGATATAAAACTGTTTAAACTCACACACGTACACGCTTTTACTTATGCTAAATACTTCAGTTCATTTTCAGCCAAACAAACCCCTTTTACAACCTATCTCTTCGTTATTTAAATTTCATACTTTTCAAAACGTCCCAAACTTCAGGGTCCCAATTTTAAAACAAGCATCTTTTGGTCAAAACCCTTTTCAAGTCTTCCTCTTAAATAAATTTCGGGACGAAATTTCCTAAAGGAGGGGAAACTGTAACGCTTCGCTTTTTCATAACTTTCCTAATTTAGAAAACGATTCTTGAAAATCTATTTCTATAAACTTGTCCCATTCGAAATCGAAATCGTTGTAAAATCCGAAACTTGAATCATAAAGAAATTCATATTTTCATTACATTTATGCTTTATACACTTTATACACTTCATACATTCAAAAATATTAAACACGTGACACCTTATTTTTATTTAATGAAAAATACGACAAACTTGTAAACGTGTGATTTATATTTTCAATTTATACTTATCATACTCGAAAACGCATATTGGAAACCCTAATTCAAAACTATGTCGCAATGCGCGTAAACAACCGATTTAAACTCGTTTACGCGCAATACATGTCGAATACTGACAATTAATGATTCCAATACTTAATTTACACTAATTTATATTTGTAAACACTTTTGATATGCTATTGATACTTACAAACATGATTTATTACTCAAAACATGCTCATACTTGGATTTTGTGCTTCAACCGACAACTTCGTGTACAACCGGCATTCTCGATACTTGTTAATACATGAATACGCATACCCAGACATACTTGACATCAGTTTTATGTATATGATACTTTCATACTTGTTACACGCTTAAAACTACACGAAAAGAACTTAAAAATAAAGAACATCCAAAAACCTGACTTTGAGCCCTGATTGCATATTTATCAAACTTGAGGGAACTTTTGTGACAAAAATACAAACTCCACTCTAAATCCGTGAATTCTAATCTATATTTTAGGGTCCACACTTCACCCTAAAATTATAATTTTGAATTTTGGTATTATTACTCCAACCCCCACCTCCATTCTCCACCAATAGCTTTCTAACTACCATTAAACACTCTCCCAACCACCTAGCACTATAAATACAAGTCCTACACTTCTTCTAACACTTTGTTCATCATCTAATCTCTCAAAAACACCAAGAATCTGTTGAGAATTGAAGATTTGGACAGAATCATTCAAGTCCAAAAGTGAGCAAAACTCACATTTCTTCTTCACTTTCTTCTTGTTTTTCTTGTTCTTAACCACTTGGACTCCACTAAGGATCAATGCCCTACTATTATATGATGTTAAACATCTGGGAATGATCTGATTTTGAGGTCCAAAGCTGGTCATTTTTCTTTTTTTAAAAGATTTTAAAATGTCCTTTAAGTTTTCTTCAAGTTCTCCATGTTTCCTTCAAGTTTTCTTGTGTTCTTGTTGTGTCTAACTTATGTACAACCAAAACCCTATCTAATGGGTGTATTTACTGATTTAAATCAATAAGTTAATTGGTTTATATACTCCCAAACTTTCTGTTTGTGTAGACCTTAAGCTCACTAGATGAGTTCTCAACTAAAACACACCTTAAACACACTAATCTTAACCTTGTTCATGACCAACCAAGTTGTAATGACTTGTGCTTTGGTGAACACTCATACTCATGACCAACCGACCTTCGGGTTGTGTTTTGGTGAACTTATATTGAGGTTTAAATAGATGCATATCATCCTCCTCATTGCTTGACAAACTCTATGACCCCTCTTGGGGAATGCATGACTAAATAACTTAATAAACCTTTACGTTTATGTTATTACTTCAAGTCTTGTAAGCCCTAAACTAACCCGCCTTTGTTTCCCGTTATAGGGTGACCTCGGCTCCTGGCTCAACCTTCGTAAACTCCAAATTAAACACATTCAACTTTCTAGTCTCAACAATCTCGTCACGTTTGGATAAATCGGAAAGCATATGCAATTTTGTGAGTATACTCGATCCTATTTTACTCTTTAAACAATTTGGGATGCATCATGTATTCTATATTTAAATACACTTGAAACTATTTGAATCACTCTCTATCCATATTTGAACATGAAACTATATGTTGCTTGTTAATCTCGTATGTTAATGTAAACTTTTCGTGTCTATATGCTCATTAACTTCATACAAGCCCACCTTAACAATTATAGCGCTATAGGGGTAATGCACCGCCCACGAGACTTGGGGTATTGTTAAGTTAAACTATTTTACCTCTCGCTAAACTATTTGGATAGGCTATTTTAACGCATTGGAAACTTGGGTTTGAACATATACTTGACACCGTTTCAATAAGTAACTTGCATATTGTGATTTATGTTGGATACGAGCCGTTAGACTATTTTAAACTATTTTTATGCTATGTATCAAACTTGTATAGTCGCCAACTTTTTTGTTGATATTTTAATACATGTTGCAGGTTCGATAGACAAGTTTATGCTAAGTGAAGAAACAAGATTAAGTGGACATAGAAACACACTTAGATTAATCTATCTTGTTATGTTATGTTTTGAAACAATGTTGTTCTTTTTATTTGAATCTTGTATGACAATTAGTATTGAAATGAAATTTGAATTTAAATTATATTGTCACATAGTGTTATGAAGTCTCTTGCAATCTAGTTTTCGTCTCATCCCGATGTTTCCGCCATCGGTTGGGGTGTGACAGAGTCTGCGTCAACGTTTAGTTAAACCAAAAGTAAAAGGGTTAAAAATGACTCAAAAATAGAATAAGAGATAAATAAAAACTTTGTAGTCAATGATTAAAAAAAAAAAGGAGTGTTTGAGATATAGTTACCTCTTGATACTTTGTTAACTAAATCTTACCATGTATAAAGTTGTGCAGTTCTTTGTTACGGACCCTTGCACACTTGGCCATATCGCTTTGAATCAACAAGGAAACGTCACTCAAGGTCGGATCAAACCATAATGGTACCGCCCAATTAACAAGGAAAGTATAAACATGATTTAGTATTAGTTAAGAAAATAGTTTAAGGGGTTTTAATTACTTGTGACTGTGATTCCCATGATGAGGCGTCAATTGCTCAAAGGTAGTTACTTTTATAAAAAACAAGTCTATCGCACTTTGATCTTATCGCCACACATTGGCAAGAGTTTAACATCCCAAAGTCCCATTCTAAAACCTTTAACCTCCTTTCAAAGCATCAACATGTTTTGACTTTATATAGACATAAAAAACATGAACGTCCCAAGTTAGTAGTGACACAAGATTATTGGTAGATTTTAAGGGTTAATTCGAAAGACTAATGACCCAAGTTAATGACGATACTAATATTTCACTCACTTTCAATAAACACATTATTACCTAAAGTCACTAACACACACACATGGTTAAGCCATGACTCATTTTAGTTAACACCCCATCAAGGGGGTAAGTGTCCCCCTAAACACCCACAAGAAACTTAGCCAAACATGGCCATAGAGATAGTTTTCATCAAACTTGGAAAGATTGTATTAACCATTATAAGCTTGATTACATTAATGGCTCTTGAGTTTTTTCTTAAAGATTACAATGATTAGAGATAGTGGTAGAAGAAAAGTTTGTTGTGGAGAAGAGAGAAGAATTGAGCATGTGAAAATGGCGGCCAAAGGCCTCTATTTGTAGGTTGTTAGAAGCCCAGGCACAGGGCGTGCTTGGGAGACACGGTCGTGTCTGGTATATAGCACTAGCTATAGCCAGTTTCCCAGACATGGCACGTGTCTAGGAGGCACGGTCGTGGTTAAATCTTGTGGGGTCATTTGGATCTTAGCGAATCTTCTAGAAGCTTGGTTTGTCATGTAGTGCCTAGACACGGGGTGTGCCTTCAGGCACGGGGCGTGTCTGGGAAATTTTGACCCAAGCTTTGAGCAGTGGTCTTCAGAAGTGTTGTGCTGGTAGTCTTTGAAATTTGAGACACGGCTGGATGATTTTTAGCAGATTCTTCAAATTTGTGCCCGGTTTTGCTTCCTTTGTTCAACTTAGTTTCGTTTTGTGTAGAAAATCAAAAATAAACCAAAATAAGTCTATTTCAAATATATTCTTAAGAAAACAAAAAAAAAAGTTGGTGTATTTTGATATCAAATACATATGCCCTTTTGCTTATATCAATTCATATATTTGACAAACGAGTCATGTGCCTACATATATTGAAAATGATGTTTTCGGACCAATGTATGGGTTGTTGTTGTCCTAGTGACATGGTGAGTCTATTATGTGGGTGATGAAACCCTCCAACGGAATTATGTAGGTTACAAAACCCTTCGGGGTAATTATGTGGGTGATGAAACCCTTATGGATAATTATGTAGGAAACGAAGCCATTTTGGTCATTGACGCTAAAATGTTGGTCACACTTACGTGATGTGTACACACAGTCTTCCGTTCTTCTAAACGGTGATTTTCTAATGATAATTTTGTGTAAACATAGTTGTTTTCGTAACTTGATGATTTAAACATATTTTAGTTGTTTTCGTACCTTGATGATTTTTTCATTCATTACGTTTGTTTTCGCGGCCAATGAATGAGTTTTGAGGCTAAACTACCCGTGTTGTCCATTTACCTACGAGTAGGGTTTTCCTGGGTTTCGGGGGCCTTAAATGTTGTTTTTTAATGTTGATTTTATGAACATCTTATTAAAAATCTTATAAAATGTTTGATTTCTAGAATCTATTGGAATTATAATAAAATGTTTGATTTCTAGAATCTATTAGAATTATAATGAAATTTTCTGATGTTTAACTTTGAATACTAAGGGGGAATAAGTTTATAGAGGATTTTTTTTTATTTACTGGTGTTTGGAGTACGTGAGATAATGCCTATATTTATGGGTATTTTGGTAATCATGGAACATTAAAATTCCATCCATGTAGTAAACAAATGTTAAATTCCTTTAATTAGTGGAATGTTTTCCAATTCAAATTCCATTACGGACCAGACAAGCATGTTTTTGGATGGAATAAATTCAAATTCCAATTCGTCCAAATTTCACAAACAAAACGGGGCCTTAGTATTACATTCTATATATAGCAACACAAGCCTTATGTTAACACTATTGGTCTTTTAAGACGTATTGGGTTTACCAAGAATTAGTGAACCATTGTAAGTATCAGGTCTTTCAAGCCTTAAAATGACAACATACCTATAATTCAATGATGGATGGTCATTGCTTGGGCATGGTGTGTTGGAAGAGTTAATACGATGTTAAAAAGTTTGTTGGAATTGTTGTTTTCAAAATTGTAATGCTCCCAATCGGCTCACACATTATTTAGCTCTACCAAAGTCCTAAACTTGAGTTGGGAATCGACGTGATAAGTCAATCGGAGTCCCTGACTCTTGGGATCAAGGAAGGCCAATACAAGGAATTGGTTACCCACATGTGCATATTCTATTGTGCATGCTGATGTGCTTAAAATACAACATATAAATTGTCGAATACCCAAATCCCTGGTCACGTTCAATGGGGTCTTCGCTGGCGTCAAGATATCCCGGCCTTTATGCTACAAAAAAGTAAACCGTTAGCCTCGTCACGGGGGGCCCCGGGAGGGGGATCCGTGACCAAGCTCCGGCATGAGAATAAGTAAACTTGTCGGAGAGTTGGAGGAGCCTATTCCGATGAGTGTGATCACCGGAATGTTTCCTCTAAGGTGTGAATCCAATAAATATGTGTGTGTTTAATACGCAAGAATGTTGGTCGGAATAAATGAGAGAGTAGTAAATGAGAGAGTGTTAAATGTGATACCTTCGATCTGCCTCATGATCATCCTCTTTGGCTCTTATATAATCCCGAGCCCTTATCTCACATGTGAGATATTTTGACAAGGTGATCCAATGGATTCTGCGGGTTTTCGAGGGGTTCAGACACGCGTCTGACCCCTAACGGTAAGATGACAACCTTATTTAATGTTCTGGCCGGAGACGTACAATGCCAGCCAAGATCCTCTTCTTATCAGGCATTAAATGAGACCTGCATTTTCTGATTCTAGTTTCCCGCTCATCTTTCATGAGGAGAACCTTAATGGGCAAGGCAAACTGTTATTTGGGCTTATATCTTGTTGTGCCCGCATGAAGGCAGCCCAAAGCGGGTAAAATGGGATTTCCCATTGGCCCGTCGTCATAAATTATATCAAATACGGCGTAAAATCAACACTTTTTCAGTACTAATGATGAAAAAAGCTTGGTTTTCTATTCCTTTTTAGTTTTCAGGGTTAAAAGAGCTTAAATATGCAAAAGGAGCAAAACGACAGCAAAAACCAACATAAATGTAAAGAAGGAGGAATTGACGCAACTCGTCAAGCCCTGATTCACATCCAAACCACAAAATAGCAAGAACAGAAGACTTGACACGGGGCCGTGTCCACCAGACACGGGCCATGTCCGAAGGTGGATGCTGTGCAGAAGAAAAGACAACTGCAAAAAATAAAACTGGCAGCTAACACGGGGCCGTGCTAAGCCAACCCGGGGCGTGGTCAACTCAAAGATTTTCAGAATCTGCGATAGTACAGCAAGTACTTTGGTCACGGGCCGTGCCGTTGACACATGGGGTCGTGTTAGTACAAGAACTGACAAGCAATCAATGAGGAAGAGAGAGAAATGACCACGGGTCCATGCTAGGCGGGCACAGGCCGTGGTGGAGCTTCTGATTTAAGCTATAAATAGAAGTGCTTGGTTCCACTTCAAACCATCCCTTGGCAAACCACTCCTCTCTCACTTGCCACCACTCCACCACCACTACAACACCATCATCCACCACAATCATCCATTTTTCATCTTTTAGAGTGTGTGTGTAGTCTCGGGATCCAAGATTGATAGTAAGAATCTTTGTCAAACAAAGGCCATGCTTGGCTAAATTCTTACATCACTTGGTAAAGACATATCTTTTATTTATTTCTTTTATGATTTCCAATCTTTGGCAACTTTTTAATTGGGTATGTATTAACGACTTTAATAATTAGTTTTTTTTATATTGAAGGCGAATCTACTTAACCATTCTTCATATGTCGGTTATTCATATATTCGTATCTTTACGGTCTATATAAAGCACGTTAACTACTTGGAAGGGGGTTAGAAGGGTGATTGTGTAATTCTATGTCTCGTTCAGTGTATAGATCCTGCGAGAACCTAGTTCAAGTTTAGTACTACTCCATGGATTGGCCGGGAATGACTGACCCGACTGAGAGTAAGAAACCACTTGAATCCCTTATTTACAAACTACTATTAAAACTTCAAACCAACCCCGCGAGCACTGTATCTCTGCTGACTCAGACCAACGGGTTGAGGGTGACCGCTGCCTGGAAGGGGGCCCACCACATTTTGCATTAATAACTTACTTAATTATCTTTCAATATTCCGACCTAGTGGGATTGTATCGTTGCTGACTCAAACCACTAGGTTGAGGGTAACGTCGCCTTCACAAGAGGGGCCTACTACTATAACTAAGATAATCTGTTAAAATGCCCAAAGTGCGGAAATCATCAAAAGGGTACATGAAAGATAAGTCGGATCCAAATGATTCTTTCTTGTCTATCTGTTTTTAATTTAATTTTATTTTATTATCTTTATCTTTTTATTAGTTTAAAAATATTTTCTCAAAGTTCGGTTCGATTAGACGTTGACGATAACCCGGTACTAAAAGCTCTTGTGTCCTTGGACGACCTCGGTATCTTGCCATCACTATACTACGTCCGCGATGGGTGCATTTGCCCTAGTGTGTAGAGTGATAATAGAATATCTTGTTTTATAAATTTAAAACTTGAAATCGGCGAGTAAAAAAGCTAAAAAAATATAACTAAAAATATACACATCCGCACGTACGTCACATGAACATGTAAAGATAATTCATTTGTATATGTTTATCACGGCGAGACAGAGTCTTATTGACACACATGTAAATGTGGTTTATCGTTTTAGGTGTTTTCGTGGTCACACAGATGCGTAGGTTATTTTTTTACGTGTTGCCCATGTCTAGCCACTCATTGGGCTATATGGAGCATATGTAGAGTTGTGAAAAAGCAAAAGGGCCTTTGACTTAGTGGTATTCAGAAATGTAGAACGGTGCCTCTCTCTATTAGGTCGAGGGCTCGAGTTCAGCGGTGGACAATGGTGTAGAGATGTGTAAATCTAATTTAGTATATGTGTAAGTATAATAATGAGTATCATAATCATTATTACATTTTATTTTTATTGTTATCATTATTAATATTTACTAGTTCATTCTAACTTTCCCCGGATTTGGTGTCCCACTTTTCTCTTGAGCACAACCACCGAGCATGAGTTTTTTTTCTAAAAGGGGTGGAGATGGAAAAAATATTTATCAAAATGGGTGATTTCAAAAGTTTTTGCCAAAATAGATGTTTTTCATATTTAATTTTTTTAACTAATATATTTGTAATTCTTTTCTTTTTTTATTTATTATTCAATTAACCTATTATATTTTTTTCTTTTATTTTACTTTTTCGTGTTTTAACTCAGTTATAGTAATTCTTTTTATATAATTTAACCTTGTTAATACAACCATAATCGTGCAGATAATCGGATGACAAAATCTGATGAATCATTCACCACATGAATCAAATAGAAAAATCATGAACTAGAAAATTGTAATCATGCAGATAATCGAACAACAGAAATAACCGGATGAGGATCGATCTGATGAGAATCAATTCCAAGAACTGAATGGAATGTCTCGATGAACCTGATGAAATTTTTCTAGGATGCTAGAACGTCGCTGAAAGAAGTGAAGATTGTTTTACCTATTTTTTTATAAAATAAAGAATTGACTAGTTTTCGGTAAATAATTTTGAAATCACCCATTTTGATAAATAATTTTTCCATCTCCACTCTTTTTGGAAAAAAAAAAACTCCACCGACCATTCGCAATCACCACTAGGAAGCACCACCGAATACCATAGCCATCATTATAGAACTATGGAATACAACTACCAACACCTTGAGAACCAGCATCATACACTGCCAATGTCCAAATGCAATTGTTGCACACACTATACTACCATGTGTAGGTTTGTTTCTTGATTCCGACTTGGTGTTGTGTAAGTTTAGAATTGTTGATATAGCTTTACATTTAGTTTATGTTTAGGGATTGTGTTTTATTATGAGATTATGGTATTTGGTTTAAATACCAATTTCCGATGGCTGGTACCTTGCCTTACCACCCTCGACGCCACCACATCTTTCGTTCAAGGGGGGAGAGGCCGCAGGGTGGTTGTGTTGGCAGTGGTGACCAAGCGCTCAGGGTGGCATGGGTCACCGGTGGTGGGGGTACGTGGCGGATGTGACGATAACAAGTGATAGATTTCTTTACATTAAGGATTTTGAGAGAATTAACTCTAATTCGGATTCATTTCCCAACGAAACACATATAGAATGGAATTGGATTCAAATTTCATTAATTTCTGTAAACTAAACACATTGAGAAATAACATTCAAATCGTGATTTCATTCAGTTCTATAGAACTCTACAAACCAAAAGGTCCTTTATCCAATCCACTAAAAATATACATACATTCCACTAAAAAACAACTCCTATATCAATATATTTCCACTAAAAACAAATACTTTTTCTCTCTCCTTTTCAATATATATTACATTTTCTCTCTCCTCCACTCACAACTACTTTCAATATATATTAAAAAAGTATAGGGGGTGAACAGTGTCCCCCCAAATATACAGATGAACAGTAACATTTTCTCTCTCCTCCACTCACAACCACTTTTTATACTTCTTATATTTTAAAAACCCTCCACACAGATTTTGATGGTTTGGATGAGAATGCTCAGGTTCCTTTACAACCCTATTGTATAGAAAGGTTCATAATAATAAGTTATTTTAGTTATTATTGTAACCACAACCCTATTGTATAGAAAAGTTCATAATAATAAGTTATTTTAGTTATTATTGTAACCACAAACTACGAGCAACTGATTTCCCTTTGAATAAACTAAATAAAATCAATCAAAGTAGGAAAAATATAAATATTCATCTTGGTAGTAGAATACAATAAATGCATTTAAAAGTGGTATGTAAGAAGTTTCAAACAGCAATGTATATGGCAAATTTTTTAAGTTAAATACACTCATAAGTTAACTTTTTTATTATTTTATTTAATAGTCTAAGGCTAGTGGGTATGGTTGATGGACCATCCTTGAGGATGATCCGCCACGTAGGCGCCACGTCATCATCCTCCCAAGAATGGTCCATCCTCCAAAACTAGAGGGCATGGTTAAGTTGGTTCTAGTCATCATCCTCCACCACTTTTATGTTTTTTTTTTTAATCTTCCACTTTTTTTAACATTTAACAAATAAAGTAACAAAATATTTTCATTAATATTAAAAAACATTACATAAACTTAAAAAAAAATTAAAAAAAACATAAACTTAAAAAAAAAAAACTTAAAAAAACAACTTAAAAATATCCTAATATATTAAAAGAAGCAACTAGTCTTCGTCTTCCATGTCGTGGTCGGGTTCGTTTTGAGCGTTGTTCCAAATGTACTCCACCAAGTCCGCTTGTAGGTTATGATGTGTGTACTCGTTACGTAGAGCGAACATGTTCAAATCTTGTTGTTCCGCACTAACTGGAACAGAATTTCCAGTTGACGCGTCTTCGTCGTACTCGCATATCGCTCTACCTTCGTCTTCAATGACCATGTTATGAAGGATGATACAAGCGTACATAATGTGTCGTAACCTCTTTGGTGTTTGCGAACCCGATGAAGACATAGAAGAAATTGAAGAAATGGAAGACATGGGTGAAGCCATGATAATTTTTGAGCGAGAAATGGGGTGGTAGTGTGTAAAAAACGGTATAAAATATGATGAGTTTTTATAAAAAGGGAAGAGTGGTTTATAAAATGTGAGAGAGATGGGGTGGTAGTGGGTGAAAAGTTGTGAAAAAAATGGTTAAAGATGTGAGTATTTATAAAAATGGAAGTGAATTGGGGTATATTTTAAATTATAACCGTTTGAATATTTAATGTTAATTAGAAAATTAATTTTTTTTTTATTTTGAACGGTCACAAACGATCCGGGGCCCACCACTTAGCTTCGTCGCAAACGGCTAGAACCCGACGTTCAAGACGGGACGGGGGGGGGGGGCACGGTGTTGGGACCGTCGCCGACCCAGGACGATCCGGGGAAGAACCCCATACCGACTAGTCTAAGAGCATTGTGGGTTTGGATGTAGGGACAGCCTAAAGTAAAAAGTCTGAAACCCTACTTTCTGAACCCCTAATTTTGATCCCTGACAAACTATGTCCTACATGCACGCATAAATTCTGCACCCCCCATCTTTCACATTATTACAGTTCATACCCTCATCCTATTATTACATTACAATTATGTTTTATTAAAAAAAAACCGAGCATACTTTTAACATTAAGGGTGTAAGGAGTGGTTAAACACTTGAGAGTGGCAAACTAAAAAATCAACCAATAAGAGTGTGTCATGTCAAAGTGTTAAACTATGCCCAAAAGTGTTGGTAATGGTTTAACACTTGGTGAAGTGGTAAACTATTTAAAAAAAAAAGAAAAATGTATGATTGGTTGAGATTGGAATGGACCCCACCCCACACTACCCACTCTCTCTCTCACACTACCCCCTCTCTCTCTCATGGTTCCCGCACGACAAGCTCTCACCGAGCGACAATGAAACCGCATCGGCAAAGGGGTCGGCGGCGGTGTTGCCGCGCGGCAAAAGCCTTTGCCGACACCCTTTGCCGCACCACACCGGACAGCCTAATACTTTTATTATTCTAATAATAATAATAATAATAATTGAATAGTACTGTTACCATTTTTTTAATAAATATAGTTTTTCTAATACTTTTATTATTTTAATATCATAATAATAATTATTATTTTTATTATTATTTTCTTTAACTTTAATGATTTTCTTTTTGTCATGGGTTTCGATAAGCTTGATATCTAATAATATCATTCTCTCACGTAGTATGTTTTGGTTAACTAATAATATCTTTTATTTATACAACTAGGAATTATGGATGGTCCATTTCACATTTAGTGTATTAATTTTGGAATTAATTAGATTAGTTTAAGGCTTTCTAATATTTCTGTTACTTTAATAAACACTAGTAAAATTTATGTTAAAACGTAGATCAACTAAAAACGTAAAAAAAAAAAAAAACATATTACATCGGAGTTTACTCATTTTCAAAAAAATGTAATTAACTTGAATTTATACCGAAGCATGTGTCTTAATTATTTATTTATTAATACTAATACTAGTATAACAAAATATAAAAAAGTAACAAAAGTATTATAAAATAAAATAACATAAAAAACATAATTATTACTTTTGATTTTAGAATAAAATAATATATTAAAGTACATAATCATTACCAAATTTGACTAACTTGGTATATTAATCCAAATATTGGGTGTATTTATCACACCTCTTTTTTTTAAAGGCCAACAAGCTTTTATTAGAATCTAGATCAACATACAGTTAACCCAAACATTACTATCACCAAAGGTTTACACACCTATGCTAGCTAGACAAGTTAAACACACACTAATGATCCCATGATAACATCAACGACTTTGACCGATTTCTTAACCACAGAAAACCTACAACTTTAATCTCTGCCACATTTTATTCTGGCATGCGATACTTCCCATTAAAAACCATGTCGTTGCGACTCCTCCATAGACACCACATTGTTGTTTGTGTCACTGTGTAAATCACCTTTTTTTCCACTTTCTTGATCCCCTAGCTGTAGTGTGAAAGCCGATGAGATGCTTAACCACAAACAAGAATGACGGGATGTTACACCACTGGGAGATGATATATCTCATACTACTTGAGAATGATGACATGATACAAAAAAGGTATTCCGTACTTTCCTCACATCTACCACACAAAACACAGTCAAGTGATCTAATAGATATATTTCTTCTCGCAAGCGAGTCTGTGATCGATAACCGGTCTAGTCCCAACCGACATGCCAAAAAAATCACTTTTAGAGGAACCCAGTTGTTCCATTAAAACTCTACCATACCATTTAAACAAAACCTAAGTTACAACCTTGATTTAAGACTTCAAGTGGAAAACAAACCTGATGGCTAAGGGACGTAAGACCACTTGTCTTCACCCACAACTCTGACACAGTTCTCATGAGAGCGAGAAGATGGTTTAGTTTAGCTTACTCCTCCTGGGATCGTGGTTTTCTGACCCGCTAGAAAGTCGTCGACCAGACCCCATCCATTGCAACAAGCATGTCCGCAACATGGACCTGTTTTCTCCTCTCCAAAGCGAATAAATTGGCAAACTCTCTAGCCAACAAGGACTCACCATAACAGGAACCTAACCAGAAAATAATCCTTCTACCAACACCCAAAATTCCATGGAATAAACTTGACAGATCAACACCCAATATCTCTAAATCATGCTAAAGTTTTACCACATGTTTCCATGTCCCCAAAAAATGAAATTTTTTTCACGGTGACGACATTCCAAGACCTTGAGTTTTAATGTAGGCTCCAAATTACCTTTCTCCAAAGGGCACCTTTGTCGACTTTGAACAGCCACTACCACTTTGCAAGTATCACCAGATTTGTATTACCAACCGACCCAATACCCACTCCACTATATTCCTTCGGAGCTATAACATGATTCCATGCAACCCAATAAATCTTCGAGTCCTCCGAGTCTCCCCCCCCCCCCCCCCCCCCCCCCCCCACCCTAAAAAATATAATAATAATAATAATAATAATAATAATAATAATAATAATAATAAATTCATTACACATGCGTTCGAGGTACATAATGAGTTGGCAAGGAGCTTTGTAAAGTGAGAAAAACTATGTTGGAAGAGAGTTTAACACCGACCGAATTAGAGTAATATGACCACCGTAAGGTAAATTATTTGCCTTCCAATTTGACAACTACTTTTTAAAAGTGTCCACCACCAGCTTCCAATGCTTAATCAGGTTCATATTTGCCCCTACTAGCAAGCCTAAGTATTTGAATGGATAAGTCCCCACTCTACAACGAAGGGTGCTTGCGACCGATTTCACTTGACTATCACTCACCCCAATCCCAAACACTCTGCTTTTGCAGAGGTTTACCATAGTAATCTAGGCGCCAAATAATAACACTCCATGATTAGAATACTCTCTTACATATATAACATCATCAGCACAGAGGAAGTGTCATAGAATTGGGCCATTTGCTTAGCAAGGAACGCCTTTATACAACCTGGTCGAGCACACTTATTTAATACCTCTTGAGAAAGCCTCTGTAACTATAATGAATAAGAACGGGGACAACGGTTCACCCTGTGTTAGCCTGCTATAGGATGTTAACTCTTGAGTAGGAGGCCAATTCACAAGGACAGACGTATAGGCAATAGATACAATCACCATAATCCATCATCTCCATAGTGGGGAAAATTCATTTGGGCCATAATGAAGTTCAAGAACTCCTAACTCCATCTGTCGTAAGCTTTCTCTATGGAAAAAATTACAAGTTTTGTCCTTTATCTTTATACCACTTTTCAGGCGGTGTCCTTTTTAAGGAATGTTGACAGGCGGTGTCCTTTTCTAGGTATTTTGTTGCAAGTTTAGTCCTTTACACCCAACCCAGTCAAAAAACCCTGTTAATTTTTGACAGGCGGTGTCCTTTACTAGGTATTTGTTGCAAGTTTAGTCATTTACCTAGGTATTTTGTTGCAAGTTTAGTCCTTTACACCCAACAATTAACAGGGTTTTTTAACTGGGTTGGGTGTAAAGGACTAAACTTGCAACAAAATACCTAATAAAGGACACCGCCTGTCAACATTCGTTAAAAAGGACATCACCTGAAAAGTGGTATAAAGATAAAGGACAAAACTTGTAATTTTTCCTTCTCTATGTTCACTTTGAATATCATACCTTCCTTCTTTGTTCATTTCAGGCATGGTATGACCTCATTCATGATTAGAAGCTAGTCTAGAATACGTCTATTAGATAGGAAAGTCGATTGCTCCTTTGATATGAGTTTATGGATCACTACTTTCAGCCTATTAACCAATACCTTTAAGATCACCTTATATACATACCTAATAAGGCTAATTGGCCCAAAATCAGTCAACTCCAGCAGGTCGTGTACCCATGGCTAATAGAGGTGATGTGAAAGGATTCCTTAAATAGGTTTACAAAGTCATTTTGTAAGCCATCCCAACATCTCTTAATAAACCAAAAATTAAAAGCATACGGACCCGAAGCTCTATTCCCCTCGCAGTCCCACACCACATTCTATATTTCCATAAGTGACAATAGACCCACCAAACCCTCGGCCGCCAAAAAAGTTAACGGGTTGTGATTCAGACAATCCAACCTCGATTTATCCTCCAACGGCTCATTGAATTTTTCTTCAAAGAAGGTAAAAATACTATCTTTAATTAATGATTGCGATATGACCCAATCACCATTATATTTCAGCCCATTGATCCGGTTATTGCTCATGTTTACATTTAGAAACCCATGGGAATAGCTAGAGTTTTCCTCAACATCCACTGCCTATTTGATTCTAGACTTTTTATTTATATCCAAATTCCCTAATCTATCTTACTCCATGATGAACTTCCAACATGTGTCCCTACAGTACAATTCCTGGTCTAATAAACATCTTTTGCGAGAAGCTCTAAGGCGTCTAATTGTTCCAGTTTGGATATATCCAATCTTTGGCATCCTTGAAATCATTAACCCAATCTTTTATCCGGAATTTTAGCCATTTCGACTTTATTGCTAACCCAAAATATACCGGCCCAACAAACCTAAAATTCCATGGAATAAACTTGACAGATCAACACCCAATATCTCTAAATCATGCTAAAGTTTTACCACATGTTTCCATGTCCCCGAAAATGAAATTTTTTTCAGGGTGACGACATTCCAAGACATTGAGTTTTAATATAGGCTCCAAATTACCTTTCTCCAAAGGGCACCTTTGTCGACTTTGAACAGCCACTACCACTTTGCAAGTATCACCAGATTTGTATTCCGAAGCAACCCAATACCCACTCCACTATATTCCTTCGCAGCTATAACATCATTCCATGCAACCCAATAAATCTTCGAGTGCTCCGAGTCCCCACTCCCCACAAAAAAAAATTCATTACACACGCGTTCGAGGTCCATAATGACTTGGCAAGAAGCTTTGTAAAGTGAGTAAAAGTATGTTGGAAGAGAGTTTAACACCGACCGAATAAGAGTAATATGGCCACCATAAGATAAATTATTTTCCTTCCAATTTGACAACTACTTTTTAAAAGTGTCCACCACCAGCTTCCAATGCTTAATCAGGTTCATATTTGCCCCTACTAGCAAGCCTATGTATTTGAATGGAAAAGTCCCCACTCTACAACGAAGGATGCTTGCCACCGATTTCACTTGACTATCACTCACCCCAATTCCAAACACTCTGCTTTTGAAGAGGTTTACCGTAGTAATCCAGGCGCCAAATAATAACACTTCATGATTAGAGTACTCCCCTACATATATACATCATCAGCATAAAGGAAGTGTGATAGAATTGTGCCATCTGTTGAGCAAGGATCTCCTTCATACAACCTGATCGAGCACGCTTATTTAATAACTCCCGAGAAAGCCTCTGTAACTATAATGATTAAGAACGAGGACAACGGTTAGTCTGCTATAGCATGTTAACTCTTGAGTGGGAGACTATACAACCTGATTGAGCACGTTTATTTAATAACTCCCGAGAAAGCCTCTGTAACTATAATGATTAAGAACGGGGACAACGGCTAGTCTACTATAGCATGTTAACTCTTGAGTACCAATTCACAAGGACAGATGTATAGGCAATAGATACAATCGCCATAATCCATCATCTCCATAGTGGGGAAAATTCATTTGGGCCATAATGAAGTTCAAAAACTCCTAAATCAATGCGTCGTAATCTTTATATATGTCCACTTTGAATATCATGCCTTCCTTCTTTGTTCATTTCAGGCATGCGATGACCTCACTCATAATTAGATGCTAGTCCAGAATACGTCTATTAGATAGGAAAGTCAATTTCTCCTTTGATATGAGTTTATGGATCACTACTTTCAGCCTATTAACCAATACCTTTAAGATCACCTTATTTACATACTTAATAAGGCTAATTGGTCCAAAATCAGTCAACTCCAGCGAGTCGTGTACCCATGGCTAATAGAGGCGATGTGAAAGAACACTACCAGAAAAGACCACTATTAGCGGCGACACCTTTAGCGGCGACAGGCCAGCTGTCGCCGCTATTGGTCGATCCGCGTCAAACCCAAACCCCAGCCGTTGATCATTATTCTGATCTAACGGTTGGGGATTAAAGAGGCAATACCGGCGACGGCTTAGGGTCAATAGCGGCGACATCCTTTCTCCGCTAAAGGTAGGTGTACCACTTTAATCCCCAGCCACACATATCTTATCCTGGTTAACCCTGGTTAACCTAATAGCGGCGACAAAGAAACCAGTAGCGCGACAGACCGTCGCCGGTAAAAGTCTTTCCGTAAACACCCTATACAGCGCCATTTCTTCCTTCCTCCTTCACTTTTCCCCCCAAACTCTTCATCTTTCCGCCAGAGAACCGCATTTATTCACCAAATCAGTTAGTTTAACTTATTTTTTGTTAAATCTCTTCTTTATTTTGTTATTTACATGTTATAGACTTTTATTTTTGCTCGTTTTTGGTGTATATTTATGTTTATGGAAGAAAATTCGGATCACCACCATCACCTCTCCGGTCACCACCATCACTTTTCCGGTCACCACCTCGCCTCTGCGGTCTACATCTACTTGAAAGCTTGAAATTACGGTTAGTTTTATATGAGTTTTTTCAAAGTTTAGAAATTGTATAATTTTTTGTTTAGTTATGTAAATGTATATGTAAGAATGTATGTTTGTATGTAAATGTTTGTGAAAATGTATAATGTAGGTGTATTTGGTGAAAATGAGTATATGTAGGTGTATGTATTTGTGTATGTAGGTGTATGTATGTGTATGTAGGTGTATGTAAGGATGTATATTTGTATGTAAATGTTTGTGAAAATGTATAATGTAGGTGTAATTGGTGAAAATGAGTGTATGTAGGTGTAGGTGTATGTATTTGTGTATGTAAATGATGAATAATTGTGCATGTAATGTTTGCAATTGGTGAAAAATGTGTATGTTAGTATGTATGTTTGTATAAAATATGCAAATGTGTATGTATAAATTTTGTGGTTTTGATCAAAATATGTGTTTGTAAGTATGAATGTGTATGTGTAAGTATGTACATGTGTTTTATAAGTATGTATGCGTGTTGGTAGTATGTTAATATGTGTGTATAAAGTATGTAACTTTGTGTATGTAAGTATGTGTTAATGTGCATAAATTATGTTTAAGTTTCATGATTTATATGTTTATGGTCACGTTTGAAAAAAAATATGTTTAAGTTGATAATTTCTATGTTTATATTTAGGTTTGAGAAAAAAAATATGTTTAAGATGATAATTTGAATGTTGTTTATGTGTAGGTTTGAAAAAAAAAGTTTAAGTTTGATAATTAGTATGTTTGTGTTTAGGTTTGAAAACATTTATATTTAACTTTGAAAGATATATATTAGTTAGGAAATACCCTCCTTGAATTAAAATTATCATTTAAAACATAACGAACATAGAAAATACCCGCCAAAATTGGTTGTATAGCTGAAGGTTATGTGTTTGAAGAACTATGTCAAAAACCCGGCAAGGCCTGAAGGTTGTATAGCTGAAGGTTATGTGTTTGAAGAAGCTCTAACATTTTGTTCAATGTACCTTAAAGATGTTCAGACTAAGTTCAATCTCCCAGATAGAAACGATGATGTCGTTGTCGAAAAAAGAAAGTTATGGGTGTTAGAGTCCAAATGTCATCCTGTTGGAGCAAAAAAGAACAAATATCTATCATTCATCGAAAAAAGCAAGATGGAATGGTTTGTCCTCGAAAACTGCGCAGAAGTTAGGGAGTACATGAAGTGAGTGTTTCTATCTTTAACTTTTCATAATCTGTTAATTGGTATTTTTCATTCCTTTCTTATATTTGTGATCAATGTAGTGAATTCAAACATACACATCCCCAAGATGATCTTAAAACCAAATTTCCGGGATGGTTTCTCCATAAGGTATAATAAATATATAACACTCATTACTCTACACTTGCTAGGTAATACATATATAACAAACATTATTACTCTATATTTGTTAGGTCCATTCGATGAAAACACAAAATTCTCCAGAATTCCACCCGGAGCTGTATGCTCTTTCAATTTGTGCGAAAATGACTGCTTACACTTACACTGCTTGCATAGTCAACAGTGTTAGGTTTAAGACACTTGAACGTGATGCAAAATGCGCAACGCAAAACTCTGGGGTGGAAGTGGTTGGAGAGAACGGTGTGAAATTTTATGGCTAATTAGAAGAAATTATTGAGTTGCGTTATACAAATGATTATTCCACTGTCCTATTTCGGTGCAAGTGGTTTGATACTCGAAGGGGTGTAAACCATGACAATAATATCACCAGTATAAGCACTGAACATGAATGGGACAAAGACGATCAACTCATATTTTCTTCCCAAGCCAAACAAGTTTTCTTCATCCAAGAAACGTCTCGAAACCAAAAAAAATAAACATAGGTGGGTAGTCGAAAATGTTAATCATCGAAAAATTTGGGATCGGCCATTAAGTGATGACCGCATCAATAAGGTTCAAAATGTTTACAAAGGCTTAGAAGATATTGACGTTGTCGACAACAACTCTTCATCTGACTATCCACTTGTCATTGACTTGACCCAATACTTTCAAATTGGATCTTCTCATGTTACTGCGGGTGAGCCTTCAATTGAAGTTGATCCCCCAACGGCTACCGTCGATGAAGTGTTTGAGGTCGAGACTGATTGTGATGAGGTCGAGGCTGATTGTGATGAGGATGATCCCGATTATGTGGAGTCTAACTAAAAGAAAAGTTATTATAATTTATATTGATTTGTATTTGATAAACACTTGTTTGAAATATTTATTTGAATTTGAGTTACACTTGTTGTACTTTCCCTTAATTTCTATTAGATACACATGCTGTAACATTTGTAACTTTATAGGGATTATGTTTTCGGTATTGCTTATATTTGCTTATCTGACGGCGGATGTGGCCCCCTGGGGACATGGAGGTGACGGCGCTGGTGATCCACCGCCTCCTGGTGGATTTCGTGGCACGCACGAGACTGACGGTAAGTCTTTTACTAAATTATTTTGTAGTTCTTATATTTTATATATTATAAATGTTGTTACTAATTATTTTTGTTTTAATTACAGCGGTTCCCCCGAAGAGGGTTAGGGGAAAGCCAAAAACGAGAAACTACAGCGTCTGGTAAAAGCGGGGGGGGGGGGGGCTGTATCGCTTACGTTTGACAGACAGGTCACGTATACCCCTGTTGGTAAATCAAGAGATCTGTTTTCAAGGGAGGCCGGCCTGTATATGTGGCGGACCATCCCGTTCGATAAAATTGGATGGGATAACGTTTCACAATCGCACAAGGATGCCCTCATGAACCACTTACGGGTAAATAAGTTATATGCATAAAAATTTATCAAATATTTAAGCACATGCAAATGTAATTTATATATGATATTTTAACTTTTTTATTTAATTTGTAGGAAAATTTCAATTTTGATGAAGTGGAACGTGATTTAGAGGCGAAAAACTTGACGGGTGGTATTAGGACTGTGCTTATGAAGCGGTACTCTGACCGCAAGTACGAAGCTAAAAAATTATTTAAGAGCCAGGGAGGTTACAATGATATTGAGAGGGTATGGGCATACCATCCCGCAGATATGCCCTATGATAACTGGTTGAGAACCATCGAAGGTTTCCGGAACGGAAAATATATTAAAAGAAGCGAGGCCAACAAACTAGTACGCGAGAAACAACAATTCCCATACCGTGGGGGGATATCGTCGTACGGTAGCACCGCCAATAAAAATGTAATGTTTTATGTATGTGTGCGTGTGTGTAAGCTTTTGTTTATTTAATGTCTAATCTAAGTTTAATGTTAAACAGGATATGGATTGGGTACCTATGTATGCTAAAACCCACACGGACAATCAAGGGAATTAGGTTGATCCGGTTGCTGAACAAAATTACGTAAGTATTTCTTTTAAGTATTATTTTCTATAACAAATATATATATATATACACATATATATTTAATCATCTTCGTAAAAGACAGCGGAATATACAACAGGCCACAAATGAATGGAGCGGTGATGGTCCTCCAATTGCCCCGTATCAGGAAGCGTTGGGAGAGCGGCGATGATGGTACCGCGGGATGGGGCCTAAACCTTCTTCCAACACGTCCTCGAACATGTCGTCTTCGCAAGCTCGGACGCAAGAACCCTTTTCCGAGGTAAACTACGCAATTTATAAAATGACAAACGAACGCATGTTTCCTTGTTAAATATATGTTGGTAGCGTTAATTAATATGCTAATATACGTTTTGATATCTATTATTGTAGGATTTTGTTAACAGCTTGTTCCAAACCGCGTCCTTTTTGAACCAACTTAACAACTATCTTGCTTCACAAGAAAAAGGAAAAGGAAAGCCAAACGACTACGATTCTGATGACTTATTCGATAATGATTCTGACGACGAGTGACTTGTTGTTTTTAATGTATTTTGATTTAATTAAACGTTGTAGGATTATAATGTACGACTTAAACGTAGTTTTTAATTATATTACCTTTAGTATATGTTCATGGCGTATGTTTGCGTTGTTTGAAATAGGCAGGTTCTGTTTTTTCGGCCGTAAAACTGGCTGGGTGCTATATATACAGCTGCTGCATTAAAAAAAAAAAGACTTTTAGCGGCGACACGTGTCGCCGCTATTGCCTTTAATCCTTTACCGACCATGACTAATACCGGCGACCATTTAGCGATGACACTTGTCGTCGCTAAAGGTCTAAGATCAATACCGGCAACGTAGACCTTTAGCGACGACAGGAGGCCAATAGCGGCCGATCAATACTGGCGACCATTTACCGGGCCGCTAAAGGTCAATACCGATGACATTTTCCATCAATACCGGCGACAGCTGTCGCCGCTAAAGGTGGTCCATTCTTGTAGTGGAATTCCTTAGATAGGTTTACACAGTCATTTTGTAAGCCATCTCAACATCTCTTAATAAACCAAAAACTAAAGCATACGGACCCAACATTCTATTCCCCTCGCTGTCCCACACCACCTTCTAAATTTCCATAAATGACAATGGACCCACCAAACCCTCGGGCTCCAAAAAAGTTAACCGGTTGTGATTCAGACAATCCAACCTCGATTTATCCTCCAACGGCTCTTTGAGTTTTTCTTCAAAGAAGGTAAAAACACTATCTTTAATTAATGATTGTGGTGTGACCCAATCACCATTATATTTCAGCCCATTGATCCGGTTATTGCTCATGTTTGCATTTACAAACTCATGGAAATAGCTAGAGTTTTCCTCACCATTAACAGCCCATTTGATTCTAGACTTTTTATTTATATCCAAATTCCCTAATCTATCTTCCTCCATGATGAACTTCCTACACGTGTCCCTACAGTACAATTCCTTGTCTAATAAACACCTTTCGCGAGGAGCTCTAAGGCGTCTAATTGTTCCAGTTAGGATATATAAGTCCAATCTTTGGCATCCTTGAAATCATTAACCCAATCTTTTATCAGGAATTTTAGCCATTTTGACTTTATTGCTAACCCAAAATCTACCGGCCCAACAAACCTAAAAAAAATCTGTTTAAATTAGCTATGTAATCCAGCAACCCCGACATCTCCAACCACGAGTTAAACACCCGAGATGGTATAGGGCCAAAATCCATAACAACGGTTGATAAACAATATTGGTAGTGATCTCAAACAACATTAGCTAATGCGACCAATACCATTGAAGCCATGGCACGCCAAAAAATGGTCTAGCTTGCTTAACTTCAAACTATTATCTGAGCAGTATGTGAACTACCTACCCCCATATTATATTCAAATAAGCCCCCATATAATATGAATTGGTTAAAAATGGGAGTTTTGATTCCTAACATTATTAAGATCTTCCATAAAAACCTATAGGCACGGAATAGAATGCAAAGATAGGTTCAACAGTGTGGAGGGGACTTTTTCGGGCTGTCGGAAGTGAGGAAAGGATAAACTAGCCTGCTACAGTGGTCACCTGTCTAATTTTTATTATCGGATAAAAAGATAGTTGGTCCTGGGTGTGAGGTAAAGATATAAAGTTCTCGATTGGGGTTGTTAAACAGCGGAGCTGATTACAGCAGTGGTTCGTTTTCGAATAGAGCAAGTGGGTGCCAAAGAAATGTAATAACTATATGTGGCGTGCAGTTATGTATAGGATCCCAACGCAAGTTTCGCTTCGGGCTAGAAACTGTTATAATGAGTTGCGTCTTATGCAATACTGGTGAAGAGACAGCGTAGCATCTTTCTTGCTAGTGTTACATTGTTGCTGCCATTTGGAACCCCATGCATGTTAGCGCCTAGTGCACAGTTAGTCGGCTGATTGTATTCTCGATCAAAGACTTAGCAGAGGCGTACAATCATGGGGAATGATTTTAGCGTTAAAATGTATTATTATGGTTGTGTATTGGTGCTTAGCGAGGAACAATAAGAGATTCTCTTACATGGATGTGAAGATCATGTCGGAAAGTAAACAATATGTCATAGTATAGGGGCTAAATGTATAAAATGGTGTTCTATATAAACACCTTCTTCTATAACCCTAGAGTTGTTCAATACAATTTTTCAAAGCAATTCAAACCCAAATCACAGTGTTTACTCTATACCAAGCAACATGGTATCAGAGCAGAGTTTATGATTCTTGAAAACTTTGTTCATCATCGACAATTTATCCTAGCCAACCCAATCTCAAACCAGCAAGACCAAAACCAAAACCAGAAAATCGTTTAAATCTCAAACCAAAACGAAAACTAAAAAATCGCTCAACAAATCGTTCAACAATCTCAAACAAATCAAAATCGTTCAACAAACCGTTCAACAAAACCAGAAAAATCGTTCAAAAACGTCAACCGTGGCCGTTTTTCAATGTGTGATTTCGTCCAACAAATTGCCTCTGGCTGTAACATCTTCGTTACATCGACCGCCGGAAATCAACCTTTGATCCTTGCAGAACCGTAAAACACATCCGGACATCACAGCCGGATACCTTCTAATCGCCGCCGGAATATCAAAACTCCACTGACGTAGCTTTTTTCGTTTTCTAATCCAATCAGTCCTTTTTGGAAGTTTCCTTTTCCCCATTTCTTTCAAAATATACTTGATTCTCACCATTACTTTCGCCATTCAAAATATAGTTTCCTTTTCAAAATATATTTCCTTGATAAAGCAGATTTATTGTTTCCTTGGGAGAAGTGATATTGTTTTTCCTTTGATCCTTTTCAAAATATATTTCGCTGTTCAAAATTTACTAATTCTCACCATTACTAATTTTTCCTTTGATTCCTTTTGATAAATATGCTATTGGAGTGGATTTATTGTTTGCGGGTGTTTTTTAAATCTTGAGCATGAGTTCAAGTTGCTCAGCGTATTTGATAAATACGCCGGTAAGATAACGTTTTTCTCTAGCGTTGTTACTCTGGCGGATTTAAGTTGCCCAGCATATTTGTTCCCGACATAATTGATAAATCTTGAAAGCGAGTTCAAGTACCCAACGTATTTATTAAATACGCGGGTCAGCTTTTTTGTCCGTAGAGAAAGCGTATTTACCAAAAAAAAAAAACAAAAAACAAAAACCAAAAAAACCCGCATATTTGTCACACTCCATGTCCGAAGAGTTCAAGTACCCAACGTATTCATAAGGTTTTGGTACGTTCTTCTTTGGATCCTCAGCACTTGGCACCATAGGAACATGGGGACCAAAAACAACAGACCTCCAACATCCAGTGTTCTGTTGAGCAAGGATGTGACCCATCCTTCTCTCCCAGATGTTGTATTCATTACGTTTAAGCATAGGTGGTTTGAAAAGCGAGCCAACATTATTCTTATCATCTTGTGATTGTGACGTCATCTTGGTTGTTTTACAGGCACTGATTAATCAACTTTAATGGTGATTAAACCTTATTCTATTTTTCAACAAACCGAACAAACTATCGATATCAATGATTTTGAGCTGAACTATTTATGTCAAAATGATTGTTAAATCAAATTTGACTGTCCAAGCTCTGATACCAATTGTTGGATCTGAGTTTGGTTTTGATTGTATTTTCTGTTTGAATTAAGATGGAAATGGATGAGTTGTGCAGCGGAATTAATATGAAAACAAACTTTGCATACAATCAAACGAGAGTATTGCTTTGATCAAGACATTTTCAACTAAGAACCGAAAGATTGAATTTATTTTCATCAACGATTACAGAGTAATGCTTGAATACAAACTCCCCCTCAGCCAGAGCTCAGTGTTTGTTCGTGCAAAGAAGACGGTGTTGCAAAAGAGCTAATAGAACAGTACAGAGCACTGTTCTATTTATAGGAACTAGCAAACCACTGAGCATCTAATGCTGACGTCACCATGAAAGTGACATCTAACCTCCTAACAAACTCTAACCTCTGATCTATACAAACACTGCTATGCTAACTACTGCTATTACATTACATTACATTACATAAAAGACACTTAAACAGCTGCTGAATCCTTCCACTGCTGTGAACCCAGCAGTGCTTGTCCGGATCAGCAGTACTTGACTCAAGGCAGTAGATTGAGCAGCAGAGCTTTAGTCTTCTATCAGTCTTTTACAAGAGCAGCAGATTGACGGTCAGTGGCTTGTATGATCAGTAGATAGGAGGTCAGCTGATGTTGAAACCACTTTCAAGGGGAGAGACTTGTATGTAAACATCTGCTTATTCTGGATCCACTGCTCTGATACAGTTTTGGCTTTAATTATCTGTTCCTCTGGTAGGGTTCAATCCCAACACTTCGGGTGTACAACATTTGTCCACATACCAAAAACCAACAGAAACAAGCATGGCCCATGTGCTGAGAAGTGTATATTTGTCGGCTATGGGATCGATCAAATAAGTTACCGGTGTTATAATCCAAAAACTCGTCAAATGTTCACCACAATGAATTGTGATTTTCCTGAAACGAAATAGTTTTATAACACCCAACTCAGTGGTCAGGGGGAGAATGAATGTATAGACACTTTGAGTTGGCTAACTCAACTTCCATCAACTGAAGAAGTAACAATGGAAGACCATCACAGTACTTCAAGTCAGTCACCTTCAAACACACAATCTAAGAAGCACAGTACCACTGAAGAAACTCCATCCAACGTAATACCAGAGGTAAGAAATACTGAGAACCCTGAATGCCCTGCGTCGTCTAATAACTATGAGACAGCAAGGGAACACATAGAACCGACAACAACAGAACCTATGGAACAGGTTAAACCAGATGTTGAACAGGTTGAAATTGAACCAGTGGTTGAACATGTTGAACCACCAGTTGCAGCAGAGACAACCAGAAGATACTCTCTTCCTCCTAGAGCTAAAAGAGGGGTTCCTCCAAAACGTTACTCCCTAGAGAGGGAAACAAGAAATTCAAGGTATCCTTTAGCTAATATGGTCAACGGGAACTTATCTAACAATGCGAAAGCATTTGTTACTTCTCTATACTCTGAACAAATACCTAATTCCGTAAAGGAAGCTCAAGGTAAGAAGAACTGGGAAGAAGCAATGGAAGTGAAGATGCATGCTCTTTTGAAAAACAACACATGGGAGAAGTGCATTCTTCTTAAAGGAAAGAAAACAGTTGGATGCCGGTGGGTGTATTCAATCAAATATAAACCAGATGGTTCCATTGGGCGATACAAAGCTCGGCTTGTAGCCAAGGGTTACACTCAGACGTATGGGATCAATTACTCTGAGACATTTTCTCCGGTTGCAAAAATGGATACCATCAGAGTTATCTTCTCCGTAGCAGCCAATAAGGAGTGGGCTCTTCACCAGTTTGATGTTACAAACGCCTTTCTCCATGGAGTCCTAACTGAAGAAGTCTACATGGAAGCACCTCCAAGCTTTTCAGGGGGTTTTAAAGAAGGGGAAGTTTGTCAGTTGAAAAAGTCCCTTTATGGGCTAAAGCAGTCTCCTCGGGCATGGTTTGCAAAGTTCACTTTGGCCATGAAAGAGTATGGGTATCACCAAAGTAACGCTGATCATACTATGTTCCTCAATAGAAGAAACGGCCTTGTAACTTGCTTGATCATATATGTAGACGACATGATTATTACCGGAGAATGATATAGAAGAAATAGCACGGCTGAAAAGGAATCTGTTTTCAAAGTTTGAAATGAAAGACTTTGGGAATCTCAAGTATTCCCTCGGGATAGAAGTTCTTAGGTCTAAACGAGGGATTTTCATCTACCAAAAGAAGTATGTCCTTGATCTCCTAGCAGAAACTGGGTTGATTGATTGTAAACCAGCAGATACTCCAATGGTGGTAAACCACAACCTTCACATGGAACTCAATGGAGAACTTGCAGACAAAGAAAGGTATCAATAGCTCGTGGGCAAGTTAATTTATCTCTCTCATACTCGCCCTAATATAGCTTATGCTGTTGGAGTGGCGAGTCAGTTCATGCATCAACTTGAAGTTGCCCACATGGAAGCTGCTTAGAGAATTTTAAGATATCTCAAGGGAACCGCAGGCCATGGAGTGTTGTTCAAAACAAATGGACATTTAAATGTTGAGCTCTACACTGACGCAGACTGGGCAGGAGATAAGGGAAACCGAAGGTCAACATCAGGATACTTTTTCTTGGTCGGTGGAAACCTCGTTACCTGGAGGAGTAAGAAATAGAAGGTGGTCGTTCTGTCGAGTGCAGAAGCGGAATTTAGAGGTACAGCTCGAGGGTTAAGCGAAGCTCTTTGGATCAGGAAGCTGCTAGAAGACATTGGTTTTTCCCAAAAGGCTCCCAGTAAAGTTATGTGTGACAATTACAGCTGTAATACAAATCTCAGAAAACCCAGTTCAACATGATCGAACAAAACACGTGGAGGTAGATCGACATTTCATCAAAGAAAAGTTGGAAGAAAGAATCATAGAACTCCCGTATGTTCCGTCAAAAGATCAACTCGCAGATGTACTCACAAAAGTCGTCAACGGAAACGCCTTTAGTAGCTGTTTGAGCAAGTTAAGTATTGGTGATCCCACTACTCAACTTGAGGGGGAGTGTCGGAAAGTAAACAATATGTCATAGTATAGGGGCTAAATGTATAAAATGGTGTTCTATATTCACGTATGTGACCTTGTATGGGGTTGAAAAAACATATATTCAGCTGGAAATTTAAGTAATATGAATGGATATTAATTTGGGGAAATTAAAATTATTTAATAGACTCTTCATATGGGAGACAACTCTTAAGTAAAGTTTTTAAGTCAATTTATTAGTTTATGTGCCTAACTAGATGAGACTAGAAAAATACAAGAGAATGGATGTAAGAAAAATACATGAATATATGGAGAGTTCTTGCATAAGAAGAAATACTTAAAGAACTTGTGTTGGGTAATTAGAGAGATAAGTTTTCTCTATTTGAGTTCATCACCTTCTTATCATTATTTTTCCACAAGTTCTAACACTATAATTTTATCTGGTGTAACCTCGGACCAGTGTTGTAGAGATCGCTAGGCGCTAGTCGGGCGGTGGAGTATTGATTAGGGATTAATCAGGATTAATCAGATCGGAAGTTTATATAAAATTTTTAAACTTATATATATATATACGCATACATTAATATCAATATAATACTTAAAAATAGTTCAAAATTCAAACAACTAAGTTTAAAATAAACTTGGCAAATCAAGTAGTTAAACATTCAATACACACATTAATATCAATATAATACTTAAAAATAGTTCAAAATTCAAACAATGAATTTTAAAACATAGCAATTTAAGTATTTAAACATTCAAACATTAACATATTAATCATGACCTCAAGGAATATGTTTTGATGGGTTAAAAACATTTTTTTTGGGCCAGATTTAAACTAAAAAAGAGTGGGCCGACTAGAAACGATTTGGCCGACTTGGGCCGATTTGAGCTGCCTTGCACCGACTTGGACCGACTACCGACTAATGGTCCGACTAGCTCAAAATTAATCAGCCAATGTCTGACTAGCGCCTAGGCGCCGATTAATACCGATTTTTACAACACTGCCTCGGACGCGTGGTCATTTCCGGCAGTACAGATTGCTTCGCCCGTTGTACCCTTGGAAACAGACGCGTCGTCTTTAGTCAAGGCGTGAAATTTGTTTTAAGGGAAGCGTGTTGAACACGTGCCTCAACCACAACCGTCAACACTTGTTTGTTCTATTTGTAAGAAATTATTGTACAAGACCTTGTTGAAGCCTACACAACGGATTGTACAAGAAGACGGGATTCAGGAGTTCGTTGAAGATTATACAACGGACCATACAAGAAGACGCGGTTAAAGCTCTTGTTGAAGACTATAGTTTGAATCAATTTAATTACATATGTTCCATTATAAGTTATTTTCGTTAGGATTTTTACATAGTACGATTACTATAATTTTCCAAATATGTAATGGGAGTATTTTATTATTTTTATATTTATTTATATAATTATATAAATATTGTTGACGAGTGACGATGAATAGTAACTTTATTTTTATAATAATATATAGCTTTTTATTATTTTTTTAATATAATTTAATATAATAGTTTATTATTATATTTACTTTTAATAACATATTTATAATTATTTTTCTTTTTTAAAACCATATATTTTCTTTACCATTTTTTAATACTTTCCTTTTCTTTTTTAGAACAAATATTAATTTATCGATTAATTTGATACTTCTTTAATAATTTACGTTTATAACTTTTTTTCTAAAAACGAACATACGTAGTTACGCTTGATTTTTGCCTAATATTTCGTTATAAGTTTTGTTAAAAACGAAGTTGTACTCAAAATAAAGTATTTTTTTATCATAAAATGGTACGATAATAAACTAAACCGTTCTAATAGTTTGACTTTCTAAACAACATGTTTTACTTTTAAATCACATTTATTTTACATCATCATTTGCTCGGTTTCACCGCAACGTGCGACGTAAAAAAACTAGTACATATCATTACAAAGTCTTGATGAACAGTAACTAAGATAAATAAATAATTATTATAGAGTTTTTAGTGGTGTTTTAATTCTTTATCTTTTATTTAAATTTCAATTATTTAATTCTTAAAATATTAGTTATTTAAACTAAATATGTTTATTTTAGTTTGTTATAATCTTTTAATCCAAACTAAAAGATATTTTTATTATATGTATGATTAGGTTCAAGAGTGAATACTATTTTTTATTAATTGTTAGTTATTTCCTACATATTCCACAGGTATAGAATCAAATTATATCCAACCTAGTTATCGAATCATATACACAAATAAAATAAATCAATATGGCAAATAAAATAAATCAAAATGGTAAGTGAGAAAGGAAAAATGTCAAAAGTGTTAAACAAAGCAAATCAAAGTGAGTGTCAAATGATTCTAAATGCGTGGACAGCTACCAGCTCCCGACTTTAATTGTTTCCATTTGTTTTTTAATCATATAAAGTTCCTACTTATGTTGAATTTAATACCTATACTGAAATTAGGACTCTTTTCCTTCAAATCCACCTTCAAAATAAAAAAGTTGTCCAAATGAAACCATAAGACGAATGGGTATGGGGATCGGCACAGGGCCGCCCCCCCCCCCCCCCCCCATTTGTTTTTTAATCATATAAAGTTCCTACTTATGTTGAATTTAATACCTATACTGAAATTAGGACTCTTTTCCTTCAAATCCACCTTCAAAATAAAAAAGTTGTCCAAATGAAACCATAAGACGAATGGGTATGGGGATCGGCACAGGGCCGCCCCCCCCCCCCCCCCCCCCACCTTTAGCTCCGTCAAACACCACCCCCCTTAGGGGCGTCCCGGCACTTTCGTCCGAATTCGGACGATAGAGACGAGGCTGGTGGTGGGCCCCTTTCATTGCTTCTCTCTCTCTCTCTCCTTGAATATATATTATTTTTTATTGAAGTGGGGTAGTCCCCACACCCTTGGGTAGTCACCAAAGAGACTATCCTCCTCCCGTGATTACATGGCACCTACGTGGCGGGTAGTCCTTTGGAGACTATCCTCCCCCATACCCAATGGTCTAAACGAAATTTATTTACACAACTGATGTCACAGAACCTTTGATTAGAATTTTCATTGGGAATAATGCTAGGTTTTGAGTTTCCAAAATAATCAAATTTAACAAGAACCGAAAAATATAATTTATTAATAATATCCAAACACAAATTATCTACACATGTGGAATAAAAAAACCTGATCTACCACTAATTGTATCAACCAAACTAAATGTTCATTCCCAAATAAATGTAAAACCTAAAATCAATATAAAGACAATAAAAATTAAAGAGCATATGTAGGGATAACAAAAATCCTTAGCCGGTGAAATACTCGCAACCCTAAATATATGGGACAGGTATTTGGGTATGTGACCCGTATGAAATTGAAAAAACATATATTCTACAGGTATAGAATCCTAAATCATATGCCCAAATAAGATAAATCAAAGTGGTAGGTCAAATAAGATAAATCAAAGTGGTAGGCGAGAAGCTTTCAAGAAAAAATGTCAAAATAGATTAAAGTAATATGTGAACAACTAGATAAACAATATCTACGTTAAAGTATACTTATATTAATAACTAGCTAGGTTTATATTCTTTGTTCAAGAGTGGTTGAGATGAAAGAGAAGAACGAATAAATATATAAGTTTCAAATAAGAAAATTTAACAGTTGATCACGTATCATAGTTTAAATATAAAAAATATCTATACTCATACTTAGGTTTACATTTTATCATTCTCTATTTGTTTCAAAGAGGTCATGATGTGTATCATAATACTTGAAAAATTCGTATATTCTGCATTTTTTTTGGTAAGTTAAATAAAAGGTATCATTATCTTTATAAATATAATTAGAAAACTATTATCAAAATCTATTTTTTTGGTATGGCTTAAATTTAAAAATATCATTATTATTATAAATCTATCTATACATATAATAAAATAAACCAATGGAGGGACACTTGTCATTATTCTAGAGCATCCTTAATTATAGATAATTATTATTTAATTTAAATTATTAAATATTAATTAAATTAATATAAATCTTATCAACTCTACAATTTGTAAAATAGAACTGGCATTTTCCATTCTAGATTAACGACCAAAGAATTTCAATGAATCATACACATCATTAGATAAGGTGATACAAACTGTATATTAGAAAAGAAAAAAAAACAAATCAACCTATTTAATAGCATTTCATTTATGAATCAAACTACCTTAAAGAAAAAAATAATTGAATATAATTGTTATCGTGATATAAAAAGACAATTTGTAAAATAGAATTGGAAATTTTCATTCTAAATTAACGACCAAAGAATTTCAATGAATCATTATGTTATCTAAAAAAAAAGTGATAATAGGATATCATTAACAATTGATATATTATATAATGAGAAATATGACTATTTTAATTAGTCATTTAGTCATTTTCTTTCCATCAAGTTTTTAAAACTAAAATGACTTTATATACTTCATTATTTAAAAAAAATATATACCATAAAATCAAGTATTTTGCTATATTTTTTTTATAAAAGTGACGTTAAAAAAGTAACAAAAAAAGGTCTATTCCATTTCATATCTCATTCTTGCATATCAAACATTACCCTGTGTAATACACGGGGTTTTTAAATATATAATTTTTTTAATTATTTACTATATAAAATTAGATTTATTCAGCCCGTACAATATATAGAGTTTTTTTTATAATATAACTTTTTATTATTTAGTATATAAAATTACATTTCTTCCACCCGTTAATACACAGGGTTTTTTTAAAATATAACTTTTTTATTATTTGATATATAAATTTGCATTTATTCAACCCGCACAATAAATGAGGTTCTTAAAGATATAGTTTTTTTATTATTTGATATATAAAATTATATTTACTCAACACGTGTAATAAATAAGGTTTTTAAAGATATATTATTTTTTATTTAGTATATAAAATTACATTTATTCAACCCGTGTAATACACGGGGTTCTAACCTAGTTATATATTAAAAATATATCTGAAGTAAGTATATATTTTATGGGAATGTTTATCAGATTTAATCTAAGCAAAAATATTTTAAAAATATAAAAAATCATATTTGATTAAAAACATCTTTTTAGGGTTGGTATGGTATTAGCACGCGGTATTTTTTTTAAATCGTTTATTATAAATATATATAAGATAAGATTGATTAGCTAACAACTATCTACCGTAATTGTAAAACTACCCAAGCAACTTGCAATGGGATTGAATACGTAATTGATTAGGCCATTACTCATTTCTTATTGTCATTTTGTCTTTTAATCTACTAAAATGAAGATAACGTAAATTATTTATCTTTTTTTTAATAGCAACAATGAAATTGATTCATTAAAACAGTTAGCCCTAGCAAAATTACAGAACAACAAAATTTTTTACAACAGAGTACTTTTGAATTTGTATAATAAGTTTAGCTAATTTTACACATTTAGGGGCTGTTTGGTAGCCTCTGAATGGTCATTAAGAGGCTACCTCTTAATGGAACTATTAAGAATTTTACCAATGAGAAGGTAGAAGAATGTGACATGTGATGATTTACCATTCAGATGTTACCTTTTAACCATTCAGACTTGAGGTTACCTCTTATTCATTCAGAGGTTTTAAACCATTAAGAGGCTACCAAACAGCCCCTTAGTGTTTGCTAATTTGATTTGGTTTCAGCCAAGACTTCGCATACTTTAATTATTTGCATTTGTTTTGTAATTATGTGAAGTTTCTACTTCCTGCTTTTTATATACCTACAAACTAAAAATAAAAATAAAGAAGACCTCCAAACATCATTATAAAACTATAAACGAAATTTAATTATGTAGCTAAAGTCATGGAACCTTTTTTTAGAATTTTCATTGTGAATAATGCTAGGTTTTGAGTATTAAAAATGGTCTAATTTAACTAGAACCGAAAAATATAATCAAGTTCATAGATATCCAAACACAAATTACCGACACCCACGAAATAAAAACCTGATCCACAATTGATTGTATCAATCAAGCTAAATATTCGTTCCAAATTAAACGTAAAGTTAAAGTTAATATATAGACAATAAAGATTAAAGAGCATGCATAGGCATGACAAAAAAATCTTTAGCTTGATGGGAATGCTCGATATTCCGAAACATTTGAGACAGATATTCGGGTATGTGACCTTGTATGCATGGGCGCAACATATTGGGAACTAGAGGGGGCGAGCGACCTCCCGAACTTTTCGCTCAGTAATGGAGAGTATATGTAGTTTTCATATAGAAACTTTTGGTATATACGTTTTCGACCCCCCGGATTTATAGAAATTTTTAGGTATATATATTTTCGACCCTCGGTCGGAAATCTCAAGCTTCGCCACTTTTTATATGGGATTGAAAAACATATTCCACGAATACATAATTAAATGATATCTAGCCCGATTACCTACCCAAATCATATAACTAAATAAAATAAATCAAAGTGGTAAATAAAGCAACTCAAAGTGGTAGCTGGGAAGCTTTCAAACAGCATATGACACGCTATTTAAGATTATGTCAACGAAACCTCCATATGTAAAGACCGAAATGAAAGGGAAAATGTCAAAAGACAACTGGATAAACAATATATACGTTCAAGTATGCTTATATTAATCATTGATTAGCTGACAACTATTGACTCTTATTGTAAAACTTCCTAGGCAACTTGCAGTGCGATCGAATACGTAACTGACAAGGCCATTTGTTTTTGTTTTTTTTTAACCAGTTAATTTCTATTTACGCTGTCATTTGTGAGATTTGAAACTAAGATCTTAGTCTCCCAAACCCAGATGTTTAAAGATTCGCCTTTGCCAATAGACCACCACCCATTGATTTTATAATCTACAAAAGTTCCTACTTCTTGCTTTTTTATACCTATTTTCAAATTTATGTAGATTTTTTTATAATTGAAATCCAATTACAAACTAAGAAAGTTATTCAAACATCGCTATATAACTATAAGAGTAAATTACACAGATTGTCCTTTAATTCCACCCCGAATTTCAGTCCTTGCCCTTTGTCTTTAATTTGTGTATTCCATGTCCTTTAATTAAAAATTTTGCACACACTTGTCCTTTGCTCTAAACCCCATCCACTTACCCAGTTAAATGCACTCATCTGCCCCTCATGTGAGGGGAAAAATTGTCAATAACCTTCCCCTACCATTAAAAAACCCCACAGACTCTGCTGCACCACCACGTTCTACTGCCATTCACCACCACCACCCCACCACGGCCATCCACTACCATCAACCAAATCAATGCTTTATGTTCAAGATCAAAGTAAACAAACATAAGAATTTGTTTTCATTTTCATATCCCCCCCCCCCCCCCCCAAACCAAATCGGTGCTTCATGTTCAAGTTAATGACCATCTTCCAGATCTACCATCTTTATAATACCATTTCACTATAACCAACTCATATACCATCAGGGCCGGTTCTGAGAATTCATGTACCCTATTCAACGAAATTAGGTATTTGGCTCACTAAAGGTCTAAACCTAATGTCAATGGGTTAATGACTAACTACGTTGATGTTTGTATGGGTATACCCTATTAATTTATTTTTTACATATACATATCGATTTTTTTTAAATAACATGTGCTTCAAAATATCGGGCCCTGACCGGTGGTCCTCCCCGCCTACCCTCAGGGCCGGGTATACCATCTTCAACAAATTAAATGAAACTAAAAATGGTAATAATACACAATCAATTTATGCAAAAGTAAACAGAGAACTAATTACACAATCACGAAAGATCTGAAAGTTAAGATGTATCATCAAAAATCAAGGCGCGTTTGGGGCTAGGGTTACTCGGTTCTTTGTCTCTTTCATCATTCATGTTTGTTCTTTGTCTGAAACAAGTTCTTTGTTTTTGTTCATCCGAAACAAGTTCTTCGTCTCTGAATTGAATGATGTTCAAAATCTGTTTGATATGTAAGATCATGGGTAAAAATAGAGTGAACAAATTAGGATTTCACTTGCTTCAACAGATTAGGTGAAATTCCATTTGTCATGTCTTGTTGAAGAAGGTAAATCAACATCTGTCATGTCTTCACAATTTTTGGAGTGAAAAATGTTTAGGGATGGAATTGTTGAAGCAGGTAAATCAATTTGAGATGGAATTTCACCTACTTCAACAAACTAGGAGAGAAAGAGATAAAGATCATATCGCCTGTAGTTGTTCTCTATGTGAATTAGGGATGAAAATAGGGTTTGAATCGAAGAAGGAAGGGTATCCACAATTTTGCCCCTAACGTGGCACATGGGTAGGTGGATAGGGTTTAGAGCAAAGGACAAGGTGTGTGCAAATGTTTTAATTAAAGGACATGGAATGCACAATTAAAAACAAAAAACAGGGATTAAAATGTGAGGTGTAATTAAAGGACAATCTGTGTAATTTACTCTAACTATAAAGAAAATTTATTCACATAGTTTATGTCATGGAATCTTCTAATAGATTCTTGAATATTATGAATAACTAGATATAAAACCCGTGTGCAAACACGGGTGGTTTTTAGAAAACCATGCATGTTGGACCGATCTACGACCTCGAAACGTCAGTTAAAGCAGTTCATCTTTGAGTACGAAGGCGGAATCAACGTAAACAAAGTCATAACAGCTAGTTTCCTTTTAATCTTTCTTTTCTGATTGATATTCGTGCTTTTACAATGTATTCTGATACAAATCCGACAGCACTTCGTCTCACACACAATGACCAAGTCCTACTACAAATGACACACACATCACCTATATATAGTCATGTTGATTTCGCTTGAACCCATTTCAAGCTAAATCTGATTTCACTTGAATCCATTTCAAGCTAAATCTGATTTCACTTGAATCCATTTCAAGCTAAATCTTCTGTGTTGATTTAGCTTGAAACACACATAAACTCTTTCAAGCGAAATCCACAAGTTTAAACATATAAAACCCTAATTTAAACCCTATTGTGTGTTCATTCAACCTATCTAGACACAAAACTTGATTATGACGTAATCAACAGACATTCAATGCACCAACAGACTCCCCCTTGGATGTTGATGAAGTCTTTGGCTTCAAGTCTTTGTCTTTATCAATCTTCAAACATTGTAAAAACTCTCTTCAATCTTTATCTTCAAACTTTAAACTTCAATCTTCCCTTTGACCGTTGATCCAGACTCCCCCTTTCACAGACTCCCCCTCTCGATATGCTAGAATCTGAGATATCTGGTTCAAGCTTTGACAATTAGCTTCCATTGGAAATAATGAAGTCCAATCCTGTTACTCAACCAATAAACATTACAATTCTATCTTTTCAAACAGTAAATCACAAACTCAATCAGTTTTAACAATCCACTCAAGTATTCAGGTCCAAGTTAATGAACCTGATCACTTGATTAATCTACCAAGTCCAAATTAATGACCTTGGTTGATCTTTTGACGAAACAATACTGATTTTAAAAACATTTTTCAACCAATTTACACATTTCTGAAAATAACAAGTATCAAATTAATGAACTTGTTTTTGACTTTCCAAACAATTCAAACTTCATCAAAATAAGCTCTCCTCATTCTTCAGTCCAGAATCTCCTGCATCTGCTTCAAACATCTAAGAATCCAACAATCAACTCTCCACTTTGGTTTGTCAGAAAATAAAGCAGAAATAAAATCTTTTTGGATTTTATCAAAGTGTTCTAAACTAAGGAATGAAATACAGAAAACTTAAATTGCAGAAAGTAAACAAAGTAAACTATTTACAAACATATTTTTGCGAGCGTGTTAGGGAATCATATAAGCTTTCAGACAAATCACAAGTACCGTTAAGCTTCATTTCATACTCAGACTTAAACAATTCACCTCGATTGTCGATATACTGATCCATCTTAAATTCCCACACAAATTTCAATTTACTCAGGATACGATTTAGATGAATTATGAACTTAGCTCATTCATGTGTCCCACCTCTTGAATATACTCCCGTATCCAGAATCCCAATAATCAGTCTTACAGGTGAGTATACTACAATGATATCTGTATATAAATTAGGTATGCGAGGGCCGAGGGATCTCAGGTCGATACTTCCGTATACGCAGAGAGATATCAACTTCGACTTTAAGGTATGTCCCCTTTTAGAGGATCTTTTTGCTTACAACAGCAGCGACTATCAATTTTATTGTTTCATCGGCATGCTGAGGGTTTAATGCTATGTTTCAAGCATTGCAGAAAGTATTAGCCAAGGACTAGGTCAGAACTGCCGTTCAGCAGAAGTCCCGGAATAATACCCCAGACATCATTGAGTATAAAGACCTAGTATATCAGATTATGAGACCTTTCAAACGAGATTTCAGGGGTTACCTATATATCCAAGTAGTGTCCCCCACGAATTTCACAAGTTTGAAATTTAGGTTTATATCCCGAATAAATCTACTAAATGTGCGAAAACCTATCGACACATCATCAGTGAGACTGTTTAACTCATTTATACTTTACAAATCTTTAGCATACTGTAATCGTCTAGCCGATGTACTATCATTTTCCCTATAAACACAAGCTCTTTTTCAGATTTTATCATGTTTTTGTATTTTTGCGTTTTTTACTGTTTTTGTATTTTCTGAAAAATAAACTATATACAAATATCTACTCCCCCTAAATACCGAAACAAGTAAAAAAGCGACAAACCATTGCAGATTGTTTCTCGTCTTCATCCGCAACAGTACTCTCATCAACGCCCACAATTCCATCCGACACCGAAAGAAGCTTCATACCGTTCAGTTTTAACAAATATTTAAACCGATTTTTATCAAAAGCTTTGGTATGTAAATCAGCTTTCTGTTCGTCAGTGTGGATTTTCTCAATTCGTATCAACTTTTTCTCAAAACAATCACGAATAAAGTGATGACGAATTTCTATGTGTTTAGTTTTAGCGTGATGTACTGGATTCTTTGTTATATTTATAGCGGCCTCATTATCAACAAAAAGAGGTGTGTTAAGAAACTGCGAACCGTAGTCGCGCATCTGTTGCTGTATCCACAAGATCTGAGAGCAGCAACTGCTAGCAGAAACATACTCCGCTTCACATGTAGATAACGCCACAGACGTTTGTTTCTTACACTGCCAGGTAACCAATCTAGAACCAAAGAACTTGCATCCTGCAGTTGTTGATTTTGAATTGACTTTGCAGTATCCGAAATCCGAATCGGAATACCCTTCGAGCGTAAAGTCGCCTTTTCTAGGATACCACAACCCCAATGAAGGAGTTCCTTTCAGGTAGCGCAATATCCTCTTCACAATGATCAAATGCGATGCTCTCGGGTTAGATTGAAATCTTGCTGCGAGGCACGTTGGGTACATGATATCAGGACGTGAAGCAGTTAGGTACATTAAAGAACCTATCATGGAACGGTAAAACGTTTCATCAGCCCTGTCTCCGGTGAGATCTGGGTGAATCCCATGATTTGTTGCAAGTGGGGTAGCAGCTGGAGTAGAACTTGACATCCCAAATTTCTCTAGAATATCATGAACATACTTTGACTGATGAATGAAAATTCCCTCAGGAAGTTGTTCAACTTGTAAACCCAGAAAGAATTTCATCCCCCCCATTGATGACATTTCAAACTTTTGCTTCATCACTGATTCAAAATCTTTGCATAGATTTTCATTTGTCGACCCAAAGATTATATCGTCCACATAAATCTGAACTATCAGAAGATGACCATCGACTTCTTTAGTGAAGAGAGTGGCATCCACTTTTCCACGAATGAACTTGTTGGCTAGTAGGTGTTGAGACAAAGTCTCGTACCAGGCTCTCGGGGCCTGGTGTAAACCATACAGCGCTTTGTCCAATAAGTAGACCTTGTTTTTGTGGATTGGATCGGTGAAGCCCGGCGGTTGTCCGACATAAACCTCCTCTTTAACCTTCCCATAAAGAAACTCCGATTTAACATCCAACTGATAAACTTTAAAGTTCTTCCAAGACGCAAATGCTAGGAAAATTCTGATTGCCTCTAGTCGTGCTACAGGAGCATAGACTTCGGTAAAATCAATTCCCTCATGTTGACTAAATCCCTGAACAACGAGTCGAGCTTTATTTCTTATAACAACTCCTCTATCGTCCCTCTTGCACTTGAACACCCACTTGGTGTTAATCTTTCTCTGACCATCCGGCAAATCAACTAACTTCCACACTCCCAATTTGTCGAATTGACTAAGTTCCTCCTGCATTGCATTGACCCAAGAGTCTTCAGTAAGCGCCTCTTTGTAAGTTCTTGGCTCAACATGCGAGATAAAACAACTCAATGAAAATTCAGTTTGCAAAGGAGCAACTTTTGTATAAAAACATGTAAGCCCTTTATCAATCTGATTTCGAGTGCGAACGCCTGTCTGCAATTCTCCTATGATCAACTCCTCTGGATGATATGAAAAAGTTCGCGGCATCACTTCACTTTGAACATCTACATTTCCCTCCAGATTAGTAACATTCTGTTCTGCATCTTGTTCACCAACTTGGTTTGTTTGACTTGAAATCTGAATTTGCTCCCCCTCAGAATCTGAATCACCATGATCAAATACTGGCATGTTTTCAGCTTCTAGATTATCATTCTGAGCCGACTGATTATCCTGAGCAACTTCATTCTGTTGGACATCATCATGTTCACCAGCATTACTCGGACCTGCTTCATCGTCATTTGAAGTTTCCCGTGGTCTTCTAGAATACTCAGCTGGGAACCTTAGCTGTGACTCATATTCACGCAAAATATCCAACTCATCAAAGAAATCTTCATCATCCTCTGATTCTTCTCTCATGTCAAACGAATCCCACAGTTTGTCATAATGATAACGCCATGAATCACCAGGATTCTGTGGCGGTATAGTATAACCTTGACATTCCACATTTGCAGCTTCAATAATCCGCTTCTCAGTTGGAACGAAGACACGTCGCATCGGATTTGCATAACCAACAAAAATTCCCTCAATGCTCTTCGGACCAAACTTTCCATGAGGCTCTATAACCGTACAGGGTGACCCAAACGGTTCTAGATACTTCAAATTTGGTTTGCGATTATTGATTAGCTCAAAACATGTTTTGTTGAACTTCTTGACAGTGAGAACCCTGTTGAGCGTATAGCATGCGGCGGAAACAGCTTCAGCCCAAAAATTTATCGGTAACTTTGAATCTGAGAGCATAGTTCTAGCCGTCTCGATTTGTGTCTGGTTTTTGCGTTCTGCGACTCCATTCTGCTGCGGAGTGTACGGAGCACTAAACTCATGCAAAATACCTCTTTCATCACAAAATTCTTCCATTTTGCTGTTCTTGAATTCAGTACCATTATCACTACGAATTCTTTTGATACGCCTTTGGTACAGATTCTCAATCTTCCTGAACAGCCCCATCAAACTGTCAAATGTTTCATCTTTCGTCTTCAAGAAAGAAACCCACGAAAATCTGGAATAATCATCAGTAACGACCAAACAATAGTAATCTCCTGTAATGCTTTTGACATTCACCGGACCAAACAAATCCATGTGAAGTCTTTCCAGAGGTCTCGAAACTGAATTGATTTGCTTTGTAGGGTGTGACTTTTTCTTCTGCTTGCCTTTGATGCAGCTAATGCACTCCCCTTCCAGATGAAAACCTTTGATATTAACACCCAAAACCAAATCATTGTGCACCAAGTGATTCATCTTCCTTAGGTGAATATGCCCCATCTTGCGGTGCCACAATCTCGATTCTTTCTCAGTTGCTCTAGAAACAAAACAATGTGCTTGACCAGTTGTTGTAGTCGCTACACTCATGTCTAACACATATAAATCATTCACTCTAGGTGCCCGCATGATAATCCATTCTTCAGGAATAACAAAACCTGGTTTCAAAATCAAGCATTCTTTATCAGTGAAGTGAGTAGTATACATATTGTCACAAATCTGTGAGATACTAAGTAGATTGTTCTCCAGCTCAGTGATGTAGTTAACTCTCTCAAACGTCACAATCCCATTGGATAACGTTCCTTCACCAATAATTCTACCACCTTCATGACCAGCAAATCCAACATAACCACCATTGATATTTCTCACATCATATAACAATGCAGTCTTCCCTGCCATATGTCGAGATGCTCCACTATCCATGATCCATCTGGATACAAGTTGTGGAAGATCCTGCACAAAACAAACTTTGAATTAACCAACTTCAATAAAGATGCCGATTCATGCTTCGCAATCAAGGAAGCTCCGGCAATTCAAACTGCTTATTCGAACATGGTGTCCACCCAGGCCTCATCAGCCTTAGGTGTAACCTTGACCTTCGCAATTTGAATTTTGAAATTTTCTGCCTTCAAAGGTGGAAAATTTGCATCATAATCAACCGAAATTGATTCTTCAGCCTTTTTCACTTCAGAAGTTGAAATTTTCATTTCAGTTTTTGGTTTCCAAACTTGTTGAGATAATGCAACCTGTTTATAAAACTTGTCGTTTTTAGTTACCACTTTCTTTACAGGTTCATTTTTCACTTTGATGTTGTTACTTTTCACACTCTTTTTCTCAACAATGATTGGTGCTTTACCCTTCACATCAACTTTCTTATGTTGAATCTTCACATTTTCAGTCTTAGGCTTCACATTGGTACACTTTCGTGCAATGTGACCAACTTGATTACATCTGAAACATGTTCGAGTATCAACAACTCGACTTGTGCCTTCAGACTGATAATGTGAAGCTCTTTTCTCAAAGAACTCTTTATTTGATTTTGAAAAAATTTCATTTTCCTCATCAGAAAGTGAACTTGAACCATTTACAAACACCTTTTTTTTCTGCAAATCTTTTGTTTTGAAAACTTTTCTTCTGATAACTCTTACCACCCCGATAGCCACCCGACCAATTGTTTCGATTGTTGTTATAAAAACGTGGTGGAACAACAGGCTTTTTGTAATAAGCTTTATCTTTCTCAAAATTCATTTGCCTTTTTGTTTGACTCAAACTGTTCACTTCTGATAACTCAACTTCAACCAATTTGAAAACATTTGTCAGCTTTTTCACATTAACATTCTCAATTGGAAACTCAGAATCCGAATACAACTTATCAGATCCAGCCATCTTGTACATCACAAGACCCGGTTCATCACTTAAGTTGTTTTTGGACTTTGGTTTCTGAATGTATTTGTCCAAGAAACACCCATCATCTTCAGTTGAATCAGACATCAAAACACTTTCAGCTGTGCTCTTAACAATCTCTGTCTAAACACTATCATCAGATGATGTAAAAGTAACATCAATGTTTTCTGGAAGTTTAACTTCTTTTTCTTCTTCAATTTCAACCAACCCAGATTGCTTTTTCGTGTAGTTATCAAGAACAGGTGGTGGAACTTGATGAAACCCCACCCCAGTTCCATCACAATACACATCTTCGCCCGCTTTATCTTTCCCGATGGGTTTGGGAATAATGTGTTGTAAAACAAAGCTTGCGGAACTGTAACTGTTAAGCTTCAACTGGATTCGCTCGTTTTCGATTACAGCCTCTTGAACTTTAAGTTTCAATTTAGCGATTTCATCCAGTTGTTGGTTGATTGATTCTTCTTTGACTCTAAGCACTGCTTTTAAATGTTCATTTTCTTTAAAAGTTTTACCATTTCGATCATCACAATCTTTCATTGTGCTTTTGAGTTTTTCAAATTTTTCAGAAATCTGACGGTTTTCAAGAATCAACTTTTCATTTTCATTTTTAACTTTATCATGATCAATTTTATCATTTTCAATTTGACTAGTTAATTCTCTTATCCGTTCAGTTGAAGCTTTAACCATTTTGTCACGATCAAGAATCTGATTCTCAACACTTCTGACCTTTGCTGTCAGATCTTCAACTTTCTTACCGTTGAGATACGTGACTGTGCTACAAAATTTGCACTCTTTGTTGCAATTTTTGCAATCAGCATTTCCATCAATTTTCTTACCTGACGCATTTGTTGACACGTTTGAACTGACCTGGCTTTTTGACTCAGACACGGAGTTAGAGTCTACCTCAAGTGCCTTAGCAGCTAGCACTTTGTCAGCCATTCTTCCAAGATTCTCTTCAGTCAACTCCTGCGTTGTATCAATAATTCCAGTATCAATCTTCTTTGCTTTCTCGATCTCTTCTTTCTCCTTCTTCTCTTTCTCTTCTTTCTCTTTCTCTTCTTCTTTCATTTTCTCTGTTGGAGTTCCCCACCATTTGTGTTGCCAATACTCATCGTCTTCTTTGTACTGCTGGATTATGGCTTCTATATCAAGCGTACTATCATCGATCGCAATATTTCCATATTCATCAAGATAACACTCTCTGTCCGGATCCCATCTATTTGCTCTCCTTGCTTCCAGAAAGATACGAGATATTCTAATGATTTTGTTTTCAGCTATCATTTTTCTGTATCTATACTTTTGCTCTTCAGTTCGATCGTCTTTCCACGGAATAGGATCGTCATTTTTCGCCATGAATGCGTAACCAACCGCATCTTCTTCTGGTAGAACCTCTTGACTCCAAGCATAACCCTCATCATCGTAAATCACTGCAAGAGCTCTAGATTTCTCTTTGTTGTCTTCAACCTGCTTCAATCTAGGCGGCTCGGATTTATTCTGGTGATAAATCGCCTTCTTGTAGTAATCATCTCTGAAAGCATTCTCCGACTCATCAGCATAAGCGTTTCGGCATTCTCGTTTGAAGTGACCCTTCTGCTTACACTTGAAGCAAGTCACCTTCGATTTATCGAACCCCAACTTAGTAGATGGACCACCAATTGTCTTTCTGCTGGTAATTTCCATGAATCTTTGTGCTCGACGAACAGCACTTGCCATAGCCCAACGAATATCGATCAGTTCCATTTCCTCCGGATCAATCTGATCGTAATCTTCTTTCGTCAGATTTGTGTTGCCTATCTTCCCAGCTACTAACCCTTCATATGATTCTAACACCGATGCTAGGAAGATCATCTGCTGTTTGGCCGACTCCTCGTCAAAATTTTGAGCATTCTTCAAGTCTATTGCAATGTTGCATTGAAAACGATTCTTTGCCTCAGAATGACTTCCAGATGATGAAGATCCACTGTGATAACCACTGTGATTTCCACTGCTTTGACTGCTTTGACTTTCTTTGCTTGTTGTGGACACATTTTCAACAGAAAACGCAGTTTTTGGAGAAGTTGCTTTTGGCATCATGCTTTTTGGATAATACAAATCCAAATTCTGCTGGTAAGATGAGTGATTGAATTTGTATGTCTTCTTCAACTCCAACTCATGACTCTCGAGTTTCTCAATCAGCAAATCTAATGTCAACTTTTCTGGTTCTTTGATGGTATTCTTCAGCATCAACGCATAATATCTCCAATCCATCTCGTCAGGCAACGAATCGAACAATTTGTCGATAAGATCTTCTTCAGGAATTTTGATATCATGTCTAACTAACTCCAGCTTTAGATGACCAAACCTTTCTATCATTTTACAAACTGACTCGTTCTTTAAACATCCAAACAGATCAAACTCTTTTCTAAGAAGTTTCTTTTTGTTTTTCACAATTTCAGTACTTCCTAATCATTTCTTTTCTAACTTTGCCCAAAGATCTTTAGCGTTTGAATAATCAATCAATGAGATTATGTCTTCCCGGACGGACTGAAATAACAATGCCACACACTTCTGTTCAGCTACAAACGAATCAATCTCCTCAGCCAAAGTTTCACCATATTTGTTTCCATGTTCATAACCGTTTTTCAAACTCTTCCAACTCGGAAATGCAAATGCCATCAACCAGTCCTCAAACTTTCTTAACCACCGACTGTATTCCTCAATAGCCATTAGCTTTGGAGGTTTATTGAACGTTCCGAAAGCACTTTCCGATTCCCAAGCTTCCTTTTTCTTCTCTTTTGGAGGATTTTCATTCACATTGCTTGACGAAGTATCATTATTTCCGGAATCTCCAGCGAACGCGTACATATCGCTAAATGGGTTCATGAAAATATCATCCATTGTGAATGTTCCTGCAAAATCAGCAAACACTTAGAAAATTTTTAGGTTTTTGAAAAATCAGCAAGTTCAAGCGAAATTCCTTGAAGTGAAATCACTTCAAGCGAAATCAACACTTTAAACTGTTCAAGCGAAATCACAAAATTACACTCAAGCGAAATCTGATCCAAACTATTTCAAGCGAAATCTACTATTTCGCTTGAACTGTCCAAGATATTCAAGCGAAATCTGCCAAGAGTTTCAAGCGAAATCCAGCAAATCAATTTCGCTTGAACTTGTCAAGCGAAATCTAAGACCAGATCTTTTACAAGCGAAATCAACAACCAATCAATTTCGCTTGAACTTGTCAAGCAAAATCTTATGTTTTCAAGCGAAATCGATCTTATACTTCAAACTCTTTCAAGCGAAATCTGGTTTTAGTACATTTTTCACAAGTTTTAATCTGAATTTTAATCCGAATCTTTGTAGGCTTTGTTAAAACTATGTTTTACACAATATACTCGAAAATCAGACCATTTCGACCGTTTGAACTCGTTCAAATCAGAAAAGTATAAAAATAAATGAGTAGAAAGAAGAGAATCCGGTAATATCAAGCTGCTATGGTATGAACTCCTCGTCCTGAGCTCTGATACCACTTGTTGGACCGATCTACGACCTCGAAACGTCAGTTAAAGCAGTTCATCTTTGAGTACGAAGGCGGAATCAACGTAAACAAAGTCATAACAGCTAGTTTCCTTTTAATCTTTCTTTTCTGATTGATATTCGTGCTTTTACAATGTATTCTGATACAAATCCGACAGCACTTCGTCTCACACACAATGACCAAGTCCTACTACAAATGACACACACATCACCTATATATAGTCATGTTGATTTCGCTTGAACCCATTTCAAGCTAAATCTGATTTCACTTGAATCCATTTCAAGCTAAATCTGATTTCACTTGAATCCATTTCAAGCTAAATCTTCTGTGTTGATTTAGCTTGAAACACACATAAACTCTTTCAAGCGAAATCCACAAGTTTAAACATATAAAACCCTAATTTAAACCCTATTGTGTGTTCATTCAACCTATCTAGACACAAAACTTGATTATGACGTAATCAACAGACATTCAATGCACCAACAATGCACACCACATTTTATTAAACGACGAATGAATATACACTTTTTAAGGTTTAATTCAAAATAGATTATAAAAAATGGAACATCTTTTAAGTAACAAATAAAAAGGAACATCTTTTGAAATAACAAATAAATAACAATTGAACACACATTGTTCTATATTCCATGATCGTAAATCTTGAAACATCTCTTGATACAAGATCCTTCATTGTTGGGGTATAGTGTTCCATAAATCTTCCATCTTCATTTCTTAAATACATTCTTCACCACATGATCCTACACAAGGAATAAGATGAACCTTATATATGTTAAAACAACATTTAAGGAATATATAGTGTTCCATAAATCTTTTAAATTAGTTAACAACTATTAGACTTTAATGATGTTATTAAGGTTAATTAAAGTAGGTAATTTTAATTAACCATGGTTAGATTATTCAAATTAGTCAAAAAATAAATTTAGAAAAAATTGTTATAAAACAACGACCTAATAGCAACCAATATATTATGTAAGTAAACAAGAATTATAGAAGATCATATAGAAAGAAAGATAGAAAGAAGAATCAAAGAACTCATTCTTATTGATGTGTAAGTATGAAATACAAAGCCTCTATTTATAGGCTTGGACATTAACATAAGATTGAATACAAAAGAGGAGTTAAGAATGTGGAGAGTCACTCTTAATAATGTATTCATAACACTCCCCCTTGACTATCCACGTGATAAAAGAAAACAATGTATTATACGCTTGGTGGTGCTGCCTCGTTAAAAACCTTGCTAGGAAAACCCAATGGGACAAAACCTCAGCTAAGGGAAAAAGAGTGCAGCGCGCATTTTCTCCCCCTGATACTTTTGGATCAGATATGTTGCCTCATTAAAAACCTTACTAAGAAAACCCAATGGGACAAAACTTAGTCAAGGGAAAAAGAGTGCAACTTGAATAAGTCTCCCCCTCATTTTAACATGTACCCCTTAAGTGACGTGTGTCCATCTTCCTTGAAAGTCGAATAAAGCCTTTGCAGCGAATGATTTGTCGCTTGATCCCTTAATGTGCAATCCTTTATGTTGAGCAATGTTGTATAATCTTCTAACGAGACTTTAGGTGCCTCTTTCCAAAAATTATCATATGTCCACGACTGTATTTCGTGACATGCCTGCATCTACAAGACTAACCAAACTTTTTTTGATGGGTTAGTAAAATATAATCAAATATCGTTTATACCTGAAATGTTTCTTTGAACCATTCCAATGTCTCTTCGCTTCACAAAGGTTATATCATGACAATAAGCTCAAGTGAAAGATATTATAACCATACATAGCTAGCAAAACATATTAATGCACTTATGCATTTAACGATGGTACTTCTAGAATGAGAATCTCTACTTTGGTAGGAGATGATAATAGGCATTTCTTATAACAAATGACTTAACAACCTTTAACATACTTTAAGATTCAACTATGTCCATAATAAAATATCCAAACATCATCTTCTAGATGTACTTGAGGGATTAGTATAATATAATTACATATATACTTGAACTACAGTTCGAGTAATAATTAGACCGTGCCAAGGTAATTCAAAAAAAATCTCCATTTAAAAGCTCGACAATTTCTCTCGATAATGCCTAGACATCATTACTGTAAATTGCGATTATAGTGAACTTTTAAAAGTAGAATGTTCATAGAACATGGCTAATTTAATCAAACTTATATCCCTCTTTATGCGAATATCTCGAGTTGTACAACACTCGACCCAACTATTTTAGTCCATACGTATTTTGTCAACTTCATATAATACGTTCTTGTGGTTTTTACATCATTAATGCTTCTACCATTATCAATCCATGAGGGAATTCTGTCCATCTTATCCAAATATGTATGTGCTTTCACTCTTTAGAAGTTTTGCTACATAAATTTGCCTTTTTAACACATAGATATCTATATCATATGCAAAAATATCATGAACACTTGCTTTTATCTCCAAAATCCATATTGTACCATGTTTGTACACTGTGTACATTGAGATGCCATGATAACCAGGTACACAATTTCTATGTATGTTTATTGGAGTATTGGTGCACAATAATTACATCCATATGGTGTTTCTATTAACCTCTGAAGCACTCAAATGCTTTAGGATACTCATGGAGAGTTCCAATCATATTCAATTCAATAACATATACAACATGTATATGTATTCATATCTGAATTTATATAATAATCATAATATTCTCGAGAACTTATTTTATATGACTTAGTATCAAGTGATACATAACTTTCATAAGACGCATGTCAATTCTCTTTTATATATTACCAGACTAATAAGATATTGGAAAGTCAATGTATCCACCACTGGAGAATAATCAATCATATGTCTATGTAAAAATTCTTGTGCCACCAATTTTGACTTATATCACTTAATTTGATTTTCACATGATTCGCCTAAAAGGCACTTTTGTATCCAACATATTTTACAACTTCAGTTGTATGGACTGTTGGTCCAGAAACTTTCCATTTCATTAGAGAACTAAACTCTGCCTTATTTGCGTCTTTCTATTTTTGGCCAGTCATTTCTTAATATTCATTTATAGGCAGATCTTAAATCTTGATCCTCATCATTTAATTATTTTAAGTGCTACATTATATACAAAAGTATAACGACGTCGATTTTTATTTCGATTCCATATATATCTTAGACATGATACAACTTATTGAGATCTCTTTATTTTCAGGTACCTGAGGTTCTTCTTGAACCGTCATGTCTAATGTCTCTGCAGGAGATCCTATTACTATAACCTCGACTTGACCATCTTAATTACTTGCTCCAATTTTCGAGGAATTTTATTATTGGAATCAACTAGTCTACCACGCTTTAGGCGTGCAATAGACTCATTACAAAAATATGTGGTTGTCCTCTTGGGACACAAATATAACTGGAGCATAAGCAGTTGATTATGTGACTTACTTAGTCACTATATTCAGGTCAGTGAACTTGTCTGGTAATTTGTTCTTTAATATTGGTAAATGAATTATACTTTAAACTTCTAGTTCATAGTTTATAGTCTGAGGATCAAGATGACATGATAATTAATTTCACTTTTCACTTTCCAACTACATGTACCTAAATGAACTTTTGCTCCTCTCATGATTATTGGCTTTGTAACCAATAGTAATCTGGATTAATATGCTTGCTATCACATTAGCTAAGCCACAATCACACAAGCATCAGGTTGTGGATTTGATAACCATTTAGACGATGCATCAATTTCAGAATACTAAATGGTATCATGTCGGGATACACATATTCCCTTATTATTTCTAAAATATTTAGGGATCTAAACCATACTTTAGTTAGTATATCATTAACTTCCCTTGAGAGCAAATATTGCATGTGTAAGTACCATGAAGAATCTTCTAGTTCTTTGATATTTTTCACATCATCTAGACTCGGTATGGTCTAACCGGTCATGCCAATTATTAAATGATTATGAACCATAAACTTCAGGTTTGTGATCATCATATATTCTTTTAGTTGCACTCGTGTTTGTTCAATACACAAATAGAAAATAAAAGAGAATAACAATTATTATTTCAATCATTCATATTATAACATGTTTTCCATATTTTATTCTCGTATAATAACTCCCTTATATTGCCACTTCTTGTGATCGATTTCAATATAAACATGGTTGATGATCACTACAGTTTCCTCATTTACCATGATCATAACCTTTATAACGATCGTTTTATAGTCATCACAATATAAACATGGTTGATCTCATTACATGAGCATCATTCCTCAATTACCATGATCACGATCTTTGCACCAATTATTATATCATCACATTTTATTCAAGAAATAATCATACAACATTAATGGTGGTATCATTACAATTTCCTTAGTTATTACATGATTGTGACCTTTCACTGATCGTTATATCATTACATTCACTTTAGGGAATGGATATCTCTACACAACTTTTATTCTGGTAATAACCTTGAATATTCTTTAATAATATTGCTACTTTATGAGCATATGATCATATATGTATTACTTGCACTATGTTTTATGTGCACATTGTTTGTATACTAAACGTATAAAATACGAGACAACATCGTATTTGTAACTCAAACTTTCAACACTTTATTCTCATATGATCACTCTCTTTATTCACCTCTTTTAGTGGTCTATCTCGTTATTAACATGACCATCATTACACTTTTTTTTATAATCGATTTCATTATTAATCTGATCATCATACTATTTTTTCAGTTATATCCTTGATCATAATAATCAATATGTAATCACATTCACTTCGAAGAACGAAGGAAAGCCAAAAAAATGTTTCATAGCTTTTCATTATATGAAATCATTTTAAACTTTTCATTTGATATTGCTACTTCAAGAGTATATCTCAGGTGTGACCAATGGAAAACTTTATCTTGTTTTTCCTTCAAAACAATTTTCTTTTCTCATTAATATATAATTCGAGAAAAACTTACATGACCGACTCGTATAAGATTTATTGGTCAACATATGACGACATTTCAGAGAGTATGACACACTCTGAATGTCATACGTGAACATATTTATAATATTTTATGAGGGTAATGATAAATCACAAATTTTGGTTTTTCATATGCTTAATTTATCCCAAAAAAATATATCTACATACAAACAATATATAGCATATAGAAGACATATGTTACAAAGTTAAATCTAATAATACATAACATTATTTCATGTTATCAAATAAAACAAGGTGAAAATAAAACCTTATGAAATAATAATATGTCATCACATTCAAGCAAAATATATAAATTATGTATTAACCTATCATGGCATAACCAATTACATGCATATCTTATAATAATATTTGTTGCTCCCACATTAAAAAAAATAGAAACATCTATAAAATATATTCAATACGAAATAAAAAAAAAACCAATTACTTGCACCAAATAATATGTGATAATATCATGCACAATTATCAACTTCTTAGTTGATTTAGTTGATATTGAAATATTATGCAATTCAGTTAACACATCTTACAAAATAGTTTTGGTTCATGAATCAACAATTTAAAAATGCATTTTACGTATAATAAAAGCTAATATCGACTTAGAATATGTTTATATGGTTTGATCATTCTTATAATTTAAGGCATGTGCTATTAATGTACAAACAAGACAAATAGATTAACAATAATTTTCTAAAGTTACATATTTTATCTAAACATATAATAGAAACTAATATATATATGAGAATACAACTCCATGTTTAACTAATAGCAAAGACCTTTAAAATAATATATTGATTTAATTTTGTATACAATAAATAAATACGATGCTTAGCTTGATAACGAGTTCTTATCCCATAATTAAAAGTATAAAGTAATTAAGCTTAAGTAAGATAAAGTATATCTTGAGAACAAAAATACTAAGTTATATCTCATACACAAATAACTTAATTATATAGACATAAATCAAGATTCAGTAAATAATATAATAAAATTAAATAATTGAAACTTTTCATATTAATACTACAATTAAAAAAAACTAAGATAATGAATATTCATTTATGTTGTGATAAATCCAATTTAATAATACCAGTGGTAACTTTTCATCTTCTAATTTAATAATACTAATGAAAACTTTTCATTTTCCCAATGAGAAAACTTAAAAGAAATTCGAATGGATTTTAAACCGATCAAACAATAAATATTCATGGTTGTAAAGAAACTCACATCATATCAAACTAATCAAAATAACACAATAATAAAGACAATGTAAAGTGAAATATATATGCATTTAACCTTAATCTAATTCTAGAAACAAATAGGTGTACCCATGTTGAAAGAGAAAAAAAAAACATACACACACTCTTAACCTTGATGATAATTCAAAAAAAAAAAGAAAAAAAAAAGAAAAGAAAAGTTGCATACATAGATGACAGACTATTGGTTCATGTTTATAGGTTATAAATAAATGTTAAAATTTTGTATAAACCTAACGCGGCCTCTTTTAATAAAACTTCGACTCCCTTTCAATAATCAAGTTCCGGTTTCTAATTTAAATCTAAATTATACTTGCTTAAAATGTTGTATTGAATTATACACAGAGATAAAATCTCAAAGTATAAAATAGTTATGGCAACCAATTTATATTTATTTGTTAAACATTCAATAAAAAGAAACTTAATTGATAAATATCATTGGTTGTTTAAAGAAACTAGTCGTCCAAGACCAAATTGTAAATCAAATTGAAAACAATTTTTGTTTAATATATTGTCCAGTTTTCCATCAAATCTTACGAAATGATAATAACAAAAAAAAATACGATTTGGTGAATTATACACAATTTATAAACATATTATAATTTTATAAATCTTAATTTAACCCAATATTATATGAGTTACAATATATATAAATTAGTTTGGTAGATTTAATAGATAAACAAATCTCTAGCAGAACCCAAAATAGTATGAATTACAATATGGTTTGTGTTTAAGATCATAAATAATAAGTTGATTAGACAATATCCACTTACCTTATGATGATGCGATTCGACTCCAAAGCAATTCGTGCTGATAACGTGTTGTAAAACAACGACCTAATAGCAACCAATATATTATGTAAGTAAACAAGAATTATAGAAGATCATATAGAAAGAAAGATAGAAAGAAGAATCAAAGAACTCATTCTTATTGATGTGTAAGTATGAAATACAAAGCCTCTATTTATAGGCTTGGACATTAACATAAGATTGAATACAAAAGAGGAGTTAAGGATGTGGAGAGTCACTTTTAGTAATGTATTCATAACAAAAATGTCATTGTCATTGTATTATTTAGAAGGATTACCAAACCTGTTTACTTTTGTGTTAAGACATTAATTTTCAAATTTTTGCATCATTCTTTATATAAGTTTTACATCTTTTGACTACAGTAACATATATACATAAATAAATGAATAATTCAACGTAAATATATATTCTAAAAAGAAGTATAAGTATATATAAATTATGTTGATTCTGCTTGTAAATGCACCAAAATTCTCGTAGTCTTGATCAGTAGACTAAAATCCCAGTGGCTTTGTGGAATTTAATTAAGATCAAGAAACAACATTTAGAAAAATAAAACAGTAAATTAATTAAAAAAAACTCATAAGTTAAACATCAATAATTGAAAAGGTTACCGGAAATGAGGGAGGAGTTGCATTATAATTGATGGGTTGATGGTGATCATCATGTATCATCATCAGACGACGTCATTTCGGTTTGAATTCAAATAAAGCATCTTCTAAGTAACCTGATGAGTGATCCGAATCCAACAGTGCCTGATCGTCGAATGGCGGAGTGTTGTTTATCTCCATACCTCCATCAGACGTATTAAAACCACCGCCATGGAACACCGCCTATGTAGCTCCGCCTTAAACCACAGTCATCAAATGACCGTGGAACACTGTCTCTGTAGCTTCGCCTCAAACTGCAGCTCTTCAACCTACACCATACAAAACATAACACATATACACACAATCACAAAAAGTATCTTTACCAAAAAGCTCGTAAACGAATAATCACAATCAGATCCCTTTACAGCCATCAATAATATCCATCACAATTCAGATCAAAAGTAATTCTAACAACACACACTATCAATTCGAACAACACATAACATACATGTTAAACAGATACATAGATCAACACAATAATTAAACAACAACAATGCATCTTAACATATATGAACCGTTAATTAATAACAAATCTGCATAACACCTCATCATTAAGCAACCATAATGCATCAGAACACACACACATACACACACACACACACACACACACACACCTGAACTTCAACTGAATTTGAATATCTCAACCTATTTGGTATCATCTGCAAATTGTTTGTCAGGTCTGCTCACAAGTAGAATCTTTCCTGCAGCATAGAATATGTTAGATCTTATCCAATAAAGATCAAGAAACGGATCAAATAAGAACTTACCATAACCAACAGATCCTCCATATGAACATAACATCGAAAGCTACCAAAATCGAGTACCGGTTAACTATTTACTGAACACTGTTAAATTTGAGCAAAGTCAAAGATATTTTTTCAACATTTTGGGTCATGCGACTTATTTTAGATTTTGGTCTGTCATGGACACGTATATATTACTACTTTCAATTGTTTTATACAACATAAAACGAATAATAATTTGAAACAATAAATCTTTAAACTCATAAAAGTAAGTAAAACTAAACTGTGACAAGAAAGATTAAGATGTTTAAAATTTAAAGTATTAAAACAGTACCTGTGGCAACTCGGAATTCCAAGGCTCTTTATGTACGTATTATTTTTATTCATGTTCTGTCGTACGTTTTGAACTTTACGATGTGAACTTGTGTTCGTTATGTGAACCATTAAACATGTTATTGTATATTTGAATTAATGGAGGTTGTTAGACATTAAGTGTTTGTGATTCATGATGTTAACCGCACACGAACTCCGGGTCGCACACCACTTTTTCACAACCACACATTCGTGCACTTGGGTTCTCGGCCCGAGTCTTCTCGAGCCCAAAACTTGGCCCAACCCCTCCTAGCAGCGCATACACACACAGGGTTGGTGGTGTGGCTTTCATTATCTCATAAAACAAACAAGATTAGAAAACCCTACTCTCTCCTATCCCTCAAGACTCGACGGTAGCCACCTTCTTCTCATTTGAAGCCCTCTACTGATCATTCCAACGCCTTTGTATACACCTAATCTCGTGGTTAGTAATTCCTTCATCGTTCGTGTAGACGTACTTGTGGTTCTTGATTATGATCTAGAGTTTGGGTGGTTGTCACACCCCAACCGATGGCGGAAACATCGGGGTGCGAGCACTAAGCGTTCAGATTGCTCATGCGAATTCCATAACACTATTGTTTAAAAAAAGATTAATTGATTTCGTGCAAGTGTCTTTCAACGTCATCACAAGTATCACATTACAAACCAAATCATAACTGTTCGAATTGTTCAAAAGGCTAATATTAACTAGGCGACGTTTCTAATCATCTCCTAGCTGTATTCCATGCATTCCAAGCATCCTATTAGCATGAAACATGTATTAAAATATCAATACAAAAGTATTGGCGAGTATACAAGTTTGATAATAGAATAATAGGTTAAAACAACTCATATCCATAGTGTAAACAATAAAATAGTTTCAGCCGTGCTAGTGTCACAGTCCACGCAGTGATAGCCCAAGTATCCCAATGCTTTAGTGTTTACCCAAAACTCAAGGTAAACTAGAATCCTCCTAACAATACTCCCCGAGAATAATGGGAGAGGTGCATCTCCTATAGCGCTACTATTGTTAAGGCGGAACTACACACTCTGGATTAAACGTCACGTAGCACAAAGAATCAAAAATCAAGAAACACAAGTTTCACATAGGATAGAGTATAGGTTTTGAAGATTCAAGTTTAAGTTTCATAGAATACATGTTACACCCCCAAAGTTTAAAGTAAAAGGGGATCGAGTATACTCACAGTGATTGCTTAACAATATAACTGCTATTGGATCAAAGGGAGCTCTTTTTATAATTAGACTGATTAGATTACAATAGGGTAAGAGTCGGGCATAGTAACGAGATTGAATAAAGTGTCAAGTTGGTCACTGGATCGGATGACTGTCCGATCGGATGGCTGTCCGATCGGATGGTCAGCCGGTCGGGTGACTCATGAGTTTGAAAAGACAAACAGCTGCCCGATCAGATGGCTAACCGATCGGGTTGCCACTTGTGTTGAAGTTGATAGGGTGGCTGCTCGATCGAACAACAGTCCGATCGGGTGGTCACTCTATCCACATGTCAAAAATAGTTACGTGTACTAGTCATCTTCGTCGGATGGTCGCTCGATCGGACGGCTGTCCAATCGGGTTGCCATTTGATCAAGACTCCAAAGGTTTCCAAGTTTCAAGGTTACAAGGAAAGTGTCGCTCGATAGTGTAGTTGTCCGATCGGACGCCTGCTCGATCGGATTGCCTCTCGACCGGGCGATCCTTGTTCTTGTTTGTCATTAGTAAAATTTCTAAGTTTCTTAGGTTAACGGTGACGGTAAACTCATTAGTACACCGGCGTTCTGATTGGGTGGGAATCACCTTTGTCCTATCAGTCATCCGTTCGCAATAAGTTTATGTCAAAATCCGTCCCATGCTTGTCTTTTCCAGTAATAACTCAGATCTAAGCCGACTTTAGACCATTCATCCAATCCTCAATCCGTTTAGACCCGAGTTCCATCAAATAAAGTAAAAGTTTTGAGAAAGAGATGAACATACTCAAGTTTTTGTAGGAAAAAGTTTAGATTTATCTTAGATTTAGGTTCGATTTAGTGACATGTGCGTGGAATCCCTTAGATCTTAACTAGCTCTCATCAAGAACGACCTCATATGTTAGTTTGTACAAACCACCATGATGACGTCATCCTTAGGATCTCAGATCTGAGAGATTTCACGGTGAAAAAGCGTGTTTTCAAGTGAGAATCACGTAGAGAATAAAGTGTAGGTCAAGAAAGTACAAGAATCTAGCTGAACACGTACCGAAATTAATGAGAAAATGTAGAAATGAAGGGTGCGCGTGCCTTGGTCGAGCAGAGCTGTCACATCACTCAAAATGGTGATGTGACAGGTCTATTTATAGTGAGAGAGGGCATTAAGGTGGATAGGGTGGCTGGTCGTTCGAGTGCTCACCCGATCGGGTGGCCATCCGATCGGGTGGTCATTCGATTGGACGGCCACTCTGGCCAATCCCTTCGTTTCTCGTTCTAGATTTAGATTCGTCTTGCGAGTTATATTTAGCGTTGCGTTGCGTATAGTTTGGGTAGAGTATCTAGATTACATTACAAACCAAAAGTTTCCAAGTTTCATAGATTTCCGCCAGTGACAAGGCTCCAGTCTCTCGTTTAACCAAGAATCAAGTTTCATGAGTCTAAGGAGTCAAGCACCAAATAAGTTTCAAGAGTCAAGAATCATAAAGAATCTAGTTTCCATAGTATCAAAAATCAAGTGTCTAGATTAAGTATCAAGAGTCAAGTATCTAGATTAAGTATCAAGTCTCATAGTTTAAGTGTCAAGAATCAAGCATCTAGAATAAAGAATAGAGTGCCATAGTATCAAGCATTAATTATCAATAAGCTTCATGCAAAAAGTATCAAAGTATCGACATCACACGACTACAGGGACTATTATTGACAATAGGTAAAATTTCAGGGACTGATCTTGCCAAGTGTCTAAAGTTTAGGGACGCTGGGCGTTACAGTGGTAGCCTAATGTGATTAGTGTTAATATCAAGGTGTGATTGAATCATGTAAATAATTTGTTTATAAACCAGGGTTGCATGAGAAAAGGTTATAAGATGTTTTGGGTTTAGGGATGACGGGTTGGACTGGGATCATGTGGTGGGTCTCGGTCAATAAGGAACAATGGTTCATGAATTAGGGTTGATGATAGAATCCTGTTAACTAGTTTGATCCGATTTGAATGATGAGCATACATTAATTTTTTATAATGATTCGGTTATGATTAGGGTTCATACGGATTGGTTTGGTAACCAGTTGATTGATTGATTGATTGATTGAATTGATTGTGAAACATGTAACTAACTCCATGATTTACGGCCAGAATAACAAACTGCACACTACCTGATCACACATTAGGGTGTCGTATGAACTAAACTGCATGATAAACAATTAACAGTTGCACAACATTGATCGCACAATAAGCTAGTTGCACACTCGGGTCACCCACTATGTGCGCACACTGCATTTTGAATACTGGTCGAAGAGATGCGGGTACTTAGCCTTCATATCACTTTTTAATTCCCAAGTGAATTCAGCGTTACGCTTTCCTTCCCATCGGACTTTAACAATGGGAATTTTGCTGCGCCTCAGACGCTTGACAGTTTAATCCATGATTTCGACCGGTCTCTCCACAAATTGAACAGCTTCGTTTATTTGCAAGTCTTCGAGAGGAACCTGCAATCCCTCGTTGGCTAGGCATTTACGTGGGTTGGATACGTGGAACACTGGATGCACGTTGTTTAGTTCTTGTGGCAAGTCGAGTTTGTATGCTACCTTGCCAATCTTTTCAAGTATCACAAAAGGACCCACATAGCGAGGAGCAAGCTTTCCCTTCTTTCCAAAACAAACTACTCCCTTCCAGGGAGATACCTTGAGAAGAACTCGGTCACCAACAGCAAATTCCAAAGGCTTTCGCCTATTATCAGCATAGCTCTTTTGTCTGCTCCTAGCCTTGATCAAGTTATCACTGATCTGAAGAATCTTATCCGTTGTCTCTTGAACAATCTCAGGGCCAGTGAACTGCTTTTCCCCAACCTCATGCCAGCTGAGAGGAGATCGGCATTTTCGCCCATATAAAGCTTCGAAAGGAGCCATCTGAATACTGGAAGGGTAGCTATTGTTGTACGAGAATTCTATCAATGGTAAATGTACATCCCAGTTACCACCAAAATCGATGACACAAGAACGGAGCATATCCTCTAGGGTTTGAATAGTACGCTCGGTCTGACCATCCGTCTGAGGATGAAAGGCCGTGCTAAGATTCAAGTGCGAACCCATAGCGGACTAAAATGTTTGCCAAAGACGCAAAGTAAAACGACCACCACGGTCCGAGATTATGTCAAGAGGTATGCCATGACGGCATATAATCTCATCATTATAGACTCGAGCAAGTTTCTCCACTCTGTAATCTTCACGAATAGGAAGAAAGTGAGCGGATTTGGTCAAACGATCAATAATCACCCAGATACTATCATGACCTTTAGAGATACGGGGTAGTTTAGTAATAAAGTCCATAGCAAAGCTATCCCATTTCCAGACAGGGATTTTAGGTTGCTCCAAGTGTCCAGAAGGACGCTGGTGTTCAGCCTTTACCTTCGAGCAAGTAAGGCACTTAGACACATACACAGCAATGTCCCTCTTCATGCCAGGCCACCAATAAGTCGTACGCAGATCCTGGTACATCTTATCGGCACCTGGATGGATAGAGTAACGGGATTTGTGAGCCTCAGTCATAATAAGCTCACAGAGATTATCGCGATCTGGCACCCAGATACGATTTAGATAATACTGCAGACCATCATATTTAGGTTCGAGCTGGTCCATCCTAGCGCCGTGGATTTCTTCTTCTAAACTTCCATCATATGCCGATGAATACTGGGCGTCACGAATACAAGCATGTAGATTACTAGAGATGCGAATAGCCTTGAAATGAGTCTTACGACTAAGGGCGTCGGCTACTACATTCGCCTTGCCTGGATGATAGCGAATTTCGCAATCGTAGTCGTTAATAAATTCCACCCAATGTCTCTGTCGCATGTTCAGCTCTTTTTGGTCAAAGATATGTTGAAGGCTCCTATGGTCGGTGAAAACCACACACCTTGTACCATAAAGGTAGTGTCGCCAGATTTTTAACGCAAAAATATCCGCACCAAGCTCCAGATCATGAGTAGTGTAGTTTTTCTCATGTATTTTGAGTTGACGGGAGGCATAAGCAATGACCTTGTCATGCTACATGAGCACACAGCCCAATCCGCAGTTCGAGGCATCACAATACACCACAAAATCGTCATTGCCATCAGGTAGAGTTAACACAGGAGCATTACACAAAAGATTCTTAAGAGTTTGAAAGGATTCCTCTTGTTCGGGACCCCAAACAAAAGGTTTCTCCTTTTGGGTTAGAATAGTAAGAGGAACAGCGATTTTTGAGAAATGTCAATGAATCGGCGGTAATAACCCGCCAATCCTTGAAAACAACGAATCTCATACACGGATTTAGGCGTACACCAATTCTTTACTGCCTCAATCTTAGAAGGATCAATATGAATACCCTGACTACTAACAATATGACCAAGAAATTGCACTTCATCAATCCAAAACTCACACTTAGAAAATTTAGCATACAGACATTCACCACGTAGGAGTTCAACCAGAAGACGTAGATGGCGAGCATGTGACGTGATTGTCGTGGTCACGCAAATTTAATCCCAATAACAACTATAGATAGCGGTAATAGGGTATCGAACTCAGGGAGTATGTGGAAAGTGTGTTGATTTTATAGCCTTGCGATTAAACTACAATTAACCTAATTTACAGAAAATAAAGATCAATGATTTGGATTGTTGTTTTAGAAAACTAAATTAATAACTAATTTCAAATCAAAAGTTGGTTGTAAAACAGATTAGGAGAAGACAATGACCATCTTAGGATTCAGTTTCTTTAAACAATTGTGTGAAATTTCAACTAGAAAGAGTTACATAGACATAACTCGTGCATAAATAATTGAAGTGATAAAAGGGAACAAAGTACTCGGATTATATAAACGCGAGGTTGTTTCCCGATGATCAATTAATCAATAACCAACCCTAACCCTTCCCGTGATATCTCGATTGCCAACGGCACCAAGAACGTACGATTGAGATTAGAAATTGCACTATCAATTAACAATCTACAAACAATTATGCATACACCATGATAAACAAGCAACACAAGTTATCATTCTAGAAATTCAGAAATAAACACACAAAAGTTCAAGAGAAACCTTCACCTAAGATGATCACCGAAAGTTTTAGCCACACATAGCTTGGTGAATCATCATAACAAAAAGTTCAATGTTCATACGAATCAAAATCACAAACCGAATGATAGAAATTGTCTAGAACCAAGCCAAGATAGCCAAAATCGCCCCCAATGTGTTCTCTAACCGACCAATGATGAGAATCAGTGAAAAGACACCATAAAACTGAGTTTAATGAGGCAGTTACAAAATTTCCGCAGACTCCACCGTACGGTGGCTTAAAATGGTTTACGGTGGATTTAAACTGAGTTACGGCATCAATTTTTGTCAGAGTCTACCGTAAATTACGGTACTGCCGTAAGTTACGGTAGGCTTCAGCAATCAATTTTTGTTTTCTTCATAACTTTCTCGTTTCAACTCCGTTTTCTTCACCGTTTTCGCCTACGTTCTCGTAATTTCATCCTCTATCATGTTATCTTCTTAATTCTTCAATTCCAAAATTTTATTTTTTTCATTTATTCTCCGTCTTTCAATCTACAATCCAGTCGTGTCTATTCGAAGCTTTATTTCCATACTTTTAAGCTCTAAATGTACCTGAAACACAAGCAACCGTAGTTATCTAATTCAAGACAATTACATGATCAAATGAGGGATTCACTCGTCTTTTAACACACTTAAGGGTTGTCCCATGGACCACCCATCACATCCCCACACTTAACCGTTGCTTGCCCCAAGCAACCCATTAATTCAATTTCAAACAAGCGATCAATGTAAACCAAGCAAAAACATGCAATCCTTTTACTAACCCCTTTTTAACACCCAACTAATGCACCCCTCACTATGTCTCTCCTCTCGGTTACAATTAAGCACTAGCAATATGAGCTAGACACACAAAGGCTAACGGGCGGTTGCACAATTATAGGCTTGTACCTAAATCGATCCTTCTCCTAACAAGTGCCAAACATGAATGCAAATCAAAGGGACTTTCAAGGTTGTAACGTGGCTAGGTGTATAGGTAGGAAATGGAATATATATGAAGTAGCTAAAACTTAACCCGGACTTTTTATTACACAAATAAACGAACAAACAACTACCAAACTAAACTACTATATACAAGAAAACTAAACATCATTTCTTTTTCCATTTTTCATTGTTTTTTCTCTTTTTTTTTTTTTCATTTTCAAACATAATACTTTCACAAATAAACGAACAAACAACTACCAAACTAAACTACTATATACAAGAAAACTAAACATCATTTCTTTTTCCATTTTTCATTGCTTTTTCTCTTTTTTTTTTTTTCATTTTCAAACATAATACATAACATCAAATAACATTACATACTACTAACCAATCACTAATCACTATAAAACCGGGTCAAGTTGGGTGAATTTTTAGGTAAGTAGCTAGGGGTAACAAATGATAGGCTTTTAGGCACAAAATGGGCAACTAAATGTCCAAACCCCCGCCCCTCTCACTACCATGCGCATATATATAACTTATGAGGTCCAACCCCCCAAATACCACACTCGCTCACACCAATGACGAGGCTACCTAAGTGCCCTTATCCTTTCTACATTCATGTCTAACTAAGGACTCAAATCGCATTCAAGCACAAGTTCTAATGCACCCCCACCCGTAGCCACTCTCATCAAAGATAAGCATTATTTATATACAAGTGTAGCTACAACTCTCACCAAGAATGAAAAAGTATCAAGGGTTGCCGGTGCATCAATTTAGGGTTAATCTAGGATGTTCGAATTTTCACATCGTTTCGCTTGATTTAAAAATTTTTCAAAATCTTCAAAAATTCCCCCCATCCCCACACTTGGGATACATTGACCCCAATGTATGGTTTTAGGAGGCTTGATCACTAAAATCCATTCAACATCAATAAAAAGCTTCTTTACTCAAACCACAAATTTCTTTTTGTACTTTTCATTTTATATTTTTTTATTTTTTTTTTCTTCTTTTAAAACATAACACCACCAACAAGCACCAACCCAACATAACATCACAATCATACACCACCCAACCTCCCAACCATAAACAAAACAAACTACTAACTACCAACATTTCAAAGCTATAGAACACAACAAGACTAAGGAAAGAGTACATTGACCTGGTGAAGTTTTCCACAACAGATGTTGTAGATAATCCGACTTCCTATCACCACCTTCACCCAAATATCCGTACATCTTCCCCACTCTTGAATGTCGCCATGGCCCTGAAACATAGAAAGATAAAAACAACAAGATCAATATAAAACCCCGGGTTGCCTCCCGAGCAGCGCTAAGTTTCGAGTCTTCAGCCAGACCGTGCCACCCCCATTTATGGTGGCTCAAAGAATCGGTTCCTATCACCTCCCCCACTGTAGCTTGTCATTGGGCAAAATGCATCCGTCTCATTTTGACTCGGTGGGTAATCAAATACACTCCTGCTTGAACCCATATGTGTTTCTTCACGGTCCGGTGGGTGCTTTTTTCTCATTCTTTGAAACACATTTTTCATACAATCACTAGACTCACCACCCTTCCTCTCAATGGACTCATAACTAATCACTCTAGTTTGAACATCAAAGTACAACCTACGGTTCTTTTTGGTCATGGTAATAATCTCGTCTCTACAATTAATTTGAGCATTTGCTGTGTATAGAAACGGTCGACCTAAGATTACCCTTTGTTGTGCTGCCATGTTGGTAGAAGCATAGTCCAGAACTAGAAAATCCACCGGGTATTCAAACTCTCCCAACTGAATCTTAACATTCCTAACCATTCCCCGTGGACGCCTCCAACTTCCATCCGCCAAGCTCACCATGGTGTCTATACCTTCAAGCGTACCAAAGTCGTACATATCGTATAAATCGCTTGGTAGCACACTCATGCTTGCCCCGTAGTCCAACAATGCGTGAGGGATTTTTAATTTTCCCACACGGATAGGCACGATTGGCGCTTCATACTCTTTATCATTCTCGACTTCGTCATCTTTTTCCAAACCTGCATTCACTTGATAAGAAGAAGTTAGCAATGTTTCATTAAATTTAGTATTTGGAACGGTGCTTACCACATTGATGTTAATGCTTTTTGTGTTCTTGGGATTTGTCACCGTGTCACTTGGTAATTGACCTTTTGCTTTCTTCAATATCGCCACGTCACTTGCAAGTTGACCCATTTGAGTGGTCAACGATTGGATGCTTTTGTCACGAACCTCGTCCTTTTGCATCCGAACCTCATCACGTTGGTTCATTCGTTGCATTTCACTTTGCATCGCCTTCAACATCTCCATCATCTCATTTCCACCCGAAGAGCTTTGACCCGTTTGATATTGCCTTTGAAATCCTTGGTTACCTTGGAAATTCGGGTTAGCTTGATTTGAAGGGTTCCCATACCGAAAATTTGGGTGGTTCCTCAACCCGGGGTGGTAAGTATTAGAGTTCATGTTGTTGTAGTTTCTACCACCCCCTCCTTGACCTTGACCTTGAACCGCATGCACCTCTTCATATTGCCCTTCCACCATTCCTTGGCAATTTTCAACCGCGTGACCTATTTCATTAAACAAAGCACAAACATCATAAATTTGGCTAGTAGTTTGAACATTACCATCATCTATTGCGTGCACTTGAGGTCGGGAAATGGCTGGTCGCGCTCTCCTTGATGCTTGAGCTTTTCTTTTTGAGGTAATTGCCATATTCTCTAAGAACTCCCAATCATCGTTTTCATAATTTGTGCCAAAAGTCCCACCGGTAATGGACATTAAATCTCGAGCATCCTCGGCACTCAACCCCTCGTGGAAGGCATTCATCAACTCCCAAAGTTCAATCCCATGGTGAGGGCAATTCTTTATCATCATATTGAATCGTTCAAACGCCTCATGGAACATCTCACCATGTTGTTGTTGGAAGCGCCTCAATCCCTTTCTAGCATCGTTGGTCTTTTGGGCGGTATAGAATTCGTCTAAGAAAATTTGTTGCATCTCCGCCCAAGTATAAATAGATGCTGAAGGCAAAGTGTAGAACCACTTCTTTGCCTTGTCCTCTAAAGAAAACTGAAACAAAACTAACTTGACATCGTCGGCCGAAAAACCTTTACTCCCAAGAGTATTGCAAATTGAGTCATAGGCCTCCAAATGAAAATACAGCTCATCCGTTGCTAGACCTTTATATTTCGGCAAACTTTGCAAAGAATTTGTTCTAACTTCAAAGGTCCTTCCTTGGTTGTTGTGAGGAATAACCACCGGTGAAGGGTTTTGAGTAATTATCGGCCTGAAATGTGCTTCTATTCCCCGTGCATGTTCCCTAAGATGCCTTCTTGGAACACCCAATCGACCCCTTGGACGAATAGGACCCATAGGTCTTGGTATATGCCCTTGTGGTACGAACGGTGGTTGAAATTGTTGTTGTGGCATCGGAGGTTGTTGAATTGGCCTTTGAAATTGTGGTTGTACATTTTGTGGCCGAACTTGTTGCAATGGAACAAGGCGTTGCATTGGTGGCCCTTGTGGTCTTGGCCGAATGTGTTGCGGTATGAGTTGTTGTTGTTGAAACCCACCAACATTTGACATTCTTTGAGTTTGACCAGGCACATAAGTCAACTCCCCTTGTTCTACATCACCCTCATAAACATATCCCTCTTCCTCATAACCCTCAAAGTCTTCGTATCCTTCCTCATATCCATCTCCCCCTATACCCAAAGTTTGCCCAAATGGAATGGTCGAGTATTGAAAACCCGACTGGTTTGATGGTCTAAACGTAGAGGTGGTGTGGACAACAGTTGAACCTTGTGGTACTGTATAAGTTGAGGATGATTGCCCTGAAGCTGGGAAGAAGTGAGTGAGTGGTGGAATCGTAGTAGATGGGCTAAAGGTAAGACTGGGTTCGACTTGAGTAGTGTTCGGTTGTGTGGTGTTGGTATTGGTTGGTGTAGTATCATGAAGTGGAGTAGGCATTGTGGTGATGTTTGGAATAGTAGTGTTTGGTGATGGTTGTGTGGAAGTAGGTATAAAAGATGAGGTCGTTTGACCCGTTGTGGGTGGTACTTGTGTTTCGTCCATAATGTTTCTTGGTGTAATGGGTGAAGTAGGTGAACCAATGATTCTGTTTTCGCGTAGTAAAACTCGGTTTTGCCTTAGCGTTCGTTCGATCTCCGGATCAAATGACAATGGAGACGCCTTGTGAGAGCCTCTAGTATGCATGCACCTGTAGAACCTGCACACTAAACACACCAGTGTAAACCCGAAAATAACAAAGCAAAACTAACAAACTAACACACGTTGCGCACTACTCCCCGGCAACGGTGCCAAAATTTGACGTGATTGTCGTGGTCACGCAAATTTAATCCCAATAACAACTATAGATAGCGGTAATAGGGTATCGAACTCAGGGAGTATGTGGAAAGTGTGTTGATTTTATAGCCTTGCGATTAAACTACAATTAACCTAATTTACAGAAAATAAAGATCAATGATTTGGATTGTTGTTTTAGAAAACTAAATTAATAACTAATTGCAAATCAAAAGTTGGTTGTAAAACAGATTAGGAGAAGACAATGACCATCTTAGGATTCAGTTTCTTTAAACAATTGTGTGAAATTTCAACTAGAAAGAGTTACATAGACATAACTCGTGCATAAATAATTGAAGTGATAAAAGGGAACAAAGTACTCGGATTATATAAACGCGAGGTTGTTTCCCGATGATCAATTAATCAATAACCAACCCTAACCCTTCCCGTGATATCTCGATTGCCAACGGCACCAAGAACGTACGATTGAGATTAGAAATTGCACTATCAATTAACAAGCTACAAACAATTATGCATACACCATGATAAACAAGCAACACAAGTTATCATTCTAGAAATTCAGAAATAAACACACAAAAATTCAAGAGAAACCTTCACCTAAGATGATCACCGAAAGTTTTAGCCACACATAGCTTGGTGAATCATCATAACAATAAGTTCAATGTTCATACGAATCAAAATCACAAACCGAATGATAGAAATTGTCTAGAACCAAGCCAAGATAGCCAAAATCGCCCCCAATGTGTTCTCTAACCGACCAATGATGAGAATCAGTGAAAAGACACCATAAAACTGAGTTTAATGAGGCAGTTACAAAATTTCCGCAGACTCCACCGTAACTTACGGTTCCACCGTAAGTTACGGTGGCTTAAAATGGTTTACGGTGGATTTAAACTGAGTTACGGCATCAATATTTGTCAGAGTCTACCGTAAATTACGGTACCACCGTAAGTTACGGTAGGCTTCAACAATCAATTTTTGTTTTCTTCATAACTTTCTCGTTTCAACTCCGTTTTCTTCACCGTTTTCGCCTACGTTCTCGTAATTTCATCCTCTATCATGTTATCTTCTTAATTCTTCAATTCCAAAATTTTATTTTTTTCATTTATTCTCCGTCTTTCAATCTACAATCCAGTCGTGTCTATTCGAAGCTTTATTTCCATACTTTTAAGCTCTAAATGTACCTGAAACACAAGCAACCGTAGTTATCTAATTCAAGACAATTACATGATCAAATGAGGGATTCACTCGTCTTTTAACACACTTAAGGGTTGTCCCATGGACCACCCGTCAGCATAATCAGCTTAGACTTATAATAAATAAGAATATCATTAATAAAGACTATCACGAAACGATCCAAGTAGGGTTTACAAACACGGTTCATAAGGTCCATGAACACTGCAGGTGCGTTGGTCAAGCCAAAAGGCATGACTACGAACTCGTAGTGCCCATATCAAGTACGAAACGCAATCTTTGGAATATCATCTTCGAGGACACGTAGTTGATGATATCCAGAACGTAAGTCAATCTTCGAGAAGCACGACACGCCTTTAGTTGTTCAAATAGGTCATCAATACGAGGAAGCGGATAACGATTCTTCATGGTAAGCTTATTCAGCTCACGATAGTCGATACACATACAGAAGGAACCATCCTTCTTCTTGACGAATATTACAGGAGTGCCCCACGGGGAGGTACGTGGACGAATAAAACCCTTATCGAGTAATTCCTGTAGCTGACTAGATAACTCTTGCATCTCAGAAGGTGCAAGACGGTAAGGAGCCCTGGCGACGGGAGTCACACCAGGTACAAGATCAATACGAAAGTCAACGGATCTGGGAGGAGGAAGACCAGGAAGATCTTCAGGAAAGACATCGGTGAAGTCACACACCACTGGGACGTCGCTTATGTTCTTCCCTTGCCTTTTTGTTCCACCACGTGGGCCAAGAAGGCAGGGTTCTGTTTACGTAAGCTTCTGCTCATTTGTGTACATGACATCAATCTCAGTCCTTTTGAAGGTTGGTCTCCATAGACGATCAGAGTATCACCAGAGGGAAGAGGAAGACGCACTAGCTTCTCATGACAAACAATATCGGCATGGTTCTTACGCAACCAGTCCATGCCAATGATGACGTCAAAACTACCCAATCGCATGGGTATAAGGTCAATAGAGAAGACGTGATCATTAAGAATCAAAGTACAATCACGCACGATAGAATTCACAAGAATCGACTTACCATTAGCGACCTCAACAGAGAATGAGTCAGGTAACTTGGAGCGTGTACAGTTTATCAAAGACTCAAATTCCACGGATACAAAGCTTTTATCGGCACCAGTATCAAATAGAATCGAAGCATAAAGGTTATTAACAAGGAACATACCATTGACAACGTCATTGTCATTGCGAGCCTGATTCGCATTAAGGTTGAACGCTCGTCCACGAGCGGCTGGCTGTTGATCCTGATTCAGCTGAGGACACTGGTTACGGAGGTGGGTAGTATCTCCACACTTGTAGCATGCACGAACAGCGTTGATTGGTCTTGGGTTCTGCAAAGGTGCTAGAGGTGCAGGTAGAGTGGCCTGAGCTGGGGCTTGCTGTGCTGGCTGTGCAGGGTTAGCTTGATGACAGTAGGGAGTCGTGTGACCATAGCGATTACAGTTGGTGCACAGATGACATGCAGAAGTAGCAGGATGGTGATAGTTGCAAGTTGCACACCTATGATGAGACCCAGTGTATTGTTTCTTTGCTTCTGGGGCAGCAGGGTTTGCAGCAACAGTAGCAGGAGTAGGTGTAGCAGCAAGGTTCGCAGCAGGAGTAATAACATTACATCCGGAACCCTGGGATTTCCTTTTCTTGTTTTTGCTACCGCCAGGCTGCTTGGTAACTTGGTTCGCAGACTTGGAGGGAGCAGGAGTAGCGAACTGTTTATCACGCACACGGTTGTTGTTCAAACTTGCTGCCAAACGATAGTCTTCTTCAATAGTTTCCAGTTGAGCTGCTTCAATAGAATCGCGCATAGCAGGAGGTAGACCATTGATGTACTTGGTTATCATTCGCTTAGGAGTCGAAACCAAATGAGGAACGATCAAGCTAAGTTGCTTGAATCTGGTAGTATAAGCCAGGTTATCCTCACCAACCTCTTTCAGATGCAAGAACTCTTCTTCAAGCTTCAATTGTTCATGAGGAGGGCAGAACTCAAGCATCATTAGTTCTCGCAACTCAGCCCATGGAAGAGCATAGGCTTCTTCATTTGAACGGATGTTTGTGTCATTCGACCACCACTCCAACGCTCTGCCTTAAAACATTCCAGTAGCACTCCTAGTCTTTAGATGATCTTGGCATTCGCTGTTAATGAAGGTAACCTCGATGCTGTCGAACCACTCGAGCATAGTAGTCACCCCATCACTGCCCGTGAAAGACTTGGGGTTGCAAGAGATGAAATGTTTATAGTTGAACTTAGTAGGCTTTTGCTTCTTGGCCTTTGAGTCCATAGAGGAGGGAGGAGTGTTTGATCCCCGGAGCTCAGAGACGATCTTTGGCATAACTCGAGCAATCTGGTCGGACATGAACGACATCATCTTTTTCTGAGACTCCTCCCTGGATTTCCTGAGAGTGTCGGATAGCTTTCGAGAAGACATCCTAAAGATCCAATAAGAGGATCGTATAAGTCTAAATTAACACATGTCAACATAGATTCACGCATGGTAGACTAAGACTCAAGATTCACAAGATTCTCATAGACTCCGCAAACCCACGACCTTCACATGGCGCGTTGTACGGAGTTTAGCAACAAGTAAGAAGCGCTTATATAGGAAGTACTAGTGGCGTATCCACCACGCTTCGGGCGCATTGCTTCCACCCCACACTTGGCGTCATGTTACGCATCACAATTGCTAAACAATACACTTATCATTATCACAACACACACATAGTCTAAACCAATAGATTTCACTAGATTACACACTGCAATCCACTACCCTCACATGGCATGTTGTATGAAGCTTGGCAGTATGTAGGAAGCGCTTATATATAGGAAGTACCAGCGGCGTATCCACCACGCTTCGGACACAATAATTCCACCTCATACTCGATGTCATGTTCACATGTCGATATACTCAATCATCATAGATTAATCCAAATAGATTCAAATAGTCTCAAGTAGATTCTAATAGATTCAATAGTTTCCCATAGATTCAATAGACTCCAATAGATTCAATAGATTTAGTAGATTCGATATTGTCACATAGTTTCATATAGACTTGTGCTAAAAATCCACAACCAACGAAATCCCGCATGGCACGTGTTACGAAAGTTCGGCAACATGACGGAAGCACTTATATATAAGAAGTACCAACGGCGTATCCACCATACTTCAATCATGCCATGTCCGTCTCGTCGTCGTTGTCATGCCTCGTTAACCACCGCCTTCGATTTCACCACTTCTCAAACATAGATTAACCAGATAGATTCATCCACATAGATTAACAAGGTAGATTCAATCACTCAACCCGAGCCTACAAAACTACGAATTTCACTTAGCGCGTGGTACGAAGGTTTGGTAGCATGCCAAAAACGTTTATATATAGGAAGTACCAGCGGCGTATCCACCACGCTTCGGACATGCCACGTTCCCCCTCGTCTTCGGCGCTAGGCTACATTTCGCATTTTGTTTCTCCACCAAACATACGTAGTTTACACATAGATTTTACTAGGGCACACGATAGACTTCGCATAAGTTCCTCATAGAATACACAAATAGTCCTTCCATAGCTTTAGAGTCCTTCACCAGACACTAAATTTCGCATGGCACTGGGTACAAAAGTTGGTAACATGCCAGAAACACTTATATATAGGAAGTACCAGCGGCGTATCCACCATGTTTCGGACACGTCACCTTCCCCTTGTATTCCATGCCATGTTACATCTAGTGTCTTACAATCGTATTATCACTTAGACTACACATAGAATAAAACCTCATAAATTTAGTTCGATCTGAGATTAGAGTTTATGTCTTAGATTGCGGACAACGTGTGATTCGTGTAAAAGTCTCAAAAAAAAAACAAGGAGTCAAAACAAACGAAGAATAGAATTTAAAACCTCACATAAAATCGAGATAAAAGATAGGCTTGTAAAACATAGAGTGTTCCGGGTAGAGGAACGGCGACTAACCAAAGTGAGTCGAACCCCTTTCGAATTGAGGTAGCGTGTCTTGACTTACATAGACAAATACGTCATCAATGTTAGGCCTACGATATTCGTCCTTTTGGTCATTTCACGTACTCAATTGATCGGAAGTTACGAGACTTTGGCGAGACATGAAAATCAAGGAGTGTGACTAGTTGTTAAGATTTGAGTTTCACCTCTAACTTGACAACATCATGCCCTAAACAGCGTTGGAACTTATCCGCAGATAAGACCTAATAGAATAGTATGGAGACTTTTCATCAAGGGTTGGATGCCACTCCTGTCTTTATGGCAAATCTCGTGCAAAATACAACACCGGCGAACAGTGTTTTCAAAGCATCAAGTGTATATTATGTTAGCCTAAGGAAAGGCATGTAAGTTTAACAAGAGCAAGTGCTGCTAGGAAGCAGATACGATAGAATACATAAGTCTTAATCAACAAATAAGAGTTAAGATTCCTAGAACTATATACTAGGGCAAGTATTTCTACTCATCCTAATTCCCTATAGTTATGGCTCTGATACCAATCTGTCACACCCCAACCGATGGCGGAAACATCGGGGTGCGAGCACTAAGCGTTCAGATTGCTCATGAGAATTCCATAACACAATTGTTTAAATAAAGATTAATTGATTTCGTGCAAGTGTCTTTCAACGTCATCACAAGTATCACATTACAAACCAAATCATAACTGTTCGAATTGTTCAAAAGACTAATATTAACTAGGCGACGTTTCTGATCATCTCCTAGATGTATTCCATGCATTCCAAGCATCCTATTAGCCTGCAACATGTATTAAAATATCAATACAAAAGTATTGGCGAGTATACAAGTTTGATAATAGAATAATAGGTTAAAACAACTCATATCCATAGTGTAAACAATAAAATAGTTTCAGTCGTGCTAGTGTCACAGTCCACGCAGTGATAGCCCAAGTATCCCGATGCTTTAGTGTTTACCCAAGACACAAGGTAAACTACAATCCTCCTAACAATACTCCCCGAGAATAATGGGAGAGGTGCATCTCCTATAGCGCTACTATTGTTAAGGCGGAACTACACACTCTGGATTAAACATCACGTAGCACAAAGAATCAAAAATCAAGAACCACAAGTTTCACATAGGATAGAGTATAGGTTTCAAAGATTCAAGTTTAAGTTTCATAGAATACATGTTACACCACAAAAGTTTACAGTAAAAGGGGATCGAGTATACTCACAGTGATTACTTAACAGTATAACTGCTATTGGATCAAAGGGAGCTCTTTTTATAATTAGCCTGATTAGATTACAATAGGGTAAGAGTCGGGCAAAGTAACGAGATTGAATAAAGTGTCAAGTTGGTCACTGGATCGGATGACTGTCCGATCGGATGGTAAGCCGATCGGGTGACTCATGAGTGTGAAAAGACAAACAGCTGCCTGATCGAATGGCTATCCGATCGGGTTGCCACTTGTGTTGAAGTTGATAGGGTGGCTGCTCGATCGGAGAACAGTCCGATCGGGTGGTCACTCTATCCACATGTCAAAAATAGTTACGTGTACTTGTCATCTTGGTCGGATGGTCGCTTGATCGGACGACTATCCGATCGGGTTGTCATTTGATCAAGACGCCCAAGGTTTCCAAGTTTCAAGATTACAAGGCAAGTGTCGCTCGATAGTGTGGTTGTCCGATCTAATGGATGTTCGATCGGATTGCCGCTCGATCGGGCGATCCTTGTTCTTGTTTGTCATTAGTAAAATTTCTAAGTTTCTTAGGTTAACGGTGACGGTGTGGTACGTATAGTGACAACAGTAAACTCATTAGTACACCGGCGTTCTGATTGGGTGGGAATCACCCTTGTCCTATCAGTCGTCCGTTCGCAATAAGTTTATGTCAAAATCCGTCCCATGCTCGTCTTTTCCGGTAATAACTCAGATCTAAGCCGACTTTAGACCATTCATCCGGTCCTCAATCCGTTTAGACCCGAGTTCCATCAAATAAAGTAAAAGTTTTTAGAAAAAGATGAAGATACTCAAGTTTTTGCAGGAAAAAGTTTAGATTTATCTTAGATTTATGTTGGATTTAGTGCTATGTGCACGGAATCCCTTAGATCTTAGCTAGATCTCATCAAGAACGACCTCATATGTTAGTTTGTACAAACTACCATGATGACATCATCCTTAGGATCTCAGATCTGAGACATCTCACGGTGAAAAAACGTGTTTTCAAGTGAGAATCACGTAGAGAATAAAGTGTAGGTCAAGAAAGTACAAGAATCTAGCTGAAAACGTACCGAAATTAATGAGAAAATGAAGAAATGAAGGGTGTGCGTGCCTTGGTCGAGCAGAGCTGTCACATCACTCAAAATGGTGACGTGACAGGTCTATTTATAGTGAGAGAGGGCATTAAGTTGGATAGGGTGGCTGGTCGTTCGAGTGGTCACCCGATCGGGTGGTCATCCGATCGGGTGGTCATCCGATCGGGCGGTCACTCTGGCCAATCCCTTCGTTCCTCGTTCCAGATTTAGATTCGTTTTGCGAGTTATATTTAGCGTTGTGTTGCGTATAGTTTGGGTAGAGTATCAAGATTACATTAGAAACCAAAAGTTTCCATGTTTCATAGATTTCCGCAGTGACAAGGCTCCAGTCTCTCGTTTAACCAAGAATTAAGTTTCACGAGTCTAAGGAGTCAAGCACCAAATAAGTTTCAAGATTCAAGAATCATAAAGAATCTAGTTTCCATAGTATCAAAAATCAAGTGTCTAGATTAAGTATCAAGAGTCAAGTATCAAGATTAAATATCAAGTCTCATAGTTTAAGTGTCAAGAATCAAGCATCTAGAATAAAGAATCGAGTGCCAAAGTATCAAGCATCAATTATCAATAAGATTCATGCCAAAAGTATCAAAGTATCGACATCACACGACTACACGGACTATTATTGACAATAGGTAAAAGTTCAGGGACTGATCTTGCCAAATGTCTAAAGTTTAGGGACGTTGGGCGTTACAGTGGTAGCCTAATGTGATTAGTGTTAGTATCAAGGTGTGATTGAATCATGTAAATAATTTGTTTATAAACCAGGGTTGCATGAGAAAAGGTAATGATGTTTTGGGTTTAGGGATGATGGGTTGGACTGGGATCATGTGGTGGGTCTAGGTCAATAAGGAACAATGGTTCATGAATTAGGGTTGATGATAGAATCCTGTTAACTAGTTTGATCCGATTTGAATTATGAGCATACGTTAATTTTTTGTAATGATTCAGTTATGATTAGAGTTCATACGGATTGGTTTGGTAACCAGTTGATTGATTGGTTGAATTGATTATGAAACATGTAACTGACCCCATGATTTACGGCCCGAATAACAAACCACACACTACCTGATCGCACATTAGGGTGTCGTATGAACTAAACTGCATGATAAACAATTAACTGCTGCACAGCATTGATCGCACAATAAGCTAGTTGCACACTCGGGTCACCCACTATGTGCGCACACTGCATTTTGAATACTGGTTCATAGTCGCACACTTACATCGTGATCGCACACTTGGATTTAGCCGCACAGTCACTTGGGCTCTATGCACACTTGGGCCTTATCATTCTTCGGTCGCACACTGGGCCTTGGGCCACGAATAGCAAAAGAACCGCATCATACATGGGTCGCACACTCATGTCTTGGTCGCACACTATTGTCTCGATCGCACAGTTCTTTGGGCTTGGGTTTAGCTAGGCCGAACATAATTAGGGAGTCGTACACTACTGGGCCGATGATAATAGGCCGTACATTACTTGTTTGGATTGGATAGAAATGTTGAACTATACAATGTGTATGCTACCATTAGGCCTCAAAAACTTAGTAGGCCACATATTATCGTGAACGACACAAGTGAACTGTTAAGTAATGTTGTGAAACATGAAATGATGATGTGAACTTATATGTGAATGCTTGTTACGTGTTATGTGATAATTCTTGTGATGTATGCAACTTATAAGCACATGGATTGTTTGTACGAGATCCTAACTGTTAATGGTAACCGTGTTAGGACTCGTTTGATCAACTTATACACATAACTTGGCTTACCGAGCAAATCTAAGGTGAGTTCACTGCCCTTTTACAAGCATGAGTCTCGGGGAGGGACAACTGATAAATATTCTGGGGAGGAATACTGGGTTTATTGGGTTTAAAACCAATGTTGGATGATACAATCACATCTATCACCTTAAGTCCCATCTACTACTGAACTGGTTGCCGGGGAGGCAACGAGGTTATTCGTTGATAGCGCTATTAGGTTTGGCACCCTCACACTGTACCGGGGAGGACAGGCGTGAACTAATGACCTTAACCACATGACCAATGTTTGATAGAGCATTGGGGAAGGGCAAACAAACTGACGCCATCTTACGGTACTCGATTTATTATCAACATGCTTTTAAATTAATATTTGGTAACTAAAAGTGTTGACAAACTGTGAACTCGCCAGCGTTATGCTCATACACTTGTCTGCATGCTGGCAGGTCGTTAGATCATCGGATGTGGAACTTGCTATCTGGAATTGCTGGAGTGGTCATGGGTCGTGATGCGTGGAAACACGAGACGAGTTTATTTAATTTCTTATATTTGGATTTTTGAAATACTTAAACAACGAATTATGTTTCCGCTGAACATGTTGGGTTTTAAGCTATGTTTGAAATACATTCTCTTAATGAATGGAACTTTTTATTTAAATATCCCGTTATTAGTTCAATGTGATTAGTGGCTGGATCCTGATACGTCACACTCCTTGCGGGGTTTCCGCATGTGGTATTTTGGGGGTGTGACAGTGTCGCAACCACCGATCCCTATCCCGGGAGCGGGTTCCGCGAGATCCAGATTAGTGGTACCGATGTTTATTAATTTAGCAGCGGAATACATCAGGACCATAGTTAGGAAATATTTTTATCAGAGTTAAACACCAAACTTTTTATAAAAAATCATTGGGATAAAACCCAAGTTCATTTGACAATACATTTGTAGGGATAAACCCTAATTATTGAAAACAAAACTCCTTTTTATTTAGGTAACTTTTATAGCCATTTTTCCAAGCCTTCAGTGCTCTCCAGCTGGCTTCTATTAGCTTTCACATTGTGTTACCTGAAACGCGTTTTAAAAACATTTTATTAGCAAGAAATACTGGCAAGTACATTCCATTTTTGTAAAGCATCAGTTGTTTACACATTACAGTATTAAGGGCGATTACAATGTTTATATCTACACAATTACTCGGTCAGTACGTGTCAATCGACGGATCTGCGACTATGGTCATATCACACATTGGATACCCATGCCCAATTGTGAAGGTTATCAAGTACTGTATACAAACCCCATAATACTGGCAGCAATTGTAGAATTATAAAGACTTAATCACTGTAATTGTATTTGAAAACATTTGAGGTTTTGGTAAAACATTTGGACTCACAACAAGAAAATGTACTCACTAATAGTGAGAAAAAGTGAATGTACATACATTGTTGACTTAGGTGATGCTACTATAGCTTCCTGGTGATTCTCCTGGTTATTATCTATTAAAACTAAACAATGCACACGAGTTAGTAAAATAACCCAAATCACATTAACCGTACAACTCGAGACAGAACTCCAATGACTGAGTCAGGCAGAGCCTTGACATGCATTACGGAGTCCTAAATCAATCGGGTGTAACACGAGACAGAACTCCAACGACTGAGTCAGGCAGAGCCTTGACATGCGTTACGGAGCCCTAAATCGATCGTGTAGGATAATAGCAGGGTTATAATACTTACAATGAGGCAAAGCTTTGCTTTATAGTGGGTATTATACCCAAGTATAATAATTTCCTACAGAAATTTGAGAGAGAATTCGATTTCTGAACAAAAATCAAATGAACTGATCGACCCTATTTATAGGCGGATTCAATGGCGGCTCGCGGCCCGCGAGAGATATGGCTTTAGCCTTTGCCGCCCGGGACAAACGTAGGTTAGGCCGTACGCTTGGCCAGTCAGCGTATCTAGACCTACCACGTGTCGACACGTGGCGGCCTTGGTATCCGGCAAGTAATCGAAGCTCGCGCCCCGCGAGAGACCAAGGGGGTCTGGGTCGCGGCCCGCGACAACCCTTTATATCTTGTTTTTCTTTATTTTTATAAGTATAAGGGTATTCTGGATCCATTTCTCGCATACGGGGTATATTTTAGGACATTTAGGGTTATGTTAAGGGTTCTAGGAGGGTTGTTATATCCTCCACATCTTGTTTTAGATCTTGTCCTCGAGGTCTTCTGGAACAGGTGTGTTTATTTCCTCTTCATCTCGGACTCGAGTTCCCAAGTGTATTCTGGTCCTCTCTTGGAATCCCATTTTACTTTGACCAGAACTAGTCTCTTGTGTTTGAGATTCTTGATCTTTCTATCTTCAATCTGAATGGGTTTTTCTACAGACTTAAGTTTCTCATTTACCTCTATGTCCTTAAGAGATATCACTAATGATTCGTCTGCAAAACACCTTTTGAGATTACATACATGAAACACATCATGTATTCCTGCCATTTCCCCTGGCAGTTGTAGCTAGTAGGCTACAGGTCTTATTTTTCTAATAATCTCAAAAGGTCCAACATACCGGGGGCTTAGCTTTCCTCTTTTAACTAATCTGACTATTCTCTTCCATGGATAAACTTTTAATAATACCTTATCTCCCACTTTAAATTCTAAAGGTTTCTGTCTGTTATCTACATAACTCATTTGACGATCTCGTGCTGCTTTTAGTCTTTCCTTGATTTTAATTATCTTATCTGTTGTTTCTTGCACTATCTCTGGTCCAGATAATTGCTTTTCTCCAATCTCTGCCCAACAGACTGGAGTTCTGCACTTTCATCCATAAATTGCTTCAAAAGGTGTAGCATTAATGCTAGTATTGTGACAGCTGTGTCACTTCAACCATCAAACAAATACCAAACCAATGAAATATTGTATTTCATACTTGGGATTTGTATAAATATGTGTATCGTTTGCACATATCAATTCTTGTTCGATTTCGACCTCTAAATCGCTTTCTGGAAGGTTATACGTGAACTGATGCGTAAATATAACCAGTTTAATGCAACAAACACTTCGTAACAGTGACATAGGCTTAACATACCTTAAATAACCTTTACATAACTTAGAAATAAGTTTTGGATGGTTTGGTGTGTCGAAATCAAGTTTATTCGCTTACAGGGACTAATTTCAACAAACTACGAAAGTATGCCTATTTGTACTGTAACGAACATTCCGGAACTTGATCATAAGTTAAATATGCCCTAAATATCACTTACATAGCTTAGAAATAGGCTTTGAGGTGTTTGGTGCGCAAAAATAAACTTTTTGATCAACCGGGACTAAAAGCGTCAAAAAGTGCATAAGTTTGCATTTTCGCGCATATCTCACGTTCTGAATATATACGGACATCCAAAAATTTATGTAATCATTAAAATATTTTATTTTAGTGGTTTGCATGATAAAATTCCATTCGTCGCGTAATTTGGATCGTTTTTCGCGTCCGTTCGTGTTTCGTCGTAATTAACCGAATAACGTGATCGTACGGCCAAACGAACCGACATCCGGCATATTTTTGAGCATGCTTCATGTCCCCTATGCTTATGCATCATTTTAGGCCCTTGAAAATGGCTTAACGGGCCTTAAAAGTGTCGGAAATGGGCTTAAATACATACAAGGACCAAATCTGCCATTTCTGCCAAACTTTGTTCAGGCGGGCCACGTAAGCCACCCTTGGCTCCAATGCGGGCCGCGACAGAACCCCCAGATCAGCAAACAGCTGATTTGCAAATAGCACCTGGGTTTTTCTTGATTGCACATGGTTTTTGAACTTACTATGGGCTCTTTTGGGATGCCCATGGTATTACAAATCAGGGGGTGCATGTGTACGGCTTAGATCGAAGCACATTTTTCGATAAACGATCTTTACGATCACCCGAAATCTATAAATACCCCAAGTTTTTCCATTCAAGCTCACTTTGATCTGGCCATTTTCTCTAAGTTGAAGCTTCTTTGCTTCATACCTGAGAAATTCTAGATCAAAACCTTCATAGCTTGGACCTCTTGTAAGCTTCTTTCGTTATTTTATAGGTTTTTAGCACGAAAGTCAAACAGTGTTTGACTTTCAGCTTTGACCAATTTATGGTCAACACAAAGTTCATTTGAACCTCGCAACGTGAGCGTAATCACGATGGTCATAGTCCTTTGTGACTATACCTACAGATTACCACGTTATTTAGGCATAGTGACGAGTCATAGTTTCGGTCAAAATGCGTATTCTTGCGTATTTTGCAACCAAACTATTCTTAGGTATCAAGACCCTTTGTTTTGATACCAAACTTGTTTTCAAACCTTATTAAACATGTTTTAACATGTTTAACTCGTCACTTTTAGATTTGTGCTTATATAGGGTCGTAAGATAAGCAGTCTAAACAACCGCTTAGACTTTCGAACCCGACCCGTTTGGTCGATCATTAGGATCCGACCAAACATATTTTTTGACCATAGTTGTATAGGGAATAACCTTTTCAAGGTTATACCTTATGGTCACTTCGTTTAAGTAGTTGTATGACAGGTAGATTATATGCCTTAGGTAAATGACCAAAATGCCCTTTTTACGCATAAATTCATTTTAAGCATATGTAACCTAAATTTTTACATTTTAACTGATTAGGCAACATTATTAGGCATGTTAAGGCATATAATACTTGTCATATGACTAGTTAAGCGGTCCGAACACGTTTTACGCGAGCGACGCGTTAAAGTAGCGTAAGCTACCTTAACGAGTCGTAATGGGTCGTAAGCACTTAGGATAGGTTTCGATTTAGGATGTAGGCTTTGTTAAACCATATCATATGAGTTCCAACTCTCATTTGGTTTACGAAACCCCATCCTATCTCATCTTCCGATTTAGGTCCGGTTTATTAATGTAGTTACCTATATTAGGTGTCGTTTGATTTCCGTGATCCCTCTAGCTTGCTTGGTAGTTGTTCAAGACTTCTAAGCACTCTCAAGTGAGTACATAGTCCCCTCTTTTACTGTTTTTCAATGTTTTGGGGTGAAACATGTGTACCTATTTGATATGTTCATGATTTCAAAGTGTAAATTGATTATACATGTTAGTACTTATTTTTTGACAAACTGAATGATTATTTATGGTTTAAACACTAATTTTTCAAAAATTATAAAAAAAATAATTGTTGGATTGTACTTATTTTATATTCACCAGACCGATTGGTAGTATGATATAACGCTATAGGATTAGACACCCCATTCCTGTTGTATGGAATGTCAGAAACGGATTTTTTATCCAAATAGAGATTGCCTTTGTGGTATTTCTATAGTCTCAATTGGTGTAGTTTGATACACTAAGGTTTGAATGAATTCTAAATCACATTTTTGTTGTATATTTTGTTATACTCCCAAAGGTATAGTTTGATATACTCTCATGTGTGATATTGTGCAAAACAACATATATTTTGTTAATTACTAAAACGTAGTTAATATGTTATTTATAAAACCAAAGCATAGTTTAATATGTTATTTATAAAACCAAAGCATAGTTTAATATGTTATTTATAAAACCAAAGCATAGTTTAATATGTTATTTACAAAACCAAAGTATGCTTTTAATATACTACTGAAAACTATTATTTTGACAACTAAAGTATACTTTTAACAGATTCTCTCCACTTCAAAGTATACTTTTAACAGATTCTCTCCACTTCAAAGAAATTGTCGTCAATTTCATAGAACAAATTCTCTCCACTGAGTAGAATTTAACTTCAAATGTTCACCATTTCCCTCCACTGAGCGGAACTGTCGTCAATCTTCACTGAATGTTCTCGATTTTTCGAAAAATCACGAAAACGACTTTCTTCTTTGCATATTCTAATTGAAAAAGAAAGTCCCCTATCGCCCCGTAGGATCCGACTTGTATCCCTCCAAAGACTTTGTGAACTCATTAGGACCGGTATTGACATTCCAGGTTCATTCAATCGTTACCAAATACGAGAATATGACAATAAACAAAATGTTTTATTCTTTGCATATTCTAGTTGATAAAGGAAGTCCCCTAGCACCCCGTAGGATCCGACTTGTATCCCTCCAAAGACTTTGTGAACTCGTTAGGACTGGTATTGACATTCCAGGTTCATACGTTCGTTTTCAAATGCGAGAATATGACAATAAACAAAATTCTTTCGAACATTTACGAATAACCGATAACAATCATAAACATTGACGTGCTGAAGTGAACATACCGTTCTTGGTTTTTGGCCCATTTTTTCTTCTCGTTTTGATTCATTTTTTCTTCATTCTCTGTTACACATGGCAGAGAACTCGTCAATTCACCCATCAAGTCCTCGATCTGAAGTCGAGGGTATTGTAACACGAGATATCCAGATCGACAGAATCATGGGCAACGAAGAAAGCAACAAAATTTATCCGGAAGAAAAAAGCTCTACAAGAGTTGATAGACACTGAGATCTATTCTCGAAGAAAACTTCAGAGTACTGGTTCACCATGAACCAACTTTTTTCAAATTGGATAGAAAACGTAAAGGGTATGAAGGAAAAACTGACACGTGTAATCAAAAGGGATCAATTAGAGCTTTCGAAAAAAGGGAAAAAAAAGAAACCAAAATTTGACTCCACTCGGTTCGAAAGTTTTTTTACGAAACATACATAAAATAAACACGCAAAAATATTATTTTTTGACCTGAATCAACATGCTTCAAATTGATAGTTTTGAAGCCAAACAAAACAAAACAAAACCCAAAGTTAATACCTAAAAAATACTACAAATTAAGCACACGATACAACTCAATACAACATAAACAAACTAATAAACATGTGGTACAAACCACATATGCACTAATATGTTTCAAATTGATAGTATATAATTTATTTTACAAATTTATACACATTAAGCATCATGTACAATACAACTATGCATAAAAAACTCACTAAGCAACATGTACAAATCCATTATGCTTTACAAATTTATACACACTAAGCATCATGTACAACACAACTATGCACAGAAAACTCACTAAGCAACATGTACAAATTCATTATACACTATATTGTTTCAAATTGATAGTATATAATAAAAAGGAATACTAGTAAAATTTAAATTTCTCCCTCAAAATAATTATTTAATTACATTATAACTGATAGTTTCTCTCTCTAGTTATAAAATTTGTACATATATGTATATTATCAAACTATTGTTTAGAACAATTGTGTAAATATATGTGTTACATCAAACTTTATTCAAACAATCAGATTTTCTTCAATGTACATATGTGTACAAACTGATAATCACGTAATGTTAGAGGGGGTTTGGATTTACGTTTTGAAATGATTATTTGATTATTGAGTTTGTAAAATATAAATAATCTAAAAAGTGTTTGGATGAAAAACTGATTATATGCCTCCAAAACACAGATTTGGAGAAGCATTTACCTACATACTTTTTCAAAACGCAGTTTTGAAAACGCATAATCTATTTTGAAAACGCAACATCAAACACCCAGTCTTATTTAATTAAATGAAACTATAATAATACCATGTTTAAAATAAAAAGAATAAAATGTTTGTTTTTATGGTGTAATTTGTTTTGAAAAATATTAACGTATGAAAATGTTAAGGCCGTATAAAAATTGTTGGAGTAATTGATTAAAAAGTCAACAATAGTTAAGTAATATATATTTTTTTTTATCATTCTACAAGACCACATGTGTGGAGGGGCTTGAACGGAGGGTGTGAAGCGACACGTGATAGACTCGTCAGTAGAGAGGGATTTGCCCTTCAAGCCCCAAAAAGCGCAGGGTTGGAGGGGACGTGAAAGGGCTCCACCTTTTCTTTTATTGCTTAAAAATATAAAATAAAAATAAACAACTTCTAAAGACAATCCACGACTCATTGCGTGCCACTTCACCTCCCAAAAATGCACCCACGCCGGTGAAGAACTCCTTGCCCCCCGCCCCCACGCCTCTATATAGGGTGGTGTGCCCGTCGTGGTTGATCCCACGCCACCATATCGGCCCGTCTAATTCCCTATCGAATAAATAAAATAAAAATAAAAAGTCAACAAAATAAGTGGTCTAAATAGTTGTCATGGATATTAATTGCACACTTCTATCTCAAATGATCATAATCCTATGCATATTACAACACTAAAAACTGATACGTGGTTCTCTTACTATTAGAGTAGCATAATTATTCTAACAATGATCAACACAACAATGATTGATAATACATATAAACACAATAACAATACCAGAGTAAAATCTCTTTATATCACCTCGGTATTGATTGTCAAAAGCATTACGATTACATGAATTGAAATAATATTTATAACAGAAATAACTAACTGACTATCCTAGAGATCTAGTTAACTAAATCAATTAAAGATGATTGATTTAGTTTCCAAACCGACTAATTGCAACTCATAATGTGCAAAGTCGCTAAACACGAGAAGGCTTGTTTAGAGAATCAACATGTGTTTATCCCATTCGCTTTTGATACATTTGGTTCCCTAGCCCCAGAGGCTGTGGAATTTCTAAACAGGGTCCAACAGGTTGTGAATAGTAATCTCTCAACCTTTAAGGGTCGTTTCGTCTTTAGTAGGATTGGTTTTGCAATTCAAAAGGGGTTGCGGCGCAGCTTGTTGCCCGTTTACCTGCCACTTGTTTGTAATTTGCTAATTTGGAATAAAAAAAATTATTAAAAAAAATGTGCTAAATTAGTTATCTCAAATAAGGAAATAGATATCATACAATAAAGATATAGATATCTAAACAAAACAAGTCTTCGGCAGTAGCAGCAACAACAAACTTCAGCATTCTCAGATTATTCCCAACATATGGTCTTGCTTTCGATTATGATCTAGTCATATGTTTGTGAGGCTGAATGTATAACTAGAAATCCTCATCTCTTAGTTGTTTTACATGTACTCCTCCATGAGTCATATCTTCTCCTCTTTCATCACCTCCAACTTTGCTCGATGATGTTATCTGTCCTCGTGTTCCGCTTTGCTAACTTGATTTATTTTGGTGAATCAATAAACTTATTTTTGAACTTATTCCTCAAGATTTTATTGAGGTGGCGTCCTGTGTTTTCGTTTCGATCTTTCTAGCTCTGCAAATTCGATAAAATTGTGCATTCGGTTAAGTTGCGTACTTGTTTGACTTGGGTGTCTGTGATCTTTCTTTGGTTGGCTACAAGCATCCATTGGAGGAACCACACTCCATTTTGGATGGTTTTTAGGGTAAATTACACTTTTCGTCCTTTATGTTTGCATCGGATTGTAATGAATGACCTTTAACTTCAATAATTGCAGTCGCAGTCCTTTATTTGCAAAACTCATTACACCTTTCGTCATTTAGCACTAACCAGCTTAAAATTTTAGGTTATGTATGGCATGTGCCTTGCATATGAGGGTAATTTGATCTTTCAACCTATCCAAGGACTATATGTGTACTTAAAAGGTTAATTTGATCCTGCACTTTGATTAAAAAACAAAACAAACAAACTTTATAACAAATCCCCTAATTCCTCCCCTTGCCCCCTCTCACCTCCAGCAAACGCACTTCTTCAACCATACCCTGTGTTCATTCAAATGGTTCTTTTTAACTCATGGATAAAAGCACTACCTTTCGCATATACAAATTCACAATTGAAGATTAAATCATACCTTGTTCTAACTCCACCTTTTACATTCCAAAAATCACAACTTTAGTGCAAAACATCCCAAAGGTGGAGATATGATAGGAAGTTTATTTGGCTAAGGCTAGGAAGTGATCTTGACCATCCATTTAGTTAATCAAGTGCTAAGATTAAATCATGGAAATTAAAGGGAAGAAAAGAGGCGCTTGAGTTTGTTTAGAGGTATTCTAGTCAATTCAAGCCAATAGTTTCTCTATCCTTCAATCCCCCCCCCCCCCCATTTTTTAAACGTTAATAACTCTTTCATGCGACATTATTTTTTTTTTATAAAAATTGCACAAAAAAAGAGCGTTTTTTTATCTTTAAAACGAGTATACTATTGCTATATTTTCGAAATTTTTTTTGAAAACCCAGTTGCGTAAAACGTAATGGAAAAAACCCAGTTGCGTAAAACGCAAAGGAAAAAAACCTAAAAATGACATTTTTCTAAAACGCAATGTACCAAAAACACAAAGAAATGTCTTATTTGTAAAACGCAATAGCCAGAAAACACAAAGAAATGTGTTATTTATAAAACGCAATAGCCTAAAAACACAAAAGAAAGTGTACTTTCTAAAACGCAATGGACTGAAAACACATAAAAATGTGTTTTACCTAAAACACAATGCACCAAAAACACAAAGAAATGTCTTATTTCTAAAACGCAATGGCCAGAAAACACTTAAAATGTCTGTTTTCTAAAACGCAATTGACTGAAAACACATAAAAATGTGTTTTACCTAAAACGCAATGCACCAAAAACACAAACAAATGTCTTATTTCTAAAACGCAATGATCAGAAAACACTTAAAATGTCTGTTTTCTAAAACGCAATGGATTGAAAACACATAAAAATGTGTTTTACCTAAAACGCAATACACCAAAAACACAAAGAAATGTCTTATTTATAAAACGCAATGGCCAGAAAACACTTAAAAATGTCTCCTTTCTAAAACGCAATGGCCTAAAAAAACAAAAGAAAGTGTTATCTCTAAAACGCAATGGACTGAAAACACCTAAAAATGTGTTTTACCTAAAACGCAATGACTAAAAACACATCAAGAATGTGTTTTTCTAAAACGCAAAGGCCAGAAAACACATAAAAATTGCTTAGTTCTAAAACGCAATTGCCTAAAAACACCAAAGAAAGTGTTCTCTCAAAAACGCATTGAACCAGGACAATAGTTTTGTCACAACCCCCGATCCCTAATTCCCGGGAACGGGCGGCCGCAAGCCAGTTTTGGTGGTATCGGTGTTTATTAATTTGACAGCGGAATTTTCATCAGGGCCGTAGTTAGGAAATATTTTATCAGAGTAAACCACCATATTTTATAAATACAAATACATGGGAAAACCCAAGTTTGCAATACACACATTTTCATAGGAATAAATCCTATTTTATTTAATAAAAACATCTATTTTATTTTAGGTAACTTTATTGCCACTTTTCCAAGCCTACAGTGCTCTCCAGCTGGCTTTTATTGGCTTCACACTAAGTTACCTGTAACTCGTGTTTAAAACATTTTATCAGCAGGAAATACAGGTGAGTGAATCCCAGTTTAATCAAGTTTAAATAAAAAGTCACAGTGAACAGTATTGAGAGCGACCACATTGTTTATTTCTACACAATTACTCCATTAGTACTGTCAATCCTGACTTGTGGGTCATATTACCCATTAGCTAACTCATTGTCCAATGGTAACGTATTGTCATCCTGACTTACTACTCACAGTGTAGTAAATTTTGTATACAAAACCCCTACATACCGGCAGTAATTGAAGAACTACAAAGACTCAATCACTGCTAAATTTCATTGTAAAACATTTAAGGTTTGGTAAAACATTACCAAAAGATTAACAAAAAGAGGATAAACTCACATTGCTAATATAGGTCTTTCCTTTGTGGCTTCCTGGTTATAATCTAGTTAAATAAATAATGTACACGTGTTAGTATAATAACCCATTTTAACATTAGTAATACTCTCCCCGAGACGGCATTCCAATGACTACGTCGGGCAGAACCACGACAGCCGTTACGGAATCCTAGATCAATCGGGCAGCGTATCTAATACGTATCCAGGGGTTATAATACTTACAACGGAGCAAAACCTCGCTAATTATGGGGTATAATACCCGCGTATTATCTCTACTATCAGAAATTGTAATTTGAGAATGAATTGTGAACGAATTTCGACTGAGACCCGAGGCCATCTATTTATAGTTGCTGATTCTAGGTTTGTCGCGGCCCGCGTAACATACGGGCAGGCTTACGCGGCCCGCGTTGACTCCAGGTCAACGTATAGCTTATCCCGGTCACTGTGTAGACCCGCCACGATGATGACACGTGTCATCACCAGGCTGCGCCACCATTTGGGACACTCGCGACCCGCGTTAACTTAACGGTTAGCTTACGCGGCCCGCTTGAACTTAAGAAAATCAAAGGAATCAGGTATCAACCTTCATACCGCCCGCGTAAGGATTGGGGTGGGTCTACGCGGCCCGCCTCAACTTACTATTTCTTGTTTTTTATTTATTTTTAATACTATATTATATTCGGGTTCGGTTTTCACGTATGGGATGTATTTTAGAAAGTGTAGGGTGTCAGGGGTGTTTTAGGAGGGTGGTTATATTTTGGGTATTACTCCTGGGTTATTTGATAAAATATATAGTGCACAAATATTAAATATAGTAACCCAATTCCACTTTATCCCTACGTCACTAGACAGAACCCCAACGAATTTAGGCAGAGCCTTGACATACGTTACGGGGCCCTACGTCACTTAGACAGGGTATTAGTGATCAGGGGCTACAACACTTAAAATGGGGCAGGGCTTTATTATTATTTTAGGGGGATAATACTAAGAAAATATATGTATTATAGATTGAGAGAGAGATTTCGAGAGATGGGCTGAACAATTGTTGGTGCACTACATCTGTCGACTTTGTCTTGTATCGAGTCTTACATTGTATTGTATAGATTAGGGCACGTTATACGAGAAAATAGGAGATTATGTGTGTTTAGTGAGCAGGTTTCGCTCATAGGGACATTCAGGAAGAGGTTTAGCTTATGTGGACATGAGGTTTAGCTTATTTGGACATGTAGGTTTCGCTCATATGTACATGTACATAAAAGCGAAACCATCAGCCTATATAAAGGCTCCATGAGCGAAACCACATAGAAATTCAGTCCTTGTATTCCATGCCGAAGCTCTGCCGGTGTGAAAAACTGCACGTAATAATACAATTAGCAGATTAAGTGAAGAATCAGCTGTTTCTATCTCCGTTTCTTGTTATTCTGCACCTGAAACAGAGAAGAACACCTCTGAACCACTCATTCGGGTCAGATCACGATCCTACAAGTGGTATCAGAGCTCAGGAGGAGGAGTTCTGCAGAGATTAGCTGGAATTTATCTTGTTTTCTTGCTTCTACACCTTCTTTCATCAATTCAGAAAATTTTACCGGTCGGAATTCGTTCAAAATTTCACAGACTGTGCGCAATTGAACATAGACAAACCCTTGAAAGTTTCGGAGCAAATTACGGACTAAAAATGGTTGAAATTACCTTCGGTCTTGGTTCCGCTTACTCGGACATATTATAATTTCGCTTATTTGTCATCAGTAGTTTCGCTTTTGTGTCACATATTGAGGGGTTTCGCTCAAATTGCATTGTAGTTTCGCTTTTGTGAACACAAGTTTCACTCAAAAATTTCATCTAGGTTTCGCTCCAAAGGACATAAGTAATTTCGCTCTTCCGAACATCAATAGGTTTCGCTTATACGAACTCAGCAATTTCGCTTATTCGAACAACAGTAGGTTTCGCTTATACGAACTCAGCAGTTTCGCTTATTCGAACAACAGTAGGTTTTGCTTATACGGACAAACTTCAGTTTCGCTTTTGTGATCATTTGGGTTTTCGCTCCAAGTGCATATTAGGGGTTTCGCTTTTAAGTCATCTGGGATTTCGTTCATTGTGCACAATAACCTGATTTCGCTTATTTGAACTTCAACTGATTTCGCTTATAAGGATCACCATATTTCGCTTATAAGATCATCCAGAACTTCTGAGATTTCGTTTATTTGTCACTGTTTTTGAAATACGTGTTGAAAAGTCATCATGGATACCGAGTTCTACAACGCGTTTGCTACTTCGTCTACTCCGGCTTCCATTGCTCAGAACATGAATTTGGAAAACGAAACGGGAACTACTCAAAAACCCCCGAAGCTAATGAGCATTGAGGAATATTATGGATGGAAAGATAGGTTCGAAAACTGGGTACAAGCTAATCATCTTAGGTCATGGGAATGTATTTTGAAGAAATATGTTTTGCCACAGACTGATTTGAAAGTTGACAAAAGAATATCTGAATTTAGTGATCAAGAACGTGATATGTATAGAGCTGAAAAGATGATGATCAGTCTACTTCAGCAAGCTATCAAAGAAGACATTTTCATACTGCTACAGCATGACAAAACTGCAAAGTCAATCTGGGATGCACTTAAAGTCAAATTTCAGGGTAGCGAGAATATGATTAAAAGCAAGAAGGCACTGTTAAAGAAAGAGTTTGATCTGTTCAGCAGTCTACCGGGTGAAGACACAAAGAAGCTGATTGAAAGATACTGTCATCTTGTGCGATCTATGTCAATGCTTAGTATAAAAAAGGATCCTGAAGAGTGGGTAGACAAATTAGCTGATGCGTTACCGCAAAAAGAGTGGGGAACTTATTTGATGATCCTGAAAAACACAGGGGTTTATGATGGGTTAACAATTGGTCAGTTTATCGAAAAGATTGAGGGTCAAGATTTGGAACAGCAGAAGATCGCGAGGATGAACAGTCCAAGTGGTCAATAGGATGTAAAAATGTATTACAAAGGTAGTGTTCCGGTTCCAGAAGCTGAGAAAAGTCCGAAAATCCAGACTGCGTTTAGTGTTGGGGATTCTACAGAAAAGATTGATCAAAGTTTAAACAAAAGCAGCAGTGGTTTCTCATTATATCCGAGTGTTAATCCAAAGAGTTCATCAGAAAGCTTTCAGTCTCAAAGCACAAAGACAGGAAATGGTTATGTGATTCAGTGCAACATCGCTCTAAATCTTCCAGAAGGTCAAAGTTTTTCAGAAGACACTGCTAAAGACCACATGGCTCTACTTGGTTCTGTGTTGTTATCTTATGAAGGTCTAGTGGCTGGTCGGATTGGAAATCCCATGCTCACCAAAGAGGATTACGATCAAATAGACGTAGAAGAGATGGAACTGATGGATATCAAATGGTGTCTTGCTAGTGTTCTTAGACGTGCTGAAAAGTTCAAAACGATTACCGGGAGAAATGACTTTCTTGATGCTCATGTATCTACTTTAGGTTTTGATAAATCTAAAGTTACTTGTTTTCGTTGCAGGGAGAAAGGCCATTTCAAGCGGGAGTGCAAGAACAGAGAAGCTAGTGGCACTCAGAATCCGTTTGGAAAAGATGATTACTACCGGAAAGCCATTTATCAGCAAGTTGGTCAATCACAAGACTCACAGACGGCTCATGGTAGAAAAATCGAGGATTCAAAAAGAGCGTGTGTGGTGGATTTTGACTGGAACAATTATATCTCTCCTGATAGCAAAGCATGCATAGTCGATCAAGATGATGAGAGGCGACCTGAAGGCATCAGTTGGAATATGTTTGCAGATGAGAATGGGAATTTTAAATATTTCATCGCTAAGATTGTCAGAGAACCAGACATGTTCGCTACGTGGATGAAGTCTATTGGTGAAACAGTGAAAAGCATGGATGAAAAGTCTGTTGTTTCTGATGAAAGTTCAGAAAGTGCTTATGAAAGTTCACAGAGTTCAGATAAGAGTGTACAAACTGTTGTTATTTCAGAAAAGGAAGTTGTATTTGATCAAACACCGTCAGATTTTGGTTTATCAGATGCTGATTCTGAAAAATCTGTACAGTTTGATCAGTCACCAGTTGATAGTAGCAGTGATGATGAGGAAGAGAAACATATAAATGTTGCAAAATCTCATCTTTCTCCTGAAAGTTTTCATTTCTATTTTGCAGATCGTATGGAGAAACTGAAGGAGAAACGAGCTGCTAAAGAACAACAACAAATGAAATCTGAAGATGTTGTTCAGAAAGAGAATGTTAAAAGTGTTGCTAAGGAGATGGTTGAAACTGAGCAAGTAAAGGTAGAAGAGAAGGTGATTGAAGAAGAAAAAGTGGTTGAAGTGGTAAAGACAATCGAGATTGAGAAGATTGTTGAAGTTGTAAAGCCTTGCGAGAAGTGTTTGGAAGCATGCAAGGGTTGTGCAGCAAAAGACGGGATAATTGCTGAGTAAGAAAAGAAGAAAGAGCAGATACTGTTCAACCTCAACTATGTGAAAGAATCTTATGATGTCTTGAACAAAACAGTAGCTGGTCTCCAAAAGACAAATTCAGAAAGAGAACAAGCACTAACGATGATGAATGCTGTAATGATGACAAAGCAGAAAGCCATCAACTTTTACATCGAAGAAAGTGCGAAATGGAAGCAAGAGTTAGAAACAGAAAAGATCGAGAATGAGAGAATTAGACGTTTATTACAAAGTTATTCTAGTTCTGATTATCTCATTGATCGTATTTACCCAACTGTTGCAGGTATGGAAGCTTTTCAAGACGAGAAGCTGAAGAAAAAGAAAGATAGTGGTAAGAAACCGACTGTTAGCTATAACAAGTGTCCGCCTCCAATTTGGGAAGGGTATTCTCCTAGAAAACCAAACGAGGAGCAACTTGAAAAAGCAGTCAATATAAAGCTAAAAACCGACACAACTGGCGTTTTACCAGATAACATTGATGTCACGTTTACCTCGTCCGATACTGATCATGAGTCTGAGTTAATAAAAAAGGTGGTCGATCAGGTGTTGGATACTGAGGAAGAATCCGAGTCAAAGTCTGAGTCTGAAGGGTCAAATTCGTCAGTCAACAGTCCAAAGTCGTCGGTCAAACGGTCTTATAGTAAAGAATTTTTGTTATCAAAAGCAAATTTGGATGATGAAGCATTTGAAGTTGCATACACTTTAAATGATTCGAACAAATTATACTCTGACAAAGAGTTTCCAATAAGAAGTGTTTGTTTTGACATGATCAAAATGGTTTTCAAAATGACATAAATTAATATTTCTGAAATAAAAGATTTAAATCTTACTGAAAAACCTAAAAAGTACACTTCAAGAGTTCAACAACGTCTAAACAAGAAAAAGGGTTACAATTCTGGTTCTGGTTTTCAAAAGAAACCAAACCAAAATCGTAGCTACAAAAAGAAAGGTCTTGGATTTATTCCACCAGAAAATCATAAAAATTTGAAAAATTCTAAAACAAAAACAGAATTTGTGTCAGGTGGAAGTGCAGAAGAGGAACAGAAGAAACCATTCTGGAGACAGTCAAACCAAGAGTTTCTTGCTGAAAAGAAGAAGAATGGAATTGAAGTTTGTCACTCAAAAGAAACTAGAACCTGTTACAAATGCAATGAAGCTGGTCATATTGCATGGAACTGTTAGAAAAATGCTAAAACAAAACAGGGAGTTTCTCAGAAATTGAAAGAAAAGGTTGTTGATATTGAACCACCAACCGACAGACTTAAAATTTTTGAAAATTCAACTTATGAGGTTGGTGAGTGTTCTAAAAAGAATTTTTATAAAAAGAAAGAGAATGACAACCAAGTGTGGGTTGTTAAGAAAGTTGATGTGAATGTCGGCGATGAATCTGGTTCCACAAAGCCAGAAGAGCCACAGGTTGAGGTGAAAATTTCAGTGACTGATGATGAGTTTCCATCACTGAAATTTGAAGAAGTTAAACAGAAAGTGGGTAAGGTTGATATCTCAAATCAGTTTTATACAGAGAAAACTAAGTTTGATGTCGAGAAAACATTCAATGGAAGTGTTAAGAAAATTTTTGGGAAAATGTTGAATGGGAAAGCTAAAGGGGTTAAAGATTTTTATGCAACTAAAAAGGCAACTTACAACCCTACTGCGCAAGAGTTGAAAGCCATCAAGTCTGAAAAGATTTGGATGGAAGTCTGTTTCCCTTGAAGTCTTAGGACTATGCCGGAGATCCCAAGTTTGTAATCGTGGATCAGGAATCGCCATCTTTCTTAGTAATTGATTGTGTGATTGATTCTTATAAAAGTTAAATTTTACAGGATAGGTGTGAATTGCCAGAGCTTCCAGGTTGGTAAGTGTGAAGCAGGAATCGGCATCTTGATTGGTAAAATGGTTTGTGTAGATGGTTTATTCCTACATGTGTTTTAAATGTTGGATATTCTTACAAGTGGTAAGAGGTTGATTCTGACAGAGTGATTACTCAAGGTCATTAGTTTGAACTTGATGTAATCCACATACAAGAGATTGAATGGACAAAATGATGAACCAAACCCCTAACTTTACAAGTGGTAAAACTAACAAAACTTATTTTCCGGAAAAATCATTCTGATTAAAACAAACTTAAGTGTTTTGAAATCATTATGAGAAAATAGTTTTGTGAAAGGGGGAGTTCTGATTGTTTATGCTAAGTGGATGGCGATTTGAAGCGATTCGATATCAGTTGTCAAGTTTATTGTACAGTTTGATTTCAAATTTACTTTAATGTGTTTGCATTTTAGGGGGAGTAGAAATTTCTGAAAATCCAAAAACATTTGAAAATTTGAAAATTTGAAAATATCAAAAACATGATAAAATTCAAAAATGAGATTTTGTGTCAAAGAAGAGGAAATGATAGTACATCAGTAGACAGTCACAGTATGCTAAAGAAATGTAATGTTTAAATAGCGTTAAACAGTCTCACTGATGATATGTCGATAGGTTTTCATACATTTAGTAAACTTTTCCGGGATATAAACTTAAATTCAAACTTGCTTATTTGTGGGGAACACTACTTGGATATATAGGTAACCCCTGAAATCTCGTTTGAAAGGTCCCTCTTTCTGAGATACTAGGTCTTTATGCTCAGTGATATCTGGGGTTTTATCCCGGGACTTCTGCTGAAAGGAATTTCTGACCTAGTCCCCGGATAATGCTTTCCGCAAATGCTTGAAACATAGCATCGCCCTCAGCAAGCTGACGAAACAATAAAATTGATAGTCGTTGTTGTTGTAATCAAAAGATCCTCTAAAGGGGACACACCAAAAGTCGAAGCCGTCATCTCTCTGCGTATCGAAAGATCGACCTGAGCTCTCACGGCCCTCGCAATTTAACCCCTTACAGATATCATCTGTGGTATACTCACCTGTAAGACTGAATATTGGGATCTGGATACGGGAGTATATTCAAGAGGTGGGACACATGAATGAGTTTAAGTTCTTAAAACACCTAACTCATATCCTGAATCAGTTGAAATTTGTGTGAAAATTTAAGTGGATCAGTATATCGGCAATCTAAGTGAATTGTTTAATTCTTAATGTGTAACTAAGCTCAACGGTACTTGTGACTTGTCATAAACTGATATGATCCTCTTGCACGAACTCACAAAAATATTGTAGGTAAATATTTCTTTACTGCATTTTCTGTTATTTCAAAAATCCAAAAAGATTTTCGGTGTGTTTTAGCATAAATTTTTGAAAAGTCAAAAAGATTTTCGACAACTGATGTTGGAAAGCTGATTTTCAAAGTTCCAAGTGCTAAACATGATGACATTGTTATGAGGGGCAGTGTGTCTTAATTGTCAAAATATGTTTTAAATCAACAAGTGGTTCATCATGGATTTATGATCTGAGGGAGAGTGATTGTTGGTACATGTTTATGAAAGAGAATTAGTGTTGGTGCACTTAATTTGTTAAATTCATAAAACTTATTTCTGGGTTGAGAATGTGCAGGAATAGCCAAGTTTCAATTCTGAATCTGAAGATAGAGTGCCAGGTTTCGGATTATGAAGACAAAGAAAGCCAGACAAGGATCCTGAAGCAGATGTTGCTGAAGAACAAAGGAATGCCAGCAAATCAAGAAGGGTAATCTGTTGATGAAGATAAAGAGAGAGAAAAGCCCAAAGACTGAACAAGACTGAAGAAGTGAAGACACAGCATTGTTGTGACTCGATAGTCGACTCGTCAACATCTGAGGGGGAGTCTGTTGGTGCACTACATCTGTCGACTTTGTCTTGTATCGAGTCTTACATTGTATTGTATAGATTAGGGCACGTTATACGAGAAAATAGGAGATTATATGTGTTTAGTGAGCAGGTTTCGCTCATAGGGACATTTAGGAAGAGGTTTAGCTTATGTGGACATGAGGTTTAGCTCATTTGGACATGTAGGTTTCGCTCATATGTACATGTACATAAAAGCGAAACCATCAGCCTATATAAAGGCTCCATGAGCGAAACCACATAGAAATTCAGTCCTTGTATTCCATGCCGAAGCTCTGCCGGTGTGAAGAACTGCATGTAATCAAGTGTTAATCAATACAATTAGCAGATTAAGTGAAGAATCAACTGTTTCTATCTCCGTTTCTTGTTATTCCGCACCTGAAACAGAGAAGAACACCTCTGAACGACTCATTCGGGTCAGATCACGATCCTACAATAATTTTGTTAAAGAGCTATGATGCTATATATATAGCATTTCAATACCTTGGAGGATACGGCAAACTTCGGCCGAATTTATTTCTATTAGCCACGTATTCATGTAATTTTTGATTTAATATTTTCTTTTGTAAATTAATTCTAATGTTTTCATGCATAATTCTGTTGGTCACGTTTATATGCATCATAAGGTTTAACTAGTTTATTTATTTTTATTATTATATTATAAATAATTTAACTGCTTCACTTATTTGGCGCGTATAACTTCTAAAATATGACGTTTTATAAAATAATGAATATGGCATTAGAATGAGAATATTTTTGTCTATATTTGGGTCTAAGTTTCATTAAAAATAGAGTAGGTTTAAATATAAAGTATTTTTATAATTTAATTATTAAACGGTTCCTACGTTTGCCCAAAATACCTCATATTTCCATTGGTCAACTTACCCATGATGTATCCTTTTAATAACATAAGTTTTTATATAAAAATTTTGGGAATGTTACAAGTTTTGTCTGTGCAGTGAATTGTCTGTGCTGTGAATTGTCTGAACCAATGCAGTTTACGAATGCAGTTTTCCAGAGGCAATTTACAGAAAATTAATTTTTCTGATACATTTTTATTACAGCTCAACCCCAGCCAGGGGCTCTGCCCCTTGGACCCCGCCAGGGGCTCCTGCCCCTTGGACCCCGCCAGGGGCTGCCGCCCCTGGGACCCTGCTACCAGGGGCGCTGTCCCCGGACCCCCGTCAAGATCGTAAAACGCAATAACTAAATCAAAAACCCAGATCGTTAAAATGAAATTAAAGAACTTCTTACATGGATCGAAGCCGATTTCTTCAACGATTGACGAAATTTGAATGATAGAAACACTTATCAGCGATCGAATCAAACGGATCGAGTGATTATCTTCAAAATCACGGGAAAAACGAGATTTTGAATGAAATTAAACTGGGTTTTCTTCAAAAAAAAGCTGAAGAACACGTTGATCGGGTGTTTGAATCATTAATTGGTGACGAAAATCGCACTATAATGTAGTGATTATTGAGATACTAAGTGAAGAAATGGTTGAAGATGGTGGGTTTTGAAAATGGTGGGTTTTGAAGTTACTGGGGAGAAGAAGGAAGAAGAAAGGGTTGGATTGACTAAAATACCCTTTCTCTTTATTTTAAATGTTGCCACATGTCATAATCCTATTGCTTCCTACACTTCCTAGCCAAAATAAACTTCCTATTTGATCCCCACCCAACATCCCAAAACAACAATCGGGTATTTCCCAAACTAGCTATATATATATATATATATATATATAGAGTAGGGTTCGCACGGAAAGTGTGTTTTTCCTAGAAAGTCTAGGAAGCGATCTGGTCCATCCGATTGGTGTGTTTAAGGGTTGAGATTAAATCAATGGCAATCTTGTAATATTTGAGTTTAATTAATTGATTGTTTTAAATGAGTAGGGGCAATTTTGTCAATGGCCGTGTTTTAAATCAATTAGATAACCGCCCAGTTCCTAAATTCAAGCGATTTTCCCTCTCTCTCTCTCTCTCCAAACCCATCTTGGAAACCCCAATCCCTACCAAAAATAACTACAATCATGGAAGAAGATAACTTTAGAAATGATGGAGAGCTCCGGATCAAATTAAAACACTTATCCATCTCCACCATCTCCGAGTTCATCATCACCGTTCAAATATTGTTCTTATCGTCTCCGTTTTCTTGACGATGTGTTTTAACAGCAAGCAGATTCATACAGTTGTGTTTTAGCATTCAGATTCATACATATGTGTTTTAACAGCAAACAGATCCATACAGTTGTGTTTTAACAGCAAGCAGATTCATACAGTTGTGTTTTAGCATTCAGATTCATACAGATGTGTTTTAACAGCAAACAGATTCATACAGATGTGTTTTAACAGCAAGCAGATTCATACAGTTGTGTTTTAGCAAGCAGATTCATACAGTTGTGTTTTAACAGCAAACAGATTCATACAATTGTATTTTAACAGCAAGCAGATTCATACAAATGTGTTTTAACAGCAAGCATATTCATACAGTTGTGTTTTAGCATTCAGATTCATACAGTTGTGTTTTAGCATCCAGATTCATACAGATGTGTTTTAACAGCAAGCAGATTCATACAGTTGTGTTTTAGCATTCAGATTCATACAGTTGTGTTTTAACAGCAAACAGATTCATACAGTTGTGTTTTAACAGCAAGCAGATTCATACACTTGTGTTTTAGCATTTAGATTCATACAGTTGTGTTTTAACTGCAATCAGATTCATACAGTTGTGTTTTAGCATTCAGATTCATACAGTTGTGTTTTAACAGCAATCAGATTCATACACTGTGTTTTACCATCTTTATATTGTGGGATCTATAAAAAAAATTGACTTTAGCCCTGTAAACTGTTAAAACACAGCACCAAGAACATGCTGATAAATTCCAGTAATCTTCTGAACAATGGAATATGCGATGTAATGTGACATGGAATTTTAGTTAATGAACACATTGATTTCCAGATTTGAATTCGAAAATAATAAAAATTCTGAAAATCATGGAATTTTAGTTAATGAAAATACATTCCAAAAATAAAATTAAAATGTGAAATTACATGATAGCCCTTCTACTTAAAATCCCTCAATGACACATGTCCAATTCTTATGCCTTCCTAGACTTTCTAGGAAAAATAGACTTTCCACCCAACTCCTACTCATATATATATATATATATACTAGTCACTTACCCGCGCGATGCGGCGGGAGTGGCGATTTACAATAGGATATTCGTTTACCGTTAGTTTATCCGTCGTCTCGTGATATATTGTAAGTACTTAAGTTAGTTTTCTTATTCGTGATATGATGACACTTGTATTTTTCTGTTAGTTTATCGATTCTTTGGCGATATACTCGGATAAATTTTTGTAGCTGGAGATTCGGCGTGATCTTCTACAAGAAGAGTACAAAAGAAGGAAGTAGATGTAATTAAAAACAAGAAGAGTTCAAAAGAGTCAAGTAGCTGGACAAAACAATAAAAACAAAATGTGGGGAGTCTCTTGTATCTCTTCCTGTTTTACCAATACATCCGTTCGCTTATGACTTTCTTGCATCTTCTCCTCTACTGTACCAGATTTCGACACATAAAAAAATGTTAGACGCCTACAGGTGCTTTAAAATAGTAATTAAAAGGTAATTTCTGGAAGCAAATAAGACACAAAATCTACTAACTTACTTTCTTTTTGATACGGATGCGATTAATTAATCACGCAACACTTCCTGGTAGACAACATTTGATGTGTAAACTCCGCGTTGTTTGAATTCTTTGGCGAGATGTACCAACACCTTCGTACTTTGTCTTGAAATCCCTCTTGATAACGCGACATAAAGTTGTCCATGTGAAAATACAGAATCCGGTAGATAAATACCAACGTTCGGAATTGTTTGACCTTGAGCTTTATTAATCGTCATGGAAAAGCTAAGTCGAATTGGAAATTGTTTTCTTTTCAGCTTGAATGGGAACATGTCATCTTCAGAAAGGGTTAGAGGGATTCTTGGCAAAAAAACTCTTTTTCCGGCATGTTGACCGACTGCAATTTCCGCTTCAATAACATTTCGCATGAAACCCTTACATATCAACCGCGTGCCATTACACAGGCCATGTGATGGATCGATATTACGTAACAAAATTATTGGGCATCCAATTTTTAAACGAAGCTTATGAGGCGGCAAACCACTAACATTTAGCGAGTTTAAGAACTCGACCGGATAGAAGTTGCGCTGATCGTCTTCAGCTTCATCAAAACTGTAATAAACTTTTTCCTCCCCTTGAAAAATTTCAATCATTTGATTATTAATCTCGTCAACACTATCATTTTTAGTGGACAATATTGCTCTAGAGATTATATAATCTGAAGAATATACATTATCTTCAATTGATGGAAAGATGGCATGGATCAATTCTTTTATAGCGTTTTCTCTGTTGTTGCACTGAATTGTCATGTCATCGGGTATGCAGATATAGTTTCCTTTGATTGGTTCTTCAGTTCCATCGCCGACTCTTAAAAGAAATTGAGAAAACCATGGATCTTTCAGCGCTCTCATATTTATGGTCAACCGCATCTTCTTAGTCAAAGACCAAAGAGGTGACATTCGTACGCTGGAGTCTACAATCTGTGCTCGAGTGCCACGTTTAATAACCGGCAACACCTGTCTGAAGTCACCTCCCATAACCATTATCTTTCCACCAAATGGGAGACTAACACCTATAATGTCTGGGAATGTACGATCGACTGCCTCTATCGCCTGTCGTTTAGCCATCGACGCTTCATCCCATATGATTATTTTGGCAGCCCGAATCAGTTTAGCGGCCCCACTCTGTTTTTTTATACTGCACATTGAATTATTTTCAAGATTAAGAGGAATCTTGAATCTCGAGTGAGTCGTTCTACCCCCTGGCATATTATTAGCCGCTGCACCTGATGAAGCTGTTGCGAGAGCAATAAGACCACGTGACCGAATTTCAGCAAGCAAGGCGATGTACAAAAATGTTTTTCCAGTTCCACCTGGACCATCAATAAAGAACACGCCTGGAAGATCATTATCAACATGTATCATGATCTCATCAAACACGTTTTTTTGGTCCGGATTAAGTGAATCTTTGGCACTCAAGTGTTCAGGTTCCAAAACAATCCCATACTCTTCTTATAACTCACGATAACCTGCATCTTGTAAGTTAACATCGTCTGTTATCTTAGGAAGGTCGAATTCATTGAAATTTTTACCCATGGATTGTACCAAGACACTAATTTCGGTAAGAACCATATTTTGAACTCGTTCTATACTTTGACAGTGTCACCGATGATCTTCAGACATTGAATCAAAGTGGTCATTCCATAACTTTCGAATATCTCCAGGTTGGCAAAAAATCATTATGGTCGCAAATAACCTTCTAAGTGCATTAGGAAACTGAAACGTAGAGGCTTCTTCGAGACATTGTGATAGATATTCATTGTCTTCTATTAAGCCTAACTCAAGAGCTGCTTTCCGAAATGTCGCACAGCGTTGACCATTAACTGTGCAAAAATGTTCAAAAGAAGTAGGCCCTCTGACATTTGACAAAAGTAGGCGTAAGTAGTACCTTTCTCCTTTGGCTGGATTAGCGGAAACGATATGTCACACCCTCAAATTACCACCTAGGGAGTGTCCCTGTTAGGCGTGTGACCCCTAGTAATGAGCCACCAATTACGTTGAATCCATAAGTTTAAGATAAAGTTTCATCATTTAATAATAATAAAATCCAAACATAAGTAATTCAAAGACCATCAAGTTCAGCGGAAGCGTTAACGTAACATAATGTAAATACTTTCCAAACAACCATAGTAATTAAATGTTTGATAAATAAACCCATCAATGCATCCATGACCACTCACGCCCTCCAGCCAGCAAGTTCCTGTTCCCAAGTACCTAACGACCTGCGAGCATGTAACAAGTGTATCAGACAAAGCTGGCGAGTTCACAGTTTTGGAAAACGTTTGTTACCAGTTGTATGTAAAACAGTTCGCTGACAAATGCAAGTAATGTTGTTAATATCTCCTTTCCGAACAAGACGGCTCCTGAAATACATGACTGCCCTTCCCACGTACTCCTATCTAGTACTGGGCCCCGACTGGGTCATTAGTTCACATCCGTCCTATCTAGGAGCGGTGTGAGGGTGCCAAACCTAAGTAGCGCTACCAACTAATACCCGTTACCCTCCAGGTAACATAATAAGGGACTTACGAGAATGATAGGTGAGAATATTAACCAATACACCCGTTTTTACCCAAACCACTGACTGTCCCCAACCACTGGGACGCATGCTCGAATGTAGTGAACTCACCTCGGTTTGCTCGGCTGGTAATTTACTTGTCAAATCTCTTTAGTCACTTAAGTCCTAACATTGTTACCATGTCCATTAGGTTCGTATTCAGATAGCGGCACATATACACGTATTCAGCACATAACACAAGTATCACGTAAGTAGTAGTTTATACTAACAGTACTCGTTCATCTAGGTTGCATAGTTCAAGTGGATGATCGCATACGCTGTGGACATGTGTAATACATAGGTGGCAAGTATGGACACTGACCATGTAGTTTCATACAGCATAATACACGGCACCGTTCAATCATGTATGTGAAAATCAGTTTACATAAAGTTCACGTAGGACTCGTAATCATAACGTGTGTACATGAAATCAGTCAACAAATGGTACGTATCAGTCCACCTACTCATGCATATCCAAAGTCCACGGAGGTGTAATAATACTCATAGTCAAGTGTACCGTTTTGACAACATTTATAAGCAAACACAAGATATGTTTATTCACAGGTTTACATGTTCTAACTCTCAGTCTGTTTGAAAGACTCTAGCCCAGCGACGAAACATCTTTAAAGGCCGACTAAACCACACAAACAAACTCTAGTCACTACAGCCGATCATATCATCATCTTTGTTCCATGTGTACTAAGATTATAATATGCATATTATCCATGAAGTTGAGCCGCCATTTATATCAATTTCGATTACACACAAGGCATCATCTTAATGTTTAATACCCATGTATTGCTTTTCTGACAATTCATTAAAACAACCACATGGCTTGGACAGATCTCACATGGGTCCCCTTTTCTATCTCTAGGTTAGTGACTTTGCATGATTTTCAACACTTATGATTGGACCGATTACACAATGTTTACATCAATTCCCTAGGATATCATGTGATGACTAACATTCATTTATCACTTAACAGAAATCATCAAAACATCACCATCATAATCAATCGCACGCATAATCATTGCTAAGCTATATTCATTTACATGATCGGATTTATAATAACGATATTATCGAACATCGATCACAACATACATTATCATTCATGTATTACACTAATCGAACAGTATGATGGATAAATCAGCCATTTATCATATAATCATATATGCACAAAACACTTATCGGATCCATGATCATAACAACAACACATAGCATCTTCAGTTGCATATTCGTGAACAATAATTTACTATGAGCAATCAATGAACCAATAATACACAAACAATATATTCAATGACATCGATCAATAACATTAAGTAAAAGAGCATTGTACTAACCGAATTGGAAGAGAGAAGAGGGGGGGCTGCCGTCCAACTTGGGGTTATTAGGGTTTGTTATAATATCTCATTCTAGTTTACGTAATCCACAATTCTCTAATATATAAGTTGAAGTCTTGAAACATAATGTGGGCTCATAAATCATGTATCAAGTCTTAACAGTGGGCCGAGTTGCATTAAAGTGATGACTATAAGGCCGGCCCAATCGAGTTGGGTTTACGTATCACTTGGGTTCAGGCTCGGTTTGGATCTCAAGGAGTGTAGGCCGAGGTAATAGTGAGATGGCCCAAGTCTTTACGCAATCCAACTCAGCCATTATACACATAAGGTAGCCCAATAACCCACTCGGTCAAACACACTATGTTTACATAAAACAAGCTTGCCATGGCCAGGAACATAAATGAAGAATGAAGAGAAAACAAGGTTACGAGATTACGCTATACCCTGAGAGTTCGGGTTGTCACATCATCCCCAACTTGAAAGAAATTTCGTCCCAAAATTTGATATGTAAACCAAAAGTAGTGAGGTGATAGATCAGAATGACTGTGGACTTTCCGCGGGTACCACATCATCCCCAACTTGAAAGGGAATTTCGTCCCGAAATTCGCTAGTGACAGCAATAGCTGATTCGACCGCCTGAATGATTGAGGATACTAGTGCTTAATCAGATCTTTGCGTTCCCACGTGGACTCCGGTCCACGTCTGGAGTTCCAGCGAACTCTCACGATTGGAAGTCGACTATGCTAACGAATCCTGATGTCCTGGTCCATGATTTCAGTAGATTCCTCAACAACTGCAATTTGTCTAACGAAGGTGTCACAAGTGTTTCATCGGCCAAACACTGCCTTAGATTCGAGACATAAATGACATCATGCACGTTACCCAATTCGTCGGGTAACTCGAGTTAGTAAGCGACGTGACCGATTCTTTCCAGAATTTCTGAATAATTCAACGTAACGTAAATTAAGCTTGTCACGCTTCCCAAGCGTACCACACCCTCCCAGGGCGAGATTTTCGACATGATACGGTCGCCTAAAGCGAGCTCCCAGTGTTTCCTAACTTATCAACTTTTCCGACAGACATGCGTTGCCGCCAAACGATTTCAGATCTGGTCAATTTTTCCAGGGGTTTTGAGTGCAGGTCCTAGACCCGTGATTAGGTTGTCACCCTACTCTAATCCAACAAGGAGTTTAACGTTACTGCTCAGGTAATGCCTCAAACAGAGCTGTCTGAATACTAGAATGGTGACAGCTACGGTAGACCTCAGCCAAAGGTATGTGTCCTCCCAATTTTACTAAGTCAATCACACACATGCTCGTAGCATGTCTTCAAGTGTCAGGATGGTGCGTTTACTCTAATCGTTTGTCCTGTGATGATAAGTAATGCTCATGTCTAGACGTGAGCCAAGAATGTTGTGTAATGCCTGTTATAAATCAGATATAGATTAAAATCAGAGATAACAGGAGTTGGCACCTCGTGCCCAAAAAGGTTGCCTCTCTCAGAGGGATATTCATCAGCTGTGAAGACTCGTCAGTTTCCCTGATTGCAAGAGAGTGTACTGGTTGCATAAGACAATCAACGATCACTCAGGTGATATTATTTCCGTTCCAAGTTTTAGGTAGACAGTGACAAAATCCGTGGCAATCCGTTCTTATTTCCAAGTGAGGGTTTCTGGTTGCTGACACAAACTAGAAGGTTTCTGATATTCCACCTTGACTTTCGCGCAATACAAACGTCGTTCACATGCTTTGTTGTGTAGGCCTTCAAGCCCAGTCGCTAGTACAAGGTCCTTAGATCCTAATATTTTCCATCAAAATCCAGATGACTAGAATTTCGAGGCTGGCGTGCTTTGCTCAACACAAGTTCCCTTAGATTGCTGGATAGTGGAGTCCTTAGTCGTTCCATGAAGTGGCGAATATCATCCCACTCGTCAAAAATTACTTCTTCGTGCCCCGCATGGACCCAACTGGAAAATTCTCTTCCTTCTTTTCTTCGGTTTGAGCAGAGCAAATCTGATCAAGTTAGAGTCGATGGTGTGCTGCGAGGCTTGTACACGTCTAGGTCTCACAGTCTAAGTCATTCGAGGGTTCCATCCAGCGATGTCATTACATGTTTTAGCTCTTTGAACCACGGTACACGGGAGGCCCTTCTGATTGGTCTACGTAGCGCATTTGGTACCGTCCAAGTAATGCCTCCAACTTAAATCCAAGACCATAGTTTCCACCCTAGGGTGTGAGTCACACAATTCTTCTTGTTAATCCACCACATAAGCCATCACCTTCTCGTGTTGCATAGGCGTGTAACTGGGACTCTGATTCAAACCATCATGGTATACCACTAAATCACCCGTACCCTCGGGAGAAGACGATGCTCAGTACATTGTAGTATTGGATCTCGAAAGCTGAAAAGACGCTCTCCTGTTTGTCTCCCTCGAGTGCACAGCACCCTGCTGTGCTAAAGAGATTAAAGCTGCGCTATCTTCGAAAATCCCCTGATGAATCCGCGATGGCATCTAGCGTGACTAAGAAATTACTGTATCCTCGAAAGACTCTCTGGTGCCGATCAAGTTCTAATAAAATAGACCTTAGTGATACCCACGTGTGTTCCCACTTCGTTGATTACATGACCAAAAATTGTACCTCTCGATTCCAGAAGTTACATTTAGGTAGACTTCGCGTGGAGTTGCTCCTCCCCTAGGAGTTCTAGGATAAAATACAGGTGCCGCTCATGGTGTTCCTTTCTCCTGACAGTGATTCTAAACATCCTAGATGAACGCGGTCGACGAATCTGGCGAGACGAGGTTGACACATACTATTCCTGTGATCCTTGAGGCTGCTGGTGTGTTGGATATCTTAAATAACTTTGAACAGAAAATCGTAGTGGCCATACTGGATCTGTAACGTCGTGTTAGGAATCATCCTCCCTATGGTCTTCCATCAGATGATAATTTGTTCGTTAGTCAATCCTCGAATGGGAGCTCGACCCTCGCCACTACTCAACAGGTTGCCAAATACATGGTCGAGGCAAACGGTTCTTGATTGTCACCTTGCTGAGTTCTGGATAATCAGTACACATACGAAAAGGCTTTATCTTCCCGAATATAGCTGGGGCTCCCCAAAGCGAACAAAAACTATGTCCAATAAAAATCCTGTCCAACAGTTCCTGTAGATAGTCCTTGCAACCCTCCTGGTGCAAGACGGTATGTAGCACGAGTAATCAGGGCTGCCCCTGTCGTGAGATCAAACTGAGATTCTGCCTAACAGTGGTGGAAGTAAGTCTGAAAGCTCCTCGGGTAGCACACTGAGAGGAATCACGAACATTTGGTGGATCCTCGATCCTCTCTTTCTCATACTTAACGTCAGTAACGGTTGTTACGTAGCGGGGTGATCCCTCCTTAGACACTCCTGGGCCTTCATTGCTGAAATGATGCTAACCTTTACACCACACCGATGCTTTAGGATAGACGACGATTCCTCACAAGGTATATCCGCACGTTATCTGGATAACCAATCCGCACTAGCTATTACAACAAGACTATCAAGGGTAGATGTCGAACACTTGCTCCACAAGGTCAAGTTTGCATCCCAACCAACCTATGAGGTTTCGATTATCTTGCCCTCAGTCAATTCCACAACAGGTTCGGTTTCAGGAAGCATCAGAGTCAAGCAAAACAGTGACGAAGCGATTAGTTACCAAGAACGTGTAGGCCACCATATTGTTATAATCCTGGCGTCGCCCACGCCGAACCTAAATGTCCTTCGCGAGTACCATATCCAATGTTATTACTACTTAGTGTTGTTGCTACTGCTACTAGAATTCTCGAAACAGTCATTGCTCCCTGGGTTGTTGGAGTCTTGCCTTAACATCGGCCATTCCCTGTTGAAGCCACCATCGTTTCCATACCAAAAGTCATGATTTGCAAGTACCTTGCTGTCATCGTGACTGTTGCTTCTAGTGCCGTTGCTCGAAATGGAGTCCTGCGATCTTTCACCAACAATTCCCAACTCTTCACATTCCGCGCCACGTTCCATGGCGTTACTCATTGTGCTGGCAGTTACACATTCCACATCATGGTCAATTGTCATCGCTTATGTCCCGATTCGTTTGGAGTCAAATCATTGATATTCGTTGCCAGTAACTTGAGTCGTTCAAATGCTGAAGTCGGTAAAATACTACATTTACCCTCTTGTCCATCGTTCTTCCAAGTTGATTAAATACTACCCGGTTTGTTGCGAGAGTGTTGCAGAAGTGATCGCACTTCTGGATCTAATGCGCCAAATCTTTGAGTTCCACCATACGATGAGAAGTGAGAAAGGTTAATCATTGACGTTGCAACATCCAATTCAGGGACGCTTGTACCAGCACCTAACATTCTACTCGGTTCGCTAGGCGTTCAGAGGGGTGTTCGGATAATACTTGATAGCATCGGGATTCGAAAGGATTCAGAAAGAGGTGAAAAGGTCACATTCGAGTAGGTGACAATCACTGTTATCATTCCTATGAGTTTGTTACGTTTCACGCTGATCAAATAACAGAGCGGAACCCCTCTCACATTCGTTAAGCCTCACTGGGATTCGCATGCACCCCACATTATTATTATGTGTGCACCCATAATAATAAGGCATTTTGCATGCTTATCTCAGTGTCTCTTAACTCGTGCAAAAAGTTTCCCCTCATCCAAACAGCAAACGAAAGGTATTACAGGGTTAAGAATCACAATAAGCAATGGGTAGTGTCACACTAACAGATCACATAACAGGGGTTGGTAACATAAGGGCTCATACTGTTGTGCCAAGTGTGAATTCACGTGTAATGTTATACATAAGTGTACACTAGATATACTATGCAATAGTAAATGGGAAACGAACCTTGCAGTCTGGGGCTGAGTGTCATGGTCGATTTCGGATCTGTTCGGTTATAGTCTGGTTTTATAAAAAAAAACGTTTTAAAACCAAGTTCACTATAACCAGTGGCTCTGATACCAAACTGTCACACCCTCAAATTACCACCTAGGGAGTGTCCCTGTTAGGCGTGTGACCCCTAGTAATGAGCCACCAATTACATTGAATCCATAAGTTTAAGATAAAGTTTCATCATTTAATAATAATAAAATCTAAACATAAGTAATTCAAAGACCATCAAGTTCAGCGGAAGCGTTAACGTAACATAATGTAAATACTTTCCAAACAACCATAGTAATTAAATGTTTGATAAATAAACCCAGCAATGCATCCATGACCACTCACGCCCTCCAGCCAGCAAGTTCCTGTTCCCAAGTACCTAACGACCTGCGAGCATGTAACAAGTGTATCAGACAAAGCTGGCGAGTTCACAGTTTTGGAAAACGTTTGTTACCAGTTGTATGTAAAACAGTTCGCTGACAAATGCAAGTAATGTTGTTAATATCTCCTTTCCGAACAAGACGGCTCCTGAAATACATGACTGCCCTTCCCACGTACTCCTATCTAGTACTGGGCCCCGACTGGGTCATTAGTTCACATCCGTCCTATCTAGGAGCGGTGTGAGGGTGCCAAACCTAAGTAGCGCTACCAACTATACCCGTTACCCTCCAGGTAACATAATAAGGGACTTACGAGAATGATAGGTGAGAATATTAACCAATACACCCGTTTTTACCCAAACCACTGACTGTCCCCAACCACTGGGACGCATGCTCGAATGTAGTGAACTCACCTCGGTTTGCTCGGCTGGTAATTTACTTGTCAAATCTCTTTAGTCACTTAAGTCCTAACATTGTTACCATGTCCATTAGGTTCGTATTCAGATAGCGGCACATATACACGTATTCAGCACATAACACAAGTATCACGTAAGTAGTAGTTTATACTAACAGTACTCGTTCATCTAGGTTGCACAGTTCAAGTGGTTGATCGCATACGCTGTGGACATGTGTAATACATAGGTGGCAAGTATGGACACTGACCATGTAGTTTCATACAGCATAATACACGGCACCGTTCAATCATGTATGTGAAAATCAGTTTACATAAAGTTCACGTAGGACTCGTAATCATAACGTGTGTACATGAAATCAGTCAACAAATGGTACGTATCAGTCCACCTACTCATGCATATCCAAAGTCCACGGAGGTGTAATAATACTCATAGTCAAGTGTACCGTTTTGACAACATTTATAAGCAAACTCAAGATATGTTTATTCACAGGTTTACATGTTCTAACTCTCAGTCTGTTTGTGAGACTCTAGCCCAGCGACGAAACATCTTTAAAGGCCGACTAAACCACACAAACAAACTCTAGTCACTACAGCCGATCATATCATCATCTTTGTTCCATGTGTACTAAGATTATAATATGCATATTATCCATGAAGTTGAGCCGCCATTTATATCAATTTCGATTACACACAAGGCATCATCTTAATGATTAATACCCCATGCATTGCTTTTCTGACAATTCATTAAAACAACCACATGGCTTGGACAGATCTCACATGGGTCCCCTTTTCTATCTCTAGGTTAGTGACTTTGCATGATTTTCAACACTTATGATTGGACCGATTACACAATGTTTACATCAATTCCCTAGGATATCATGTGATGACTAACATTCATTTATCACTTAACAGAAATCATCAAAACATCACCATCATAATCAATCGCGCGCATAATCATTGCTAAGCTATATTCATTTACATGATCGGATTTATAATAACAATATTATCGAACATCGATCACAACATACATTATCATTCATGTATTACACTAATCGAACAGTATGATGGATAAATCAGCCATTTATCATATAATCATATATGCACAAAACACTTATCGGATCCATGATCATAACAACAACACATAGCATCTTCAGTTGCATATTCGTGAACAATAATTTACTATGAACAATCAATGAACCAATAATACACAAACAATATATTCAATGACATCGATCAATAACATTAAGTAAAAGAGCATTGTACTAACCGAATTGGAAGAGAGAAGAGGGGGGGCTGCCGTCCAACTTGGGGTTATTAGGGTTTGTTATAATATCTCATTCTAGTTTACGTAATCCACAATTCTCTAATATATAAGTTGAAGTCTTGAAACATAATGTGGGCTCATAAATCATGTATCAAGTCTTAACAGTGGGCCGAGTTGCATTAAAGTGATGACTATAAGGCCGGCCCAATCGAGTTGGGTTTACGTATCACTTGGGTTCAGGCTCAGTTTGGATCTCAGGGAGTGTAGGCCGAGGTAATAGTGAGATGGCCCAAGTCTTTACGCAATCCAACTCAGCCATTATACACATAAGGTAGCCCAATAACCCACTCGGTCAAACACACTATGTTTACATAAAACAAGCTTGCCATGGCCAGGAACATAAACGAAGAATGAAGAGAAAACAAGGTTACGAGATTACGCTATACCCTGAGAGTTCGGGTTGTCACACGATACGACCTCTTTGTTTTTTACCAAAACGACGACTCCAACGGCGTGTGCCTCCATTCCACGTAAAGTGTTTTGGAAAATCTTTATACAAATGTACCCTTGCTGTTTCATCGTTTCTATTTATCTCAAAAAATGCTGTTAGCATGGTTCTCTTATCCCTTTCCCTATCAACAATATTAGGCATTAAGTCATCATCTCTAAATCTAACCATCTGATTATTTGGGAGATGAAGTTGTAAGGCTAGAACAGCAGGAAATATTTGAGAAAGAGAGAAGGAAAAAATGTGCCACATAGCCTCTGGGGGCGATATGTAGCGTGCATCTTGAAATCTTTTTATCTCATTAATAACAACCCCTGGCTCACTTTGATCGACTTGAATAACCTGTTTGTCATGTCCTTTATAAACATATTTGAAAAGATATTTCACAGATTTTATACTTGAGCAAACTTCAACATTCATGTGGCAGTTAAACATCATCAAAAGCCTTGGGTTATATGGGACCACCCATCTATTATCAAGTGTTTGTCCTCGTAGGTCCACTTCTATCCTGGTGTCTCTCCTTCGATACAACGGATACGAATCTTCTCCTTGTGTCGTCTGTTCATTAAATTGTCTAGGATAGCGAAAACGATAAATTTTAGGATCACCCTGCATACAAGGACTGCTTGATCGTAAATTGCCGCAAGGACCGTGAATCATGTGCTTGACAACCATCTCATGCAATCTGGGATGTGTTAGTTTGTTAGGAATTTCAGCACACACAACCTTATCATAATGGTCCGCGTTATTGATCTTGTGTTGCGGGTACATGATTAGGAGAAAATGTGCGTGCGGCAAACCCCGCTTTTGAAATTCAATGACATAGACGTATGCCTTAACTTCCCCGAGGACATGTTTCTTGAAGAGTTGATCCTTAAGATCTTCTAATTTAGCCCGGAACACTCTTGAAACAAGGTCTGGACGATCTGTAGCAGTTTGACCAACATGTAAATTATCACATATCTCAGGCCACTTAGGATTACATGTCATTGTAAGGAATACATCAGGCTTGCCGTCATCTTGAACTAACGTCATCGCATCTAGAAACCGACGTCGCATGTCGCGAGGCCCCCCGATGAAAGATGCAGGCAACACAATTCTTTTCCCGACTCTGTTTGCATGAACCTCACCAGTATTGATGCAATCCACAATACCTTGGTACAATTCGGCCCGAATCTTAGCCTGGTTTCTCTCACAAAATTCTAAGCGTGACATCTCAATTTTGATGTAAACATCAACCACAAACTGCTGTAGCAGCCTACCACCGAACAAAAGCACATTATCGGTAGATCGAATCTGGAACTTGTAACAGTAGTACTCTCGCATAGCCACGGTTGATCTACCACTTCGTGTGTTTGCCTCTGAATGATGAAGATGTATTAAAAACAAACAGTTAATAAAAATAAAACGCATTACGCTATTTTTATGATCTTCACTTAAAAAAGGATAACAAATTGTTGGTACCTTCCATTTCTCCTTCGATGTTGTCATTGTTGCGAACCTCATTGATTGATACTCCGTGACGTGGTATGTTACCATGCCAACCCGACTCACCATTAGGAAAAAATAGAGGATACGACAATGGATCGTAACAACTGAAGTACGGCTGAATAGTTTGACTATATTCAGACCTACCGTACACAACAATACTTCGTTTATACGAAGTGATATTGTCATTACCTTCAACCCAAATACCAGCAACCTATATAATTGTGAACTATAAGTAAGTAAAATAAGCAATACTATTAAATAATTGCAATTAATATAATATTATATATACCTCCGATGCCGTTGGTCGGTTGTACACCCTTTGGTCAAGTTCAACCTAAGTATTCAAAGTGACTCTATAGTTGTCCAGAGGTCCTAGTTCCGCAAGTCTTCTAAATGTATCGACATATGGGTTTGTAGAAAGAACACGTGTTAAAATCTGAGTAATACGCCGATCAAGATTTGGCCATCGGAGTCTGTGATCTAACTCAGTATCAGGATCGTAAAAATACAACTGCAAGTACCTAGGGGTCCCATCCCTTGGAACTAATTGGTCGATTCTGTGATGTATTCCTTTATGTGCACGAAAAGTATATACGCCGTCTCTCATATTGTTCAATGTATCATCCAATGTCACACCCATTGAGGCAAAAGAAAAATTGGTGTTATAAGCACGGATGTTTTGCCTAAACATATCTCCAATTTCATCTTGAGACGTGAAAAGTCGGTACAATTCCTCTGGAATTTCTAAGTTTGCTAACACAGTTTTCCCACTCATACAACAAAAGGTATCAAATTCATACTGAAATCGTTTTGCTCCACAATTAGGACATGCACCTCGTTCCTTTAAAACACGATGCTCTCCAGGTACACCATTGTAAACAAAATTATAAGGATCATCTTGTACGCTCCCATCTTGGAAGGAAGGTTGATCAACTACTTCAGCAAATTGGGGTAATAAAGTACGCGGATGAATTCGAATACCTAAAAAAATTGGTGTATTAAGTAATGAAGGTTGTAAAAGATGTCAAGTTCGAAAAAGAAATCATTGTTAAATAAATAGAAACCTCGTGATGTTCTATGCCTGACTACGTCAATTACAGATGGGAATGTGGTTGTCGGCGTAACATCATCTATCGGGGTTTGGTTGACTTGACTGCCATTTGAAATACGCATTCCATTATCGTTTCGTGTATTAGAACATCCTTTATTGTACTCCTTGCGTTTTATAGTAGAAACACTTGAGGCGTTCTCATTTGTTGTTTGTGTAAATTGAGTAATATTAGTTTGTATACTTCTTAACGGTGTCCTTTCTGTTGACCTATTACTCATTAAAGATATTAATGAAGCACTTTGGGAGGCATCACCACTCCCAAATTTAGATACTTTGTTATTTTCTTCGCGTGCAGCATAGTATCTTTTTTGATACTCTTTTCGTTTTTCAGCTTTAGTAGATGCACTCGAGCTAGAAGCGTGATTACGAGGGTTTGGTTGTCCATTAGTCATTGTAAATTGATAAAACGACAAATACCTTGCAAATTAAATAAAAGAGAGTTATCATGGATGATGAAATTCTCAAATCATTACAAAATTCCAACACATAACTTACAGAAAAACAAACCAAATGATAACATTGAAATACATAATGATAACATTAAAATACATGACTTAAACCGAATATCGTGACTTAGAGAAAAAAAAAGACAAATCCATAAAACATTGACATACATAATGATAACATTAAGTGAAAGCCAATCTAAATACTTGGTGAAACAATGGTCTCCACAAACACCGCACCCTTAAAACCTCGAAACCAAGAAACGGGATAAAAACATTCGAAGGGCTTCATATCCATTTCAATTGTAAACAACTTCCCTAATTTAGTCATCACAAACCAATTACCATTTGTCACATAATGTGTTATATCGCACCACAATGGCAATGATATCGAGGGGATCGGAGGACATGATAAGACCTTAATCCAGTAATCCCCTTGTAGTGTCCATAGGTCAATTGTCATCTCAAACATGCCAGTGCTAGCAAACATGTGAAGCTCATTTTTTACATTAACTAAAACACCTTGAACCATTCCTATAGAAGGAACGGGTGGAAAGCTTATCTCCTTGAACTGCTCCGAATTAACATCAAAACAAATCACCCTTCTCGTACCTCCAAGCCAACATTCGCAAACAGTGAAATATACAGTACCACCACAAAATGTGCCAGCTGACCAATTGAAATGAGGGCTTAGGTACTCTTGTCTTGTTATGAAAGGAATATTTCTCCAAGGGTCTACTTCCCTAGAATAAACATAGACACCAAGTACACCACTTCTACGCTTTATATGCAAGACCTTGTAATCATCGTCAGCGTCAACGTACAAACCAACGGCATCAAGGTTATTTATATAGAATCCATGAGAATCAGGAGTTGACAAACGCTTGAAAGCAGTAGTTGTTGGATTCCAAAGTAGCAGCTCGTATGTATGATTCAAGCAAACACACAACAATCCATTCAAATGTGAAAGTATTGAGACATCATTATTTTGGTGATGGAATGGAAATGTAACTATGGAGCTTGGCCCATAGTCAATGGATTTAGAGATGATCGGACGAACAGAGCATGTTAGGTCATCAATTAGTAGAACTCTCTGGTTAGATGAAACTAATGAGAGAGAACAATGTAACCTTACGAAATCTTGTGTTGACAGTAACGCATACCATTGCTTACATACACTCTTAGAACGACCTACATCCTTCGCTGGCACCCTCGTTAATATCTCAAACACGATTGTATGAACAGGAAGGTCAGCCATGGTTATACCTTCGTTTAACACATAATGATTATTTAGTTGTCCAATCTAAGAAGATTATAGTTTGGTGAAAAATAGGTGTAACCATTGCATGTAAATCAAGTAATATAACATACTTGTAATAACAAAGTAAAGTATACTTCTACAATTACTTCAATATGAGGGAAACAAAAAGCAAAACAAGAAACACCAAGAGAGACTTTAATATTCAACAACTTAACATATAACACCAAATGTTTCTAACTTAAACACAAACTTGGATAACGATCCATAATTTAAATATCCCGTGCCTCGACCATATCTGGTTCGTACGTAATCGTACTCAACTCCGTAGACTTCAAAATATTAACTGAAATAACAAATAAAATATAACTTTTATTAAATTACATGAGCCATTAAATCTAACTAATTTTAGAATGTTCATGTGTAAAGCATAACATACTATCTGGTAGATGAACCAACTTGACACGTGATACATATATGATAGACATTTGTTATATGGCTCGAATGGAACGTATAACATCGGAAGGCTTCAGGGAAGACAAAAACAATTGTATTGTGTGACCACTGTATATTACGATTTTGGGTTAAAGTTTTTCTAATAATAATATTTTCTTACATATAATGTAAATATTATGTTTGTAATATGTTAATAATAAATAATAACTTACGTCTTGTCTTGAAGAGAAAGTTCAAAACAACATCGATCACGTTTGCCTTCTATTATTCTCCCAACCACATCTATAACAAAATCAGTAAAATCATATACACAATATTATACTTACATATATAAAGTAGTATAGATATATTTAATAAAAAAATATAGATAGAGAATTTATATGTACCAACAATATCCATTTGATGTCTCCTGTCATGCTTCAATTCTATAATGGAAGGGACCAATGGATATAAAGAAGCACCCCTTGGAATCGTAAGCATAAGTGAAGAAAGCTTTGTATATTCGTTGATGACAATTTTTTTCTCGGACCAAACTAACACGTAATTCTGGTACTTTGGGTACTCATGATAATTGAGATTCTCAATTTGGAAATGATTCATGGAAAAAAAAAAACCACCCATCAATGCCGCGTCATTATATATGTGTATCAAATGTTGTGGGACGAACGCAACAATTTTGTGTCTCTAAAAAGAAAAGAAATTTAGTGGTGGAAAAACGCTTGGTCGTATAACACAAAGTAAATTAAAATAATGTTCTTACGTGTTGATCAAGAAAAATAACCACAAATCTCTTTTCATCAACGTCATGCCAAATAAACTCCACCTTAACAAAGAATATATTATACCATGCTCTATCATTTGTCAATGATGAAAATTCTTCAACGGAAAAATGATCAGACATATCCTATTAAGTATTTAATGTTAGTTAACTAAAAAAATAAAAACTCCAGAAACTTAAATTTAAACTAAAAATGATTAAAATTAAACAACTAATTTAAATTTAAACTAATACATAATTAAAAGTTACATAATAAAGATTCAAACTAATTTGAGAAAAAAAAAACTACAGTCATCATCAAAGTTGTTCTAAGGTTCCCAAACCATTTCTTCTTCCAATGGTGGTTCGTATTCCGCCCCAGGGTCAGTTTGGTACCCTTCAGCCCAACTCGGTAGTTCTTGTGTTTGCCTGGGGTTTTCCACATAAGGGGGGTTTGAAGGTGGAGGATTCATAGGCAGTATAGGAGTGTTTGCCACCGGACGATGATGCCCCTCCTCAATTTGTAGTCCACCAAATTGTAGTTGAGCGAATGTATAGTCATACCCCAATTCAACTCTTCATCCGTCCAACCAAATGGATCATCAAGTTGAGGGTTTGTCACCGGATGAAGGTTTGACACCGGAAGTGGGTTTGCCATCGGACGAAAAGGGTTTCTAACTTCAGGGTTTGAAGTTAGAGGGTTTGAATCAGGAAGGTTTAAAGGGCGACGGGATGATCGTCCATGGTTTGTTGATCCTTGTGGTTCAACGGGAATTGGATAACCACCACCCATACCTCTCAATTGATATTTGTTTGGAGTGATTTGTAAACTGAAAAATACAATTTTGATTGGATATAAAGATCAATTTTAAAGCAAATAAAAATAGTTTGGTTAAATATAAAAAAAAAGATTGCGTAAACTGAAACATACAATTTTTATTGGATATAAAGATCAAATTTCTTACCATGTTAAAAATTAACATCAAAGTAAACTGAAACACAAGGATTGTGTAAACAGAAAAACAAAATTTTTATTGTCACATAATCATAGTCGATATATACCACTGTTTTCAGAAGTCTGGTCAGGTCTAGGAACGATATATAGAACCGATTGTTAGTATCATAGACATCATTTTTTTGCTACACGGTTGAACCAGTGAAATCAGAACGGTGGTTGTACTAATAACATGCTCAGATGGCATAGCAGAAATTATAGTTTTACTCTACTTTAGTTTTGAGTTTTCACTTATATGGTTAGAAACTAATGCTGTTAACGGAAGATTGTGTTGTACCGCTAACTATTGTATCGCTTTGTACTATAAGAAAAAACGCCTATAGGGACGACCACTATAGACATAATACAGCTGAAAAATACAATTTTGATGGATATAAAGATCAATTTTAAAGGAAATAAAAAAAGTTTGGTTAAATATAAAAAAAAGGTTGTGTAAACGGAAACATACAATTTTTATTGGATATAAAGATCAATTTTCTTACCATGTTAAAAATTAACATCAAAGTAAACTCAAACATAAGGATAACTTTACACAACGAAAATAGCCTTGAAGTTCATGCAAGCACGTTTTTGTAGGATAACTTTACACAACGAAAATAGTAACTATATTTCATAAATGCACTACATAACTTATTATGGTTTGTGTACACCAAACTATGAAAAAAAACATAAAAAAAAGAAAACCAAAGAAGCTTAAACTCTTCTATTTTACAGCAAAATATATTCAATATTCAACATTAAGTGTACAAGGCCACGGTTAAACAATACAGAAGCAAAATGCATAGAAATAATACATGTAAACTAAAATAATACATGTTACAAAACAAATACAGAAGCAATAAAGTCTATACTTAATATTTATTTTACAACACATGTAAACTAAAATAATACATGTTACAAAACAATACAGAAGCAAAATGCATAGAAACAATACATAAGCAAAATACATAGAAATAATACATGTAAACCAAAATAATGCAACAGTTGCAAGTGAAAAAAGTAACCAAGAAATGTGAGTAAACTTACAACAATGCAAGAGCCTGATGTAAAAAGCCGAAAAAAATGTAAGACCTTGATGTGAAGAGCCGAGAAACAACGCAAGACCAAGACGTTTAGAATATTGATTGATATTCTGAAATCGAAGTAAAATTGAAGATGTTAGGCTGATGTTCGAAGGTTTGATGTAAGATTCAAAAGTAGGATGAAGTTCAACGCAAGACTTACAATTTAAAGGTTTTAGTATCTAAGTTGAGTGCTAGCAGAGTTGTGAGGAATTGTTATGAATGTAGTTGAATTTATAGACTTTCAAGCTTGCTTCCTTTCTGACAAATCCGAACAGTTTTTGCTTTTACAACTGTATTTGAACAGTCATCGTCAGTAAAAAAATTCAAAAAAGGTGACAGTAAAATATTTTGGATTCTGAAAGCTTGTCAACTGTTCAAAGACTTTGTGTGAAAAGTCTTTGAAAGGTTGTCAACTGTTCAACTGTAAAATCAGGAGTAGGTTTCTGAAATGGGTATCGAAAGTCTTTCTGACAGGTTACTGTTCAATTTTTTTGTAATAAAAAAAAACTAAATCAATTTTTACTTTAAATTCAAAAAGTTTATTAAAAAGAGTTAAAATTTGATGCAAGTGTAAAACCTGATTCATTACTTTAAATCAATTTTTACTTTAAATTCAAAAAGTTTATTAAAAAGAGTTATAATTTGATGCAACTGCAAAGCTGTTTAGAGTTTTAACCTGATTCATTAGTTTAAATCAATTGTTACTTTAAATTCAAAAAGTTTATTAAAAAGAGTTATAATTTGATGCAAGTGCAAAGCTGTTTAGAGTTTTAACCTGATTCATTACTTTAAATCAATTTTTACTTTAAATTCAAAAAGCTTATTAAAAAGAGTTATAATTTGATGCAAGTGCAAACCTGTTTAGAGTTTTAACCTGATTCATTACTTTAAATCAAATTTTACTTTAAATTCAAAAAGTTTATTAAAAAGAGTTATAATTTGATGCAAGTGCAAAGCTGTTTAGGGTTTTAACCTCTGATTCATTACTTTAATTCAATTTTTACTTAAAATTCAAAAAGTTTATTAAAAAGAGTTGTAATTTGATGCAAGTGCAAAAGCTGTTTAGAGTTTTAACCTCTGATTCATTACTTTTAAATCAATTGTTACTTTAAATTCAAAAAGTCTATAGTTAACATTTATTTTATTAAAAAGAGTTATAATTTGATGCAAGTGCAAACCTGTTTAGAGTTTTAACCTGATTCATTACTTTAAATCAAATTTTACTTTAAATTCAAAAAGTTTATTAAAAAGATTTATAATTTGATGCAAGTGCAAAGCTGTTTAGGGTTTTAACCTGATTCGATGTCAGTTTCGACTTGCGGCGGGTTGAATAGCCTTAGGTTTTTTTTTGCGTTTTAGGGGGAAGATGGGCGCATCTCTCCACAGGGCATACAAAACACAGGTTATTGGCGGAAGCCCGCCAGATTTAACAAATACACATTTAACAAATGAAGTTTTTTTATATGTTAAATCTGGCGAGCGGCCGCCAATAACCTGAGTTGTGTATGCCCTGGGAGAGAAGCACCCATGTTCCCCTTAAAATGCAAAGAAAACATCGGCCTTTAGAGTCACTGGATCCAACCCTAATAAGCTACAAACATAATAACCTACAAACATAATAAGCTACAAACATACCAGATCTGTAACAAACATAATAAGCTACAAACATACCAGATCTATAACAAACATAATCAGGTACAAACATACCAGATCTGTAACAAACCTAATCAGCTACAAACATAATCAGTAACATAAGCATGTAAATCAGCTAAAAACATACCAGATCAGGTACAAACATAATCAGTAACATAAGCATGTAAATCAGCTACAAAAATAATCAGTACATAAGCATGTAAATCACAAACATAATCAGTAACATAAGCATGTAAATCAGCTACAAACATACCAGATCAGGTACAAACACAATCAGTAACATAAGCATGTAAATCAACTACAAACATACCATATCAGGTACAAACATAATCAGTAACATAAGCATGTAAATCAGCTACAAACATACCAGATCTGTAACAAACATAATCAGTAACATAAGCATGTAAATCAACTACAAACATACCAGATCTGTAACAAACATAATCAGTAACATAAGCATGTAAATCAGCTACAAACATACCAGATCTGTAACAAACATAATCAGTAACATAAGAATGTAAATCAGCTACAAACATACCAGATCTTTAACAAACAAAATCAGCTACAAACATACCAGATCCGGGCTGCCAATATTCCTCTAAGAACTCAGATCTGCAAGTTGTGTAACCTCAGATCTGTCAATATTCATAAAAAATCCTCAAAAAATGACGGTAGATCTGAGAAATTTCAGCAGAAAATAGTACCTGGCTCGACTGTGCTAAGGTAGATCTAAGTCGATGGTATCTCCACCGCTCCATCTTCATCTATAACAGAACAAACAAACAAAACAAACTCAAAATCAGCTAAAAAAAATCAGCTACAAACATACCAGATGATACTTGCAAGATAATTAGCTACAAACAAAATCAGCTACAAAAATCACCCTAACACGAACAACTCAACGGCAGATCTGAAATATTACACAGATCCGATTCAAATTCCAGATGATACTTGCAAGATAAACACAATAATCAACTTCAAATGAAAAATACAAACTTCTTTAAAGAAAAAAAAACCCTATATTCTGTTAAACATTTATTCATGGATCTGGGCCTCGCGAGACAGATTTGACCAGGTAAGTTTTTGAGTATATAACAGATTTAGTAGGCAAGTATTAATGTTTTAGTAGGCAAGTATTATAACAGATCTGCAAACAAAACCAAGTATTATAACAGATCTGCTAGAAAAAAGTAACAGATCTGAATATATTTCACAGATCCAGTAGAAACAACATACCGAGAACTTGAACCCAGTAGATCTGATGTCGGAATCGCCGGAGAAAGAAACCCTAAAATTTCACAGATCTAAGTCAAATAACACACAAAAAATGCCGATAAGGTTAAAAAGACGGTACCTGAGAAGTGAAATCGTCGGTGAAATCCGTCGATCTAGTGAAATCGCCGGTGAAATCCATCGATCTAGTGAAATTCACAGATCTAAGTCAAATAACACACAAAAAATGCCGATAAGGTTAAAAAGACGGTACCTGAGAAGTGAAATCGTCGGTGAAATCCGTCGATCTAGTGTAATCGCCGGTGAAATCCGTGCCATGAGACGTATGCAGAGCGTCTGGTGAGAGAGAGAGAGAAGAAGAAGAAGGATGGGGGCGGATGTGAGAATGAAATGAATATTAGGGTTTAGATCGAGTGAAAGAAAGTATATATTGGATCCATTTGAGTAAACCGGGTCAAAGAGATCCGGTTAGTTTATATGAGCTGGTCCGCGTGTTGAATGCATTTTTCAACACCTTTGTGCTTTAAAGCTTGTACAATGGGCTTCAAATGGTTGTAAAGTTGCAAATGACCATTTTTGTCCTTCCTATATGCTTTATAAAGTAGTATAGATATATGTATGTATGTATGTATGTATGTATGTATGTATGTATGTATGTATGTATGTATGTATGTATGTATGTATGTATGTATGTATGTATGTATGTATGTATGTATGTATGTATGTATATGTATAAGATTGTCATATTGAACCTAGTGTCGTCGTTGTAACTCTAGAGCTATGTTGTTACACCCCAACCGATTGCGGAAACATCAAAGTGAGATGAAAACAAGATTGCTCTAGACTTCATAACGTGCTAATGCGACAACATTTAAATAAACCAAGTTTCATTTCATACTAAAAGGAATACTTTGACTTGAAATGGGAAAGTACAACATGCGCAATTTAAACATATACAACATAAGAATTACAAATAAAGAATTTAGGTGTGTTTCTAAATCCATCCAAAATAGATTTCTTCAAGCATTCACATACATTTCTACAATACGTATTAAAATAAAATGAACACAAAGTTGGCGAGTATACAAGTTTAACTATATAGCATACGTATAAAAGATTGTCTCAAATCCAACATGACATTTTGTATACTAAGTTAAATTACGTACTAGTGGTCCATTGGTAAAGGCAAAGCCTTTAAAACATTTTGGGAGGGGAGGTCTTGGGTTCAAGTCCCACAGACAGCGGGGAATAAAAGAAATTTGTCGTTAAAAAAACATGCACAACCTAAGTATCAAACCGAAGTTTCCACGAGCGTAATCTTGTCATCGCAATGAACAAGACCGTTATAAGATTAAATGCTTAACAATGAGCTTTCCTAAGGGTGGTGTGCTAAAACTATAGTGTTATACATGTTATGGTAGGCTTGAGCAAAGTTAATGACAAATAGTTTGCATGTATGAGTGATTAAGTATCTACCATGAATAACTAAGCATAACAAGTAGCACGTTTGATGGATTGAGTGTGTTCATAACTTTGATTGTGTGCATAAGTGAGTTTGTTTATGTCATACATGTTACACCCCAAAAGTAATTAAAGCATAAAAAGGGATTTGAGTATACTCATAGTTTGCAAAAGCCTACAAAAACGTGAGTGAAGAGTCTTGAAAATTCGGGAATGTTGAGGTTATCCTACAAGGAAGAACGAGGCGTATGAGTTATGGAGTTCAGATTAGGGGTTCTAACTAGTATGAAAGTACATATATTGCAAGAAAATACATCTTGTCTAAAAGCATTCATATGGACACTAGGTTGATCATGGTTTCATGGGTACCGATTCACCCATTAGAATCCATAGTTTGAGGAACTTAGACCAAGATGAAGATTACCACCACACATAACATTCAACCATGAGTTTGGTTGGTGTTATGATTCGGTTCTACGGTTAATATATACATATATACATATATATATATATATATATATATATATATATATATGATTATTCAGTACAAGTCATATATTGTCATGCATGGAGGTATGATGAATTTCATCCATTTAACCTCATTGTAAGGATTCACCAAAGCACAAAATCATAAACTTAGTTGATGATTTTGGTTGGTCATGATTAAGATTAAAAATAAAAATCTCTAATCCACCAAGTAAGCAAGTGATCTCAAACTAGAGTAATGCGTTCCAATCATAGCAAATGTTTGGAGACTTGGTGTAGTTTTGACACTTTGTTACTAGAAAGTATACTTGGTGACTTAGGTTATGTAGAAATGGATTAACTAATTAAGTGAGGATGTGGAATCATAGTTGGAAACCAAGGCTCCATTGTTCACACCTTACCAAAACACAAAACACAAGTCTCACAACATTGAAGGTTATGGGCTTGGATGATTTCAATACTTGTAGGTTACATGAAACCTCTGGAACATAAAGTAAATTGAGGTTATAAACCTTTAAGTATCTTTTTTCATACCTCAACTCAAGTCTCCCAACAATGGATTTGTTGGCAACTTGGTTTGGTACATAGAAATCTAAGAAAAAGTAATTAAGTATGAACTTTGTTTTGAAAGTTGTTAAAAACAAAAAAAAATATATTCTACTTTGGACCTCAAATATGATGGTGTTCCATATTAGTTTACCATGGTAAATTTGTAGTAGCATTCCTAGAGGTGTTCCAAAGAAGAGAAGAAAAACATGAAGAAAAGTGAAGAAACAAGCTCAAAACTCATTGTTTGAACTTAGATAAATCTGTCGAAAGTTGAGAAATGTAGAGATTTGAGAGTGTTAGAGAGAGTGTTTGGAGTGTAGAAAGTGTTTAAGAGGTGTTAATGAGTTGTATTTATAGTCGGGATTAGGGTTTGAGTGTTAAATGAGGTGATTGGGGGTTGAAGGAGGGAAAAGGCGTCAAAATTCGCGAGTTTGAAAACATTATGTCAGACCTGGAGCTTTTGCACGGTCGTGCAGATTAGGTGCACGGTCGTGCAGATCATGGAATGCAGGGTGGTGCACATCAGGTGCACGGTCATGCGGATCGCAGTCTGCATGGTCGTGCACCATTTGCTGAATTTACCAAATTTTCTAGAATTTACAGTCTGACCCCTAGAGTTTGATAATTCCATTATTTTATGCTATAAACTCATAATTAAGCATGTTTTTGGGTTTTTAAGTTTATGCAAGAGTATGAATGATGATAACACATGTGATTAACATTCCGAAATAAGATAAACTCAATGTATGGCTCGGTTTTTATATAAAATGTGTATTTCGTGATTGTTTATGTATGAATAAACAAGTACGAATAAAATGCAATTTCTATTATGATCAAAGTCTCGAGATTACAAAGATTGAAACGAAGTACGAATGCAAGCATGCTAAAAATAGAAAGTATGAAATACGGATCGTTACATATGCCACCGTTGTAACTTCGGGACTATGTTGCCGTCAGATTGAACTTGGGAAACCACAAATTGAGGGACAAAATTGTAAAGAAAAAGTCCAGGGATCTTATGGATGTGCATTATGGGTATCAATAACTTAGAATGGTCGTTCAAAGTTGAGGGACAAAATTGTAAAGAAAAAGTCCAGGGATCGAACAGTTAATTAGTTCTTATTTAAATATTTAACATACCATGTATCACAAATTTTTGTTAGGATATTCTATCACGTCTGGTAAAGAAAATAACAATAACTGTTATAATATCCTATCACGTCTCACAAAAATAACAATAACAAAAGGCAAGTGGAGATTAAATATAGAAGAAAACAAAAAGATAAAAAAGGGGAAGAATAAATTAAAGCGAACTTGTGTATAGTTGGTAGTAGGTGTTGAAAACTTCAAAGTTAAACATGAGTTGCAACTAGGATTTTAATATGTATGGAAAGGGTCGAACATATCCAAGTAGAGGTAAAAACAAAAATAGAAGCCTTATTATAACTGGCCGGCTTGGCAAGAACCAATTAGAAACTGACCTGACCGTTAGTTTGGAATCAGCTTGTAATCCTATAAGTTGAAATTGGTTCCAACCCGGTTTCAAACCCGGTCTCAACCGCAAGTTTAGCTTTAAGTTGATCTAAACAAGAACCGGTTCCACAATGTACTGGTTTGGAAAAAAAAAAAAAAAAAAAAAAAAAAAAAAAAAAAAAAACCCCTCAATTTGTATAAGTCTCATTTTTAACCCTATACGTTGAATTGGTTCCCCGAGGCAACGCCCCCTTGGTGGGGACCAGGGGCAACGCCCCTGGGAGAAAGGTCGGCGGCAGCCCTTGGCGGGGTTCAAGAGGCAGAGCTCTTGGCTAAGGTCGAGTTGCAAATTAATTACATTGCTTTATGAAAAATGCGTTAGAAAACTAATTTTCTTAAAATTACTCTTATTTTCGAAATACAAAATTGAGTTAATTACTGTTTCGTCCCTATGGTTTATCAACAATCACTATTTCAGTCCAATAGTTTAAAAATTACGATTTCAGTCCCTATGGTTTCACTTTCGTAACCATTTCAGTCCATGTGGTTTCACTTTCGTAACCATTTCAATCCGTTATTCTGTTAAGTACAGGGATTGAAATGGTTACGAGGTGGACTAAAATGGTTACGAAAGTGAAACCACAGGGACTGAAATCATAATTTTGAAACTAATGGACTGAAATACTGATTTTTGACAAAACACAGGGACGAAAACAGTAATTAACTCTACAAAATTAAGACATTTTTAGGAGGAAATTTTAATTTTGAAATAAAAAATTTGCCTTGTGACAATTACCAGGTTGATTCCATAATTTGAAATTTGTGTTCTTGGTTACTCTCTCTAGTTCATACGAATTCTTACAACACACATACTAAGTTCTGTTTTCGAGTTGTATCCGATGAATTATTCAAAAGAACTACCGAGATAATTTGATTAAAAAGTGATCACACATCTATCAGATCGCCAAAATAATTAAGTTTTATTAAAACTTAATTATATACTAAATTATATCCACCAACCGTATCAATGTGTGTTATAATTAATAAAGGTGTTCGTCTTAAGGTTGCTGTAACCTTGTCATCCTGAACAATCAGGAAGATTGAAAAGTAGAGTTAATTATTGTTTTCGTCCCTGTGGTTTGTCAAAAATCATATTTCAGTCCATTGGTTTAAAAATTGCGATTTCAGTCCCTGTGGTTTCACTTTCGTAACCATTTCAGTCCCTATGGTTTCACTTTCGTAACCATTTCAATCCATTTATTCTGTTAGTACAGGGACTGAAATGGTTACGAGGTGGACTGAAATGGTTACGAAAGTGAAACCACAGGGACTAAAATCGCAATTTTTAAACTAATGGACTGAAATAGTGATTTTTGACAAACCACAGGGACGAAAACAGTAATTAACTCTTCAAAAGTATCTTTAGGTGTTGTATTAGTCAAGTCAACTGTTATAAAAAAAATAAGAGATATAAAAATTCCAAATTGCAAATACCTAACACAACATGAGTGTCTCTTATTTCACACCACTATATATAAACCTACCAGTTTAACAAATGCATATACCAACCCAAAGCTAAAAGAACAAATATGGCACAACAAACTCCCACTCCGTTAACATTTACCGTCCGGAGACATCCAACGGAGCTCATCGTTCCGGCTAAACCGACACCTCGAGAACTCAAGCCTCTCTCCGACATCGACGATCAGGGAGGCATTAGGTTTAATATCACACAGTTTCATATTTACCCAGGCAATCCAAAAATGGGATATAAGAACCCGGCTAGTGTGATCAGGGAGGCGTTGGCTAAGACGTTGGTGTTTTACTATCCGTTTGCGGGCCGGCTAAAGGAAGGTCCAGGAAAGAAGCTTACGGTGGATTGCTCCGCTCAGGGTGTGTTGTTTATCGAGGCGGAGGCTGATGTGACGCTGAAGGAGTTTGGGGTGACGCTTCAGCCGCCTTTCCCGTGTAGCAAAGAGCTTCTTTATGATGTTCCTGGCTCTAATGGCATTGTGGATTCGCCGTTGATACTGATGCAGGTAAAATTTTGGTGGTCGGTATGAACGAAAAAAAATAAAAGAAGTTTAAAAAAAAATACTTTATGAAATGTAATGAACCGCTTTAAAATGCTTATTTTTTATGGGGAAGGTTAACATATAATATTCGTTTAACGTACGATACATACGATATTAAATCATGCATGTTAACATACAATATTCGTTAATTGATAGGTGACACGACTTCTATGTGGAGGTTTCATCGTTGCTATACGACACAATCATAACATGGCTGATGTACACGGTTATATACAATTCATGACAGCATTGACTGAAATGGCACAAGGTGCATCAACACCATCAACGTTGCCTATTTGGCAAAGGGAGTTGCTTTGTGCAAGGGATCCGCCACGTGTGACATACCCGCATCCTGAGTTTGATGAAGTGCCAGTCACTGATGATATGATCATCCCGTTCGATGACATGGTGCACAGGTCATTTTTCTTTGGACCAACCGAGATTTCAGCCCTTCGTAGGTTCGTTCCAACACACCTAAAAAATAGTACCACATTTGACGTCGTAACAGCTTGCATTTGGCGTTGTCATACAATCGCGCTCCAACCAAACCCTGAAGAAGACATGCGTTTGCTAGTCATTGTCAACGCGCGTTCAAAGTTCAAGACTCCACTCCCCGTAGGATATTATGGAAATGTGATATGTAGCCCCGCTGCCGTTTCCAAAGCTCGAGACCTATGTAACAAACCATTAGGACACGCGTTGGAGCTTGTGAGGAAAGCCAAATCCCAAGTCAGTGAAGAGTATGTGAGATCTGTCGCTGATCTAATGGCAATCAGAGGACGACCTACCTCGGCGTTTGGAAGCTATATCGTATCAGACTTGACACGTACGAGTTTACTTGAACTTGATTTCGGGTGGGGGAATGCGGTGTATGCAGGGCCTGATAACCCTCTTGCTGGTTTCTATACACGTTATATAAATCATAAGGGCGAGTCTATAATGGTGGTACCTGTACAGTTGCCGCGGTATGCTATGAAGAGATTTGCCGAAGAGCTAGATCGCATGTTGGCGGCAGACGTTAAAGGCGATCTTGTTATCCAAGAACACTTGGCTACTCTTTCCAGACTATAATTTCCTTGTTTTGATTCGACAGGTCATGCATGATCAGCATGCAACAAGCTTTTAAGGCGTGTTTTTTATTCAATTGTTACAAGTGTATATGTATAATTTTATGGTTGTGTGACTAATTTTGTGTATTCTACTGTGTTGTTTTTAATTGATCAATCAAAATAAATAAATGTTACTTGAGTATTCTTATTTTGTGTATTCTCGTTTTTCTTAGTTTCCAAGGCCCCTTAAGCTTCCTAAAAGCACCCCAAGCCTACTATAGAGTTTTGTGGGGTGTGGGTAAGGACGAAAAACGTACGAAAGCTTGTACGAAGATGTGGAATGTATGTTGGTGTGTGTAAATGTAGATTTCATTATGTACATGGCTAAGTCTTATATGTATGATATTATTTGAATGTAATACACGTGTGAATGAACGGAACTAGTATATATGCATGTTTATAAATGGTAAATGGTGTGCCTAACAAAGTATGGTACTTGAGAGAAATTAAATGAATGTATTTGTATATGTGCATGTAGGTGTGAATTCATAGTGCGTGCATGTAGTACGAACTTGCATAGGGTATATGTGTATGGTACACGCATGTATGTGTTGGATATATGAATGTGTACGCACCAGATGTAATCTAATGAATGTAGATTAATGGATTATGTTTAAGTGAAATTGTGGGTTTTCAATATGTTTTAGTGAACACGTTGCTAACCGTGTTACTGTTGAGAATGAAATGAAAGTGAAGGTATGATAATGTTGGGCTCTCAGAGATTGGAAGCCCCAGTATAATGAACCAATTTGGAAGCACATCATAATGGAGTAGTATACATAGATAGATTGCTATGTTGTTATTTGATTATTTATATGTTTATTTCATTATGTATGATGTCGTCATTTACTAATGTGTTAGTTGTATACGGTCACCGTACGTTACACGGATCGTCATTATCATCATGAGGGACAAATGCATGAAGATCGAGTTGAAGATCATGGATTGTACGGAAAAGTGGTCACATAGTTTGTATTCAAATGTTATATATGCTACATAAAATACGGATGAATGATGAAATTCTTTTAAAGAAGTCGTTTAAATAGTTTTCAAGTATGTTAGATCATTATAAAGGAAGAAATTTTTGGTTCGTATTTTCCATTGCGTCTTTTCGGTTAAAATTTGTTAGGGTCTTACACTTAACTTGAATAACACTTTTATGTTTTACTTCTACAGAAAGGTGATGTGTTACATTTACTTTGTTATTCAAATCTAATTGAGCATGACTTTTGCCTAATATGCATAGATATTTCACTTCTTCCCAAAGGTGATGTGTTACAATTATTTTGCACCTTCTACAAAATGCTTAATTAGTCTCACTTCTGCTTAATGGTGATGTATTTTTTGTTTAAATAGAACTTAATTTAGTTATTCGTTTTAATGTTAATAATAGATATATCACAACCCCATTACTAAAATGGTCCTAATTTTAGATTAATTGCCCTATAGGTCACTCTAAGTTTTTCTAATTAAGTATCTTATTCTTTTATTTTAAAATCAACTGTAGTTTCTAAGTGTAGGATTCCACCATTGAATGGTGATAACTTTGCTACTTGGAAAGACTCCATTATGCTAACTCTTGCCTAGATGGATTTTTCATTTTGCACTAAGAGAGAATGAACCTCCACCACTTCATGACAAATGTACTCCTGTTGAGCTAAAATTGTTGAGCTAAAATTCTCTAAAAAAATGTAAGAGGTGCAATCGTATAACTCCATTAGCATTGCAATCAGAGAAGCCATTCCAGACTTACGTTTTATTAATTAAATTTCCTCACTTATTTGAATTTGGTTTTCTCAAATATGTTCTTGCTAGCCTAATGAGATATAAAAAGTAATTATACAAATCAAACTTTAAGGGCTTATTCGTTAATTAGTGCCTAAATGCTTAAAGTTTTAAATTTGAGAGTATGATTAATGGGGTCTTTAATTGAATATCGATTCAATACCTGTATTTCTCTGCTACGTTTTGGTTTAAAACTAAAATGAGTATTAAATCTTGATCATGCTTACCTAAAGCTAATGATAAATGATAGCTCGGCCAAGTAGGGGAATGTAAGAATATTTTTTTTATAAACACATTAAACGTGGCCCTTATTATCAATTATCTTATATATTGATCAGTGACTTAATTACCCTATATCATTAATTGGTAAATATTTGATATTCGAAGGACTTATTTGCACTTATTAGATAAGAATAAGGTTTCCCCTTGGGTGTATAAATAGAGGTTACAAGAGAGGGTTTAAAGTTGACACAATCACCACTGAAAGTTCGTGTTTTGGATCGAAACCATGATTAGTGTGTGATTAAGTTGAAAGACGGAAGATTAAAGATTGATAAACACTTTCTTATATAAATTTGGGCAACATAACGTTACAAACCGACAATAATAAGCTATCCAAACTACACCGAAAAAGCATACATCATGGAAACAGAGAGAGACCAAGTGGTGGTCTCTCCCCCAAATCTAAAACTTGAACTTGCAAATGACCTAAGTATAGGTATTTATAGATCCACCACCTTCACTTAGAAATTCCAACCTACAGTGGATGGTCACTTGCGAACGCACAAAGTCAAACGAAAAACCTTTTCGTTTGACCACTTCAAACGAACGGGTCTAAACACATTCGTGTGACTGTTTCACTAACTATTAAATAATCAGCATAAAATGTAACCGAATCTATTCGCGCAGCAGACATAAAAAACTGCACTAACAACCACCATAACATCATCGCTCAAATTCTCCACCCCCCCCCCCCATTCCCTCTCTCTCTCTACAAACGTGATCATCAAGATCACCTAAGAGGTTCTAATCGTACACCCTAAACGGGAACTCGATCAGTCAAGAACATGTCTACATTCATCTTTACGATTTCTGGATGGCAAATTGGAAATAAATAATCTCAACTCACTGTTATTGGTCAATAATAATCCCAACTCATTTAATCTCCAATAATAATCCGAACTATTCACTTTTGTTTGTAAAATACTCCCACGTTAAAAAAACACTAACTAGGTTAAAATATTGCTGATGTGGCTTAACATGTGTGGACTGACGTGGCTGGTTAACATCTTACCCGTGTATAAAATGATTATCAGCCTCATTTGCACACACAATCACACTCTCCTTCAAAACCCTAATTCTACAAATTGGGCAAATTCAATCGATTGTGTGTGCAAATGAGGCTGATAATCATTTTATACATAGGTAACATGTTAACCAGCCACGTCAGTCCACACATGTTAAGCCACGTCAGCAATATTTTAACCTAGTTAGTGTTTTTTTAACGTGGGAGTATTTTACAAACAAAAGTGAATAGTTCGGATTATTATTGGTGATTAAATGAATTGGGATTATTATTGGCCAATAACAGTGAGTTGAGATTATTTATTTCCAATTTGCCTTTCTGGATTTATGGGTACAGTTCCATCTTTTTGTTTCTATCATGTTTCACTAAATAATTGATCAACATATTTTGGATGTAAATCCATTTTTAGTAGAATTTATATCGCTAACATAAAAAATAAATGTGTGTCTTATTTTTTTAAGTATGAGAATATATTGTTAGAGAAAAACCAAAATATATTTTTATATTGAAAAGGTTATATCTTTATATTAAAAAAGAAATAACAATAGTTTGAATCATGTAAATGAAATCGCTTTATAGAATATCAAATAACGACCAACTTAACATGTAAATGAAATCGCTTTATAGGATATTAAATAAGGACTAACTTTATATTACATAACGACTAACTTTATATCCTTATATTAAATAACCACTAACTTAACTTTCTGAATTAATAATTATTGTGGTAGGAGGGGCGGACCTACCATTTGGTCAGGATGGGCGGTCGCACCCCTTGAACAAAAAAAATTAGTGCATATTTTAGGCAAAAAAAACCCGACCGTACCCCTTGAGAATATGGTTGAACACATCATCCGTACCCCTAACAAACAATTTCTGGGTCCGCCATAGGATCATATACAAACTATACTTTATGTAAAAAAATAATAAGAACTATTCATAATCTGTGACATGTCATCCTCTAATTTATGAATCAAGAGCATTTTTGTATTTTTAGCTTAGAGGTGGTTTCAAAGAATTCATAAAATCATGGAATTAGTTTTAATTCATATGTTGATTATACAAATTTATGTGTTTATTATATAAATTCATGTGTTGCTCTTATATGTGTTGGTTATACAAACTCATATGTTGCTTATATAAATTATGTGTTATTTATAATTGTGTACGTATGTGCTAATATATGTGCCGATTATATAAATTCATGTGCTGGTTATAATTATCAACACATTTATAAAATACTATTTTGTAACTTTTTAAAATTAATGTCATTTTAAAAAAATTATATATACATATAGCAATATTATACTCATTTTAAAGATAAAAGAGTTCTTGATTTCATGGTATAATCTTTTTAATAAAATACCAAAGTATATAAAAGTAATTTTATTTTAAAAACGAGGTAGAAAATTTCCTAAAATAATAGTAGTTAATAGAAAATGAAAAAATGACTAAAACATCTTTAATTCTCAATAAATAATATAGTCATTATTAATAATGATTTGTAATCGATCTTAACCCTTAATTCAATAAATCAATGCGCAAGATCTGTTCTCGGTGTTTTTAGATTAAATAAGTTTTGTATGAGATCTTAACTCAATAGTTATGTAGACCTAAATATCATATAACTTTCCACTTAGATAAGCACTAAACTTGATCAAAACATCGTAGGCATTGAATGAGTCATTATATGAATCAATTTTTTTAATGGCAAATTTCTTTTTTTTTTGAACGGCGATATTTCTACAACAGGCGATAGAGATCGCACCTACCCTATAACTCGGGTAGGCCCCTCCGCCCCACTCCGGCATCCAAGGCTATGTTGTCTTAACCGGGCCCACGCTTGGTGCATCAGAGTTTGGCTAAGGCGTTCCCCGAGAAAATTTCCAGTCCACTGCCCACCCGATTAACCTATTGTTTTTGGGACTTGAACTCAGGACATCCCCTTCTCAAACACGTGTGTTTTGCTTTTTTTTTTTTTTTTTGGTAAAATACATTTTTCGTCCTTTATACTTGTAGTGGGTTGCAATGGATGACCTTTAACTTTCATAATTATAGTCGCAGTCCTTTATTAGCAAAACCTGTTACACCTTAGGTCCTTTGACCCTAACCTGGCTAAAAATTTCAGTTAAGTAAGGTCATGTGCAACCTATATGAGGGCAAAACAGTCATTTAATACAAAAAAATAATGTCAAAATTTAAAAATTATAAACCTAAACCATCATCATCTCCCTGTACTCTCTCTCTATCTCTATCTCTCTCTCTCTCTCACTCTCTACGTACCACTTCTACAACCATCATCAGCAGGGCACCACCACTTACACGTGTACTAACTATATTAGGCACTTAGGTCTTATTGGACCCCGTACAAGTTTTTCATCTTGAATTCTTGTCAATTATTTCTTTGATATTTTTAGAACAACTTTGTGTTATTATAGTGTTGGTAGTTGGTTTGTTCGATCGATATATATATATATAGGGAGGGGCTCATGCGAGAACTCCATTTATTGTGAGAACCATGAGAATCAATGTGAACACAACCTAAAATAGCTAAAAAAACCTAAACCCCCCTCCCCCACCCCCCAAAAACCTAACCCCCCCACCCCAAGCTAAAATGCTAAAAACTAAACCCCCAAAAAACCTAAAAAAATCTTAAAAAAAATTTTTGATTTTTTTAATATTTTTTAGGTTAAAATCGCTACTTTTCGAAGCCAAAAAAAATTTTTTTTTTTTTTAATTTTTTTTTTTTTTTTTGCTTCGAAAAGTAGCGATTTTAACCTAAAAAATATTTAAAAAATCAAAAAAAAAAATTGTGTGATTTTTAGCTATTTTTAGGCATTTTTTGTTGTGTTCACATTGGTTCTCGCGGTTCTCGCAATAAGAGGTGGTTCTCGCATGATCTTCTCCCTATATATATATACATATATATATATATATTTAGATTTCACAATTGAATATATATATATACACATTTGGTGTTTATTAAGTCGTGTATGAAGGGCTTCGCCCTTCACATGTCCTCGTGCCTTGCACGCGTGTCATTGGGCCTAGCCCATGTCCTTGGCCTAGCCCATGTCATTTATGTTATTGGGTCTTATCTATATCTTTATGTTATTGGGTCTTTTCCATGTCTTTTATGTCATTGGGCCTTGCCCATGTCTTTATGTCATTGGGCCTTGCTCATGTCTTTATGTCATTGGGCCTTGCCCATGTCTTTATGCTATTGGGCATTACCTATGTCTTTTATGTCATTGGGCCTTGCCCTTGTATTTATGTTATTGGGCCCTTGCCCATGTATTTATGTTATTAGGTCATTGCCCATGTTTTTATGTTCTTGGGCCTAGCCCATGTCTTTTATGTTATTGGGTCTTGCCCATGTTTTAATGTTATTGAGCCTTTGCCCATGTATCAATGTTTTTGGGCCTTTGCCCATGTAGTAATGTTATTGGGCATTTGACCATGTATTTTGTTATTGGGCCTTTGCCCATGTATTTTGTTATTGGGCCTTACCCAGTTTGATTCTATGAGCCCATATATTAGTTTTCTTGCATTTTATAAAATTTACTAAGCATAGAATTTTTATTGTATTCATATTCTTATATAGAACGCTTAGCAATTTTTATAAGTTTCAACTTTCCGGATTTTGTCATCGGTAATATATATATTCGTTAAGTGTCTAAACATATATTATCTTTAGAGGCGTCGTCGTAGTCCTTTAATATATATATATATATAGGGAGCCGCTAGAATGAGAACCACCACGAGTTATGAGAACCGCGAGAACCACGTGCCACGGAGGGGCGTTGACCACGATTTTTTTTTTACAACTAGATCCGTTTATTTTAACAACATTCGTAAAAAAAAATTTCAAACGGCGCGCCCGAGGGGGTAGTTTTTACACCCAAAGTTTGGTGTTTTTATTATTTTTTTGTTTTTTCTTTTTTTTTTACAAACTTTGGGTGTAAAAAACTACCCCCTCGGGCGCGCCGTTTGAAATTTTTTTTTTTACGAATGTTGTTAAAATATACGGATCTAGTTGTAAAAAAAAATCGTGGTCAACGCCCCTCCGTGGCACGTGGTTCTCGCGGTTCTCATAACTCGTGGTGGTTCTCATTCTAGCGGTCCCCTATATATATATATATATATATATATATATATTTGCGTTGAAAGGTCGCCCAAGTGTCGTAGTAACTCCTCGTGATGGCGATACGCTCATTTGTCGTCGTCGTCGACCATTATATATCCGTTTATTGACCGATTAGTTTATATGTCTTATTTGGTCGGTCAAAATATATTTTATTTTTTAGGAATTTATTTTTATAGCTCCGTCCGTTGTCCGACTTGTCCGCTCGTCCGTTTATTCGTTTAAGGATTTAATATAAGTGGGGTTTATATATATCTTTATTTTAGCATTTCCTTAGTAATTTGAGGATATTAGTGTATATGTATTCATGTGGTGTTTTATACTTGTTTTCTTACAAGTATTATCTTGGTATCATTTGGTGTATTATTTAGATCACCCTAATATTATCTAAATACATACACTTAGCACATACACATATACACTTTGATGGATTTTCTAAGTATATATATATTTTCCTAAAATATATATATTTTTTCAAGTTTCCATTTTTACTTATAAAAACTATTATAAGTATTTAGAAACATGCTTAGGTGCTTAACACTTAAACTTTTTATCAAAAAGTTTGTCTAACCATGATTAAGATCTTTAAGTGCAATTAACTATTGTAATCACACTTTAACCCCCACTTAATCATGATTATAGTTTTAGAAAATTTCGACATAGTTTCCCCTAAACTAAGGCGTTTCCCACATTTTCAAAAACGCGTTTAAATCACCAAATCAAGTTTCCAAATCACCCCACTTTATCAAGTTTCACCAAAGATCATTTTAACAACAATAATCACATACTTTTCCTTCAAGTTCTTCATGAGCATCACTTATGTAAAATTTTCAAGACTTTAAAGTTAACTCACTTTTCAAGTTCATCTTTTATATGAACTTGATTATGTTTATTCTTATGATTTTAGAAATCCCCAAGTCTTACATCCTTCAAGTTTACTAAAAATACCAAGACTTTTAATGGATTTCTTTTATAACAATTTTGTATCACTTATTTTATATAACAAAATCAAGTTTACTAGTGTCTTAAAAAGTCTAGTTTCAAGTCCTTTTTATGTTCTATCTATTAAGAACGCTAATCAAAGTTTCATATATATAATGCTCATGATTTTTGAAGATGATGATCTTGTGTGATTTAAACATATATATGTTTAAATCACATTTTTAAGTTTAACATGACAAGATTATCATGTTTATCAATTACTACAATAAATAAGCATCAAGATCATCATAAACCTCATCTTTAAACAACTAATCTTAACATAATCACATAATCAACAAGATTATACAATCGCTATTACTAATCTACATAAACAACACATCATAAGTTATGTTTTGTAGATTATTAAGTTTCATATTAGGGTTTTTGGTTTAATTTTTTTAATCTTCAAGATAATCAACTTGTACTTTCATAATCTACACTTAGCAAGAAGCTTAAAAATGGGTAGAAGATGGCTTACAACTTTGCACAAGCTAAAAAAAGAAGATTAAGAAGAGATTTAGCTCCAAGAAAATCCTTAATGAAGCTCCATGCTTAACCCATGCTTAGGTGATCTTACAATGCTTTGAAAGTGAGTAATTTAGGGTGTTTAGTGGTGATTTATGGTGGGGTTTGTGGGTGTTCTTTGAGCCGTGAACAAGAGAGCATACAAGAGGGTTTTTGGAGTTTGATAAATGTTGTGGAAGATGTTAGAATGGTAAAGTGGTAAGATATGTTATAATTTCTAATCTTTCACCATCATATAATTCAGTAACAAATCAAGGAGCCATGCTTCAATTCTTGCAAGTTTCAACATAATTCAAGTGGAGGTGGGACCCACTTTGACCGAATTATATAAATGGGGGGGGGGTAAATTGTAACTTTTTTTTATAAAAAGTCTTAAAAATATGGATATTTTGGTGATTAAATTAAGTATAGTGTTTAGGGTTTTCTTGCACCATTAGGGGGTAATTAGGGATTTGGAATGTTAATTTTCGTTAACTAGTTCACTAGACTAGTAGAAATTGTATTTCGATACCTTAAACGGCTTCCGTTTAGTCGTCGGTTCGATAAAGACACTTTTAATTCTTACCGACGAAGGTTTTCCACAAGTTGTTATTCCGCAACCAAATGATGTATGAAGTGATTTCGGATTCCAAAATAAGCTTAACTAGTTCGCCAAGTTGTTTGTTTGGTTGTTATGGCGACGAAAATATGGTTTACTAGTTCGTCGGATCAAGAACGGGCGAGTTATGTAGGTTGCGACGTAGCGCAGAAAGCTTATGTTTCGGACACACCGTTGATATCCTCATATTGTTTTCATGTGTTTGTCGCCGTTTATCATAATTCCGGAGTCTCTGAAATGCTAAATTAATAGTTCGAACGAGTTAAAATTGTCATATTTTTAGCCGAACGGACAATTTTGTGATTAGGGCGTTGTACCGGAAAGTTATGTATTATTGCAAGATGTGTTCCCACATTAGTGTTTTCATATATATACGGACTCAATTATGTCATTCGTATGTCGTTTTTCATCGTTTCGTTTTCTCAGTTTTGCTGTAATGAATAGTGTGACCGTGAATAGTGCACGTAGCACTTTCTACCAACACTTTTAGGACATAGTTTGATTGGTTTCGCGACACGACGAAAACCAACATGTGTTATAGTATTGTTCTTTTGTCCTAACACTGTTATCTAATGTACGATCTCAGATACGTAATTAAATTACGCTAAATGCATGAGATTATGTAATAAAAATAGTGATTAGATTGTAAGGAATTCCCGGTTAATTGCCATTTGTCACAAAAAAAACGTCCTTTCTAAACAATTTACATCAACTTCTTTAAAACTCAAAAATCATCATTTTAACACATCATCTGTAGCACCATCAATGACACCGTATACTCATCAAGGACACCGTCTATATTATGGTCATGACATCGTCTTTAAAATTGTCAATAGCATCGTCTACATCATCGCCAATGACATCGTCTATATTATCGTCTATAACCATCAACACAAACACACAAAGACATACAACTTATTTATCAAATCTAGCATAAATTTGTGTATGCCTAACGTCATTTTAAAAGTACTTAAGCATGTATATCAGCCCAAAACAATGGTGTAAAAGTGGACAATAGAACTCACCTTAACACGTGAAATCACAACAAACATAAACTTTGTGGTGTCTGACCACGCATCTCTAACGAACTCGCAAAACTTGAGTTGCACAAACAGTTTACTATTATCTAATCGAACACGTACTCGTCTCACCCAAAACGACATGTTCCTAAACCATAAGTCGGTTCCATCATCGAGATCCCTATCGAGCTCGATATCCTAAGTCGGACCACCACCACAATCGCAACCTAGCCGCCTAACTGAGACCCACCCGAGTCCGGTTCCTGATTCCCAACCCACGGTCAATCCCTCTCAGCTCTCCGGAACCCTAACCGGGTTCGGCCCACACAATTGAGTAGTCCCCCTCCGTCGGTTAGTACCACCACTCCACCACCGACCACCGTTGGTGACCCCCGGCACAAAACCCTAACCGACCAACTCTCAAGTTCAGCTCTAAGCGACTCGATATCGATTCCAGCCGAATTAAACTCAGATTAACGCAAAATCATACCTTATATCGAAGAGAAATTGTCCCCCAAAGCTTCGGTTACGCTCGGTTCATCAAAATTCCCAAATTCTTAAACACTAAAACAAAGAATTTAGGTTCAATCACCACAAAGGTTCACAATACGGATAAACAGGAGTGCAAATTGCGTGAAACAAACTTTAATTTCACAAGCTCTCCCTCCTCTTTTTTGGCCATAAACACAAATAGGTGGGGGGGTGTTCAACCGCATACCCTTAGTAGGGTTCCCCCTCCTTCCCAAGTTTTGCTACTTGGTGAGCTTGGTATCTCTTGTTCCTGTTTCGCGTTTTAGGCACTTGATGTTGGAAAAATGGACCGGTCTGATTAATTAACACGACCGACCGAGTTATGATTCGTAAGAGTTACACCGTGGGCAACGAACTAAAATCCACTTAACTGGTTTAACTGGTAATAAACCGAACGAAATACGAAACGGATCATAATTATATTGATGATCATGAGCGGGTTTATATTATTAATAATCGTTATTAATAATATAATTATTTATCTTAATTAATAAAATTGTTGCGGGTATTAACTAAGAGACAGGTACATAGACTGTGTGAGACGGGTATACTATTTCACCACTTGTCACACATGCACCCATCCTACGCCACTTGTCGCACATTCACTCTTGCATTGCCACTTGTAGCACATGCATGAAGTCCTAGCCACTTGTCGCGCATGCACTCTTGCATCGCCACTTATCACGCATGCATGAAGCCCTAGCCACTTGTCCAACTTCCATGTGCATGTCTGCCATTTGTCACACATGCATGGATCTCCATATCCTACTTATATGGAAGTGTGGTCTTGCATTTCGGGTTGAAGAACTTGCACAAAACTCTCTAAAACACCCACAACCACCACCACCGCCACTGCCGGGTGTCGCCGCCGGCCACCATCTTCGCCGCTTCCCGCCGCCAGTACCGCCGGCCACAACCGCCGCTGCCCAGCCTACACTCGCGTTTCGTTAGTTCGGGTAACTAGCACGTGTTCGTTGACCCTCGGTGTCTCGACCGGTTAGTTATTAACCGAGGTATATCTTTCTCATCGGTAGTTAGATATCCTTATCACCGTGCTCGTATTTTCATGTAACCGGATCCTGTCGGGTTTCTTTTTTGTTGATCACTTGTTTATTTTTCCACTGCGTTTTATTGATTAACTTGCTTAATTAAATGACTATTATTTATAGAACTGGGTTTTTTAATAAATAATTTTTTTAAATGATCACCATGGAAACCCTTCACTTGAAACCCTCAAAACTCACTTAATTTTAAGAAGCATAGTTAAATGTTACAAGAACCCGATGATCCGAAGTTTTTGTTGCTAATAGATCACTAATATAAAGGAACTCATAAGTTATCTGTTAGAAACCCGTTTGACGTGGTCGTGATCCAGGCGTTACCAATGACATGAAGGTAGTCTTCGTGAACTGCATGACACTTGTGAAAGGGGAAGGGGATCTTGAGAGATATGAACTTGGTTCTACTTTTAAAACAAAAATATTTAACGTATGTGAGATTATCATCTTAGGTTGTCACTACAAGTCGCTGGAAATTCATTTCACTAGTATTCCAAAGTTATATAATGATATGAATGATTGTATTAGATTGTATTTAACTATAAAGATTAAAGAAAGTATAGGGGTCAAAGGTTACGTGCTCGCCCAATACATGTTGAACCAAAGTAGGTCACTGGAGCTCTTTTGGTGGTTGGATACTTATTTCTTGCCTAAAAACGGAACGACACAGCGAAGGAAAAGCGAGAAAATTAAATAGGGATAGATGTGTTCCAGATTTTGAGGAGCAAGCCTTTACTTTATAGCCAAGATCATGTGGGGCTGGCAATGAGAGCCAGGAAGAAATCAGACCAGCATGTGTGGTTTTCATGAAAGAAAGGTTAAACAAAGTGAGGCGATGATTTATATCATAAACCAATGATTAAAAAATAATTGGAGTGTAGTGAAAAGAAGTGAAACCATTAGTGATGTTGCAATTAGTGAAAGAAAGTGATTAGATGATGTGGCAAACAATTTATGATGCGACAATGAAACTGGGTGAAGCTATTACCCTTAGCCTTAATGTCACACCCCGACCACGTAAAACAACGAATCATGGCGGAAACGTCGGGGAGTGTCGTAACAGAATCATTGTTTCACAACCATGGATTTAATAATTTTGTTTTACTGAAATATTGAACTCATTGTTTTATTACAAATCAAATGAATACAAATATTGTCTTTCAAGTTTTAAAGTCACTAAGGCACGAGTACATCCTATGTATAGCATGTAGCAACAATCATCACATAGCAGCACCTGAAACATGTGTAAAAATAGGTACGTCAGCATAAAAATGCCTGTGAGATACATAGGTTTTATTAACGCATGATTCATGACTTGTAAATTTAAAAGAATGTTTAACAAAAATAGTCATGAACTTAAAAATGTTTTCTTTATAAGTGATAAGAAATCAGATGATATAAAAGAAAGATGCATAATTAAATAATTAAGTAAAATGAGTTTGTATAAAATATGTTGTTTGTAAAACAAGGTTTTGATAAAAAGGTTTGTAGTATACATAAAAATACACTTTGGTTTTAAGAGAGTCGAATAAGTAATATATTAAAATATATTTCAGTTCCAAAATAGTTAAACAGATAGTATATTAAATATACTTTAGTCGTCAAAATAATAGTTTTCAGTAGTATATTGATACGTGGTTGAAAACCGGTGATCGTTTATACTTAAGTTGATGTTTTTACATAGCTTTTAATCTTGAATAGCCTACTTTTAATGGGATTTGTGTTTTACAGGTCTAAAAGAGTTTAAGGAGCTAATCGGGAGCTTTACGGAGCACCGGGAGCAAACGGGATCAACCAGGGATGTCAAATGAACAAAACCGGGTTAATCACGAAGATTGGATGTGTTTTGGGGGATGTTAATGGATTTAAAATGAATATATTTGAAGATGGCATGATAGAGGGCTGAATTACGAGTACGTGGGCGAAAACGGTGCGTAAAACGGAGCTATAACGAAGAAGTTATGAAGAAAAAAAATGGTATTTAGAGGCACCGTAGGCGACGCCCAAAAGGACCGTCGGCGACGGCCTCTGGTTTGTTCCGTCGGCCAAAAACCTTCGTAAGCAGCAGATTAAGCCGTCGGGTGAAACTGAGACTTCCAGGGGCCATCGGGGACGCCCTAAATGGCCGTCGGCGACGCCACCTGCATTCTTACTTCGCGAAAAACTTGATTTTTGTGTTGGGGACGAGTTATAACATCAATTTTGACCAAGAAACGGGAGTTACACTCTATTTTGAGGTTAGAAACACCTCTTGGAGCCAATCATCCTCTAATCCATCCATTCGATTGACAATCATTCGATTCGATCATCATCATCACTTCTACAACCCTAATCATCATTCACCTTTCCAATCCATTCATCACCATCAATCATTCCAAACCCTAATCACTATTTCCACCACTTCAAGGCTTCAAGATGGTGATGTTCAGGCTCTCCTCATCCGGTGATCAAGTCCTTTCGATCATGCACGGCTAATTCCTTGGAGGTTTCACCCCGGTGTAGACTTTTGTAAGATTTAGGGTTTATTATGTGTTGATGTTTGATTTGTGACAACTTGAAGTGCATTTGAATCTTAGAAAATTGTCCTACGTAGGTATTGAATTTGAAAATTGTCGAGTGAATGATTAAATTTGACTTTGTGAAATGAATACACATATTTATGCCTTGTCTTTTGGTAGGATTTGCTAGTCCAAAGTAACGAAGTGTATCATAGTCCGTTGTTTATGACGTTGATAGCGATTGACACCTAAGCTTTGTGATTGCGACCCGTTAATGAATTATTTCAAGTAAAGCTAATTAAAATACATAGTAACCCTAAGTCTTGCATTTGTTGAAACCGGGTGTGAACCTTGTTTTCTTATCATTGTTCAAGCAATCAATTTCATTTCTTGCAACTTGTTAATCATTAGTAGTTAATCCATTTAATCATTTTAGTAATTTTAATTCACATCTTTCAATCAAACAATAATACAAAAATATATCATAGCAAGCTTCATAAGTGTGACACCTTTTCATAATTCAATCGAATCCATTCGCAAACCACATACTCTTCGTGGTTCGACCCCTTACTATCACTAGCTATTTGTTAAGGGTAATTTGGGTATATAAATATTATCTTTAACCGGAGCGCGACACTCCGATCATATATCAAAAGTATACTTTGGTTTTATTAATAACATATTAAACTATGCTTTGGTTTTATGAATAACATATTAAACTATGTTTTAGTAATTAACAAAATTTATGTTGTTTTGTACAATATCACATATGAGAGTGTATCAAACTATACCTTGGAAGTATAACAAAATATACAAAAAATGTGATTTAGAATTCATTCAAACCTTAGTGTATCAAACTACACCATTGGAGACTATAGAAATACCACAAAGGCAAACTCTATTTGGATAAAAATTGGTTTCTGACATTCCATACAACAGGAATGGGGTGTCTAATCCTATAGCGCTATATCATACTACCAATCGGTCTGGTGAATGTATAAAACAAGTATAATCCAACAATTAATTTTATAATCTTTGAAAAATTAGTATTTAAATCATAAATAATCATTCAGTTTGTCAAAAGATAAGTACTAACATGTATAATCAATTTATACTTTGAAATCATGAAAATAACAAATAGGTACACATGTTTCACCCCAAAACATTTGAAAACAGTAAAAGAGGGGACTATGTACTCACTTGAGGATGCTTAGAAGTCTTGAATAACAACCAAGCAAAGCTAGAGGGATCACGGAATCAAACGACACCTAATATAGGCAACTATATAAATAAACCGGACCTAAATTGGAAGATCGGATATAATGAGGTTTCGTAAACCAAATAAGTATGGGAACTCATGTAATATGGTTTAACAAAACCTACATCCTAAAACGGAACCTACCCTAAGTGCTTTCGACCCATTACGACCCATTAAGGTAGCTTTCGCTACTTTAACGCGTCGTTCGCGTAAAAAGCGTTCGGACCGCCTAACTAGTCCTATGACAAGTATTATATGCCTTAACAAGTCTAATAATGTTGCCTAATCAGTTTAGATGTAAAAATTTAGGTTACATATGCTTAAAATGAATTTATGCGTAAAAAGGGTATTTTGGTCATTTACCTAAGGCACATAAACTACCTATCACATAACTACTTAAACGAAGTTACCATAAGGTATAACCTCGGAAGGTTATTCCCTATACAACTATGGTCACAAAACATGTTTGGTCGGATCCTAATGATCGACCAAACGGGTCGAGTTCGAAAGTCTAAGCGGTTGTTTAGACCCCTTATCTTACGACCCTATATAAGCACAAATCTAAAAGTGACGAGTTAAACATGTTAAAACATGTTTAACAAGGTTTGAAAACAGGTTTGGTATAAAAAAAAGGTCTTGATACCTAAGAATAGTTTGGTTGCAAAATACGCAAGAAGACGCATTTTGACCGAAACTATGACTCGTCACTATGCCTAAATAACGTGGTAATCAGTATGTATAGTCACAAGAGACTATAACCATCGTGATTACGCTCACATTATGAAGTTCAAATGAACTTCGTGTTAACCATTGACTGGTCAAAGCAGAAAGTCAAACATTGTTTGCCTTTCCCGCTTAAAAACGCATAAAAGAACGAAAGAAGCTTACAAAGGGTCCAAGCTAGGAAGAACTTGATCTAAATACTCAGGTATAAAGCATAAAGATTCAACTTAAAGCATAAAATCAGATCAAGGTGTGAGGAAAATGGAATGAGAGCTTGGGTATTTATAGATTTCGGAGAACCGTTAGGATCGTTTCTCGCATTTCGTGCCTTGATCTTGACCCTCCATGTGGGCACATGGTATTGCAATACAAGGGGACATAAAATACCATAAAATTTTAGCCCATAGAATGCAAAACTTGGGGTTAAAACCATCAAAACATCAAAATTGGACTAGATACAACGAATCTGGTCATTTGGGCACTTTTTGACGCTTTTAGTCCCTGTTGATCAATAAGTTTATTTTTGTGCACCAAAACACCTCAAAGACTATTTCTAAGGTATGTAAAGTATATTTAGGGCATGTTTAACTTATGATCATGTTCCGGAATGTTCGTTACAGTACGAATCGGCATACTTTCGCAGTTTGTCGAAATTAGTCCCTCTAAGCGAATAAACTTGATTTCGACACACCAAACCTTCCAAAAATTATTTCTAAGTTATGTAAAGGTTATTTAAGATATGTTAAGCCTATTTCACTGTTCCGGAGTGTTTGTTGCGTTAAACTGGTTATATTTACGCATCAGTTCACGTATAACCTTCCAGAAAGCGATTTAGAGCTCGAAATCGAACAAGAATTTATATGTTCGAACGATGCACATATTTATACAAAATCCAAGTATGAAATACAATATTTCATTGGTTTGGTATTTGTTTGATGGTTGAAGTGACACATGTGTCACACTTACGGTCGTCGCCACAAGACGAATTTGATTGGATTGGATTTAGGTATTTTGTAAATTTAATATAATTGTTAAAATGAGTGTAAAATATTTTAGTTCATTCATATGTTCAAAATAATTGTTTTAGTGAGATGTGTGCAGGTATAAAATGCTGGAGGTCCTAAGTGTAACATTGCAACATATAAGAAAGACATTATTGTAATTCTATAAGAAGAATGAGGACTGCGATCATCTATGGTTATTGTTTAGGGTTCTAAGTGTAAGTTCTCAGGGTTCAAAGTGTAAGTTGTTTTGATACTGGTATATAAGTGAACCATTAGGGTTTCACTGTAAGAAGAGTTGTTTCCTGTTTACACATCAGCCTCTCTCATTTACTATCTGGGTTGTTCTGGGTTCTGTAGAAGATTTCTTGGAGATCTACTGCAGATCTTGTCTTGTTGATTCACCCAACCACACGTCATATGTCTTCAGTTTTAGATGGTTAGGGTTTGTTTCGTTGTAGGATCTTCATCCTCTGTTCTCTTTCTTTGATCATTCAACTGATAAATTGTATCGGTTGAACTTATTGTTATACTGATTGAAGATCTTATGATTTGTAAGATCTAGGGTTTCTTGGGGGAACGTTTTTGGTTTGGATTAATAAGATTTTGGTCATTCTTTTGTCGCTATTCTCTTTGTTCTATGTTAGATCTGTCATTTTTTACATGGTATCAGAGCTTTAAGCTCGGGTCTGTGTTAGTGCATATGTCTGTTGACTTCGTCTTGTATCGAGTCATGTAATAGAATAGATAGACCAGGAAGCATGAAATGCCAGAAAGTATGAAATGCCAGAAAGCATGAAATGTTTCTTAGGGTCTGGCATTCCTATAAATAGGAGAGTCAAGGTCTTCATTTGTAACATTGTGATTCCAGTAGCGAAGCTCTGCTGAAGTGTCACCAGATCTGTAAACACTATCAAATCAATACAATCGACAGTTAAAGTGATTCTAAGTGTTAATCAAGCTGCTATAACATCAATACGTCTGATTCTGCCTTTCATATTGATCGAGAATTCTTCTGATCGACTCGTTTAGATCGATTCCCCGATCCTACAAGTGGTATCAGAGCTCAGGAGGAAGAGTTCTTACCATTTCAGCTTGTTTTCACGGATTAAACTGAACTCATTTCTACTCATTCTTCTACACTTTTTCTTCAAAATCATAAAGTTTTCACAGTTAAAATGAGCTGAATTTCACAAATAACACATAAAACACTGTTTTAATCAATCCGTGAACATATCAGAACCAAATTCAACCTAAAACTTGATCAAATTTGACAAAATCAACCTAAAAATATCAGATCGTTCGAGAATCATTCAGATCGTGTGAAAGTGATCCAGGTCGTGTGAAAGAATCACCAGATCGTTTGAAATTATCCTTCAGGTCGTACGGAGTGGTTAAAAGATCTTCAGGTCGCGTGAAAATTAGTTCAGGTCGTTTGGATATCATCCCAGGTCGTACGGTTTGAATAATTCAGATCGCACGAGGTGGTTAAGGTCGTTTGAAGGTAGTCAGGTCGTTTGAAAACTTGTCAGGTCGTGTGAAAACTTACCTGGTCGTACGGCTGGAACATCCAGGTCGTTTGCTTTGGGTCAATACATCACGTGAACAACAGATTTGTCGGCTCATTAAAGTGTGCATGTGACCATGTGATTCTTGGGTCAACAATCAAGGTCATGTGATCATTAAAGTGGTTGTCGGCCAACTTATAATACCTTTTTTTTTTAAAATAAACTTTCATTAACAAACAGCCGAACCCGAAAGCCGAGCCGGACCAACCAACAAACAAGAAAAAAGAACAGAGATTACATGATTACAAATTTACACCAATCACTCCACCCGATGGATCGAAACGACGACCTATACTTCAGCCAAAAGAACCCTAGCGATCTTATTTCGCTGAAAACAACTTCCGCACAAACCCGGGAACCTGAAAAAATCGCTTTATTTCTAGCCATCCAAATGCTCCAGCAAGCAATAATAATAATGCCCTGTAAGATCTTTTTTCCTGCCAGGCCCAACCTACTAAACTTATGAATTTCCAGCAAGTCTTTAATAGAGAACGCGTAAATCATCGGGATGTGACACCATCTACTGACCTTTTGCCAAATAACATCCGCGAGTTGGCACGAAATAAAGAGATGATCAACTGACTCTGATTCGCAGCCACAAAGAGAGCATGAACCGGCTTGGTTAATAATTCCCCTATGGTATAAAACGTCATACGTCGGAATGCGGTTCAGTTCCATCCTCCAAACGAAAATATTACACTTCAAAGGGACCCATTTGCACCAATCATTCACATATACATTTGGATCGCATCTGTCACGAACGAGTAACTCCTTGACCAATTTCACCGAAAAGAGGCCCGTTGAATCACCCAACCATTTCCATTTATCTCTACCACTACTAAGAGAAAATGAAGACAGCATACCCGAGAGAATAGCCAACTCTGCAACCTCAGCAGCCAAATCCGACTCATGTTTCCACAGCCACGAACCCCCTCCAGCCAATCTATCGCTCACCGAACAACACTTAACCACCTCTAGCCGAAAGAGACAAGGAAGAATATCTTTAAGAGAAGACTCAGATATCCAGGGATCTAACCAGAAAAGAACTTCAGTACCCGAGGCGACCTCTCCTTTAAAAAATCAGCGAATGGACTTATTGCCCACAACCGGCTTGTTCATAGCGCTGCATATATTAACCCAAACTCCCCTGGCAGATTTATTACAAGGCAGAAAATCCCACTCCGATCGGCCCGAATGTATAGCTTGAACAACTTTGACCCATAAATTGTCGACTTCGATCTTGAACCTCCATCCCCATTTACTAAGCAAAGCCAGATTAACATTTCTTAATTTACAAAGCCCCAAACCTCCTGCTTTCTTCGGTAAAGCCACCCTATCCCAAGCCACCCAATGGGTCTTCCTAACATTGCTCGTGCCTCCCCATAAAAACTTTGTAATGATACTTTCTAGATCTTTGACGACTTTCATAGGAGCCTTGTAAATGGACATATAGTAAGTTGGTAAACTCTCGAGAACCGATCGACCCTTCCTCCTATAGATAACAACGCAGCCTTCCAAAGAGAGAGACGCTTTTCAAAGATATCGTACACCGGCCTCCGATTGTTTAAACGATTCATATTAGCACCTACCTTCAAGCCTAAATACTTAAACGGAATGGAATCGGCCTTACAACCAATCCAATTCGCCATCTCCTCAACTTCAACGCTACTTATACCATTACCAAAAATGCTAGACTTGCTAAGATTGATTTTTAGGCCCGAGCAGGTGTGAAAGCACCGAAGGATCCTTATAACATTAACAATGTAATTTTTGCTCCACTCCCCCATAATCATTGCATCGTCAGCATAGAATAAATGAGAAACAAATTGGTCGCTATCCGGAAGATGGATACCTTAAAACACGTTAACCTCACAAGCCTTATTGAATAAGCAAGAAAGCGCCTCCATAGCAACAACAAAAAGGAACGGGGAGATCGGATCACCCTGCCGCATACCTTTACTGCATCCGAACTCGAAAGCAGGAGAGCCGTTCACCAAAACACACGCCCTGGCTGATTTCAGAACTCCTGATCCATCCACACCACTTCTCCCCGAAACCCATTTGATGAAGAATATCCAAAACAAAGCCCCAGTTCACGTTGTCGTACGCTTTCTCGAAATCGACTTTGAGAAAAAAGACCTGTTTCTTTTTTTTTCTCGCCCACGAAAGCAACTCGTTAATAACCAAAGGCCCGTCTAAAATAAATCTTCCTTTAAGGAAGGCAGACTGGGAATTAGAGATGATATCGTTTAAAATCGGCTTCATCCTATTGGCAAGGATTTTAGAAATCACTTTGTTAATGACTCCTACCAGACTGATAGGCCAACTTATAATATCATAATCATATTCAAAAGAAATCAGTTTAGTGAGATCATCGGTCCAATCACATTTGAACAATTTTTTTTGCGGCCCAATCAAGTTTCATTGTTACATGATCTCTTAAAGTCTTAATTGAATAGCCCAATACATTTGTTTTTATCAAGACTGCATGTGACGTCCATATTACAAGTAATCTGTCAAGTATCACGTGATTCTTTAGTTACATTTGTCAGTCCACTTATTAAGAGGTCCAATCGAAATCAATTGGAATTTAATATTGTTCGTGTTTTGATTCAATTTTGCATATGAATTAATAAAGGAGTGTCGGCCATTTGCATGTGATTTAAGAGGATCAATACAAATTATCGGCCCAATCACAAATATTCATTTGATAGTGGGCTTGTGAAATTTGGAACAAGAGTTTTAAACCAGGTTTGATTAGTGGGCATCTAGCTTGTGGATTAAAATTGGGATACAAACGGACTTCATTAAAGTTGAAATTTTGTGGACTTTGAACTAAAAACAATTTTTGAACCAAGTCATTTAACAAAGAAATTGTGGTTAAAATGCTTGACGAAAAGGAAAACGATAAACTTGGAATAGTACATGATTGGTTTGATATGTATTGGGAATACAGGCAAGAAGATGAAAGGATTCTGAAAGATTTTAATTGGGATCATTATGATCCTAACAGACCTTCAGATTCTAAAGCATTTGTTGCTCAAATTTTTGAAGATTCATCTGCTGAAGATGAAATAGTGTATGCTTATTACGAATCTCAGCAATTCAGTCCTAAAAAGAAAGAAGAAGAATCAGTTTCAACAGAAGAGGCTTCAGATAAAGCACCAATCTTTGATCACTCATCATATGAATAGAGTGATGATGATAGTGAAGAAATTCGAAAACTTGAATATTATAAAAGTGAACTTTCACCTATTAGGTATAATTTGTATTTTGCAGGTAAAATGGAAGAGATCAAAGAAAGAAAAGCTGTGAAAAAGAAGAATCATAAGACAGCAAGTGTTCAAGAAAAGGTCAAACATGAGGAAAATGTTCGAGTAATAAAGAAGCAGGTTAAAGAAATTCCAGCTATCAAGGTTGAGAATGAAGCAGATACTGAAAAGATACCTGAGAAGTGTGAAAATTGTGATACTGTGAAAAGGCACAACAACAAATTGATTCATAACATGAACAGACTAAAAGAATCTTATGATGTTTTAAACAAAGCTATGAATCAATATAGCAAGTCAAGTAATGAACAAGAAATAGCTATGAAGACATTCAATGGAGCGTTCATGACGAAGCAGAAAATCATCAATCAGTACATTGAGAAATGTGCTGAACTTGAACAAAAATTGGAAACTCAGATGACAGAAACTGAGAGGGTAAACAGGTTTTTGAAAAGTTATTCATGTGCTTCTTACGTGATTGACAGGATTTACCCTACAGTAGAAGGCATGGAAGCGTTTGAAGAGAAGAAATCTGAAGTAAAGAATACTGGTAAGAAACATAGTACCAATTATACAAAGTGTCCACCTCCGCTTGAAGAAGGATATTCTCCACGAAATCCTAATTCAGAAAGAGTCAAAAAGGCAACCAATTTAAAGTGGGAATCTGAACCTTCAGATGGATTGCCAGATAATATTGACATCACATTCACTGCATCTGACACTGATCAACAATCTGAGTTGATTAAGAAAGTGGTGGATCATGTGTTAGATAAAGATGAAACCGAGGAGTCAAAGTCAAAGTCTGACACTGTAAGTCTAACAGTTGAAAAGAGCAAAAGGGTATACAATAATGATTTTCTGATATCAAAAAATAATTTGAATGACGAAACATTCAAAATAGCATATACTTTGAATGACTCCGACAAATTATATTCTGATGAAGAATTTCCAATAAGAAGTGTACAAACTGAACAGATTAAAAAGGTTTTCAAATTAACAGAAATTAATATTTCTGAAATAAAAGATAAAAATCTTTCTGAAAAACCTAAACAATACACTTCAAGAGTTCAATAAAGGTTAAACAAGAAAAAAGGTTTTCGTCCAAATCACCATAAGAAACCAAATCACAAAAATAATTTCAAAAATAAAGGATTAGGTTTTATTCCAAAAGAAAATGAAAAATATGTTAGAGATTTTAAATCGAAAGTTGTTTTTGTATCAGGAACATCTTCTGAAGAAGAAAAAGAGAATTTGTTCAGAAAGCAGACGAACAAAGAATTCCTTGCTAAGAAGCAAGAGGGAATGAAGAATGATGTTGCTCAGAAGAAGGAAACGAGAACCTGTTATCAATGTAAAATAGTTGGGCACATTGCATGGAACTGTCCAAAGGCAACCCAAACAAAACAGGGAGTCTCTGAAAACTTGAAAGAAAAGTTGGTTGATATTGAACCACCAACCGAACAATTTAAAGTGTTCAAAAATTCAAAATTTGAGGTTGGTGAGAGTTCAACACGTTTCTACAAAAGAAGAGTGAATCTGAACAACCACAAGTGGGTTGTTAAGAAATCAGAGGCACTTTCTGGCGATGAGTTTGTTTCTTCGGAAGCAAAGGAGCCACTTTCTGGCGATGAATCTGACTCGTCAAAGTCAGAGGAGCCACAAGTTGAGCTAAAAAGTGATAATTCCGTTCCGACAATGGATGATGCAAATTTTCCACCATTGTCAAATGGAAACTTAAAACAAAAAATTGGCAAAGTTGAAATTTCAAATCAATTCTTTTCTGAAAAGAAAGAATTTGATGTTGAAAAAGCCTTTAACCCTAAAGTTCTAAATATTTTTGGAAAAATGGTTGACGGGAAGGTCAAAGGGGTAAAGGAATTCTATGAAAAGAATAAGAAAGGAAAGAAACCGAGTGATGATGACTCGGAATCACCCAAGGACCGTCAGGCTTGGGTGAATCTCTTTAACTGAAAATCCTGACTTGCCGGAACTCCCAGGTTGGTAATTGGGGAGTAGGAATCGGCATCTTTCTTGAGAAATTCACAACTGTGATATTGCGACTTACAAGTAGTATTGTTGATAAGAACCTACAAGTGGTTAATCAAGGTCATTAAATTGAACTTGATTTAACTTTCATACAAGTGATTAAAGAAAAGGAAAAGTGATAGTTTTTACAAGTGGTTAAAAAAAACAAAGTGATGAATGAATCCCCATGATATGTGATATCAACAAAACTAATTTTCCGGACAAACCATTTTTATTAAAACAAACTTAAGTATATGATAGCACACATAGTTCTAGACTAGAAAAATCAACCATTTGCAACGGAAATAAAATAAAAATATGCAAACAACATGTCACAATCTCAAATAAAGCCCAAATTAACAAATTGATCATAAATGCTAAAAATCATGGGAACCAGGTAACCTTCATCGCCTGCCAGGGAGCTGCCATCCATACCTGAATATCTACTAACTTGACATACATGCTAAATCTGTAACTTTTCTGAATAGGAAACCCAGCAGGGGAAAAACAGACAATTTTGATCATACGAGTGGCCAGATGTTATAGTTCACATATTTTCCCTTGCTTGTCCTTTCTCCCTGGCAGTGGCGGACTTATAATATAATGAGGGGTATCACGGGCTACGGCTCAACCTCGTTTTCGTAGTGTAATTTGTTTTCGGTTTTATATAAAAGATACCCTTGAACAAATATGGGGATACCCCTAAAAAATAGGATACTTTAATTTATTAAAATTCCAAATTTTTATAAGCATAAACCTTTTCCAACACCAAACTTGTATAATAATTAAGCACAAATTAAGTATAAACGCCCAATTGATAAACATAGACCAAGCCCCAAAATAAATTTCTTTTTTTAATTATTGTATGATTGCTCGATAAAAAAATTATTTTTGGGGTACCCTTAATTTAACGGGCTAGGTCCGCCACTGATCTATATCCACATCCATCTATAGGTTGGTTCAAGAGTACCATAATTATATGTATAGTTTGGCTTTAATCTTCCGGGTTCTACTTTTAATCAGCAACAAATCACAAGCCTTATTTTTGGGTTAATATCAAAAAAAAAAAAAAATTGAAGGTTGGTGTCAAAATTTCATGACGGAAACTCAGGATTAACACACCTATATACTAAAATGAAAAAATCATGGTGTGTCGACAACCTCTATTGAGACCACTTAGGTGGTGGAGCTTCTTGAAAAATATTCGAAGATAAATGAAAAACACGTACAAGATTAATTTTAAGAAAAAATGAAAACTGATATAATAATATTAAATGGTAAGAAAAATTTATAATAACTGTATAAAAAAACTCTGGAAAGACAATTTGGAAAGTTAACTACAAATCAAGATTCAATAAAATTTAGAAATGACTTTATAAAAACAATTCTTTTTTCATAATGTGAACAACCATGTAAACTGTTATTATAAAAACAATTCTTTTTTCATAATGACTTTCTTTATAAAAACAATTCTTTTTCACGAACATTGACGTGAACCAGTTAACCACCTTTAGTAGCTTGTCCATGTCCTTATATTTTAATATGAACAACGACTATTTGATTATTATACGAGTAATGTCTTTAAGTGATTTATCCAGGGACGGACCTATAGTGTTAGACCATGTGTAGTGTGGTAAATTATTATAATGCCCCCACTATGGGGCATTATTCGCAGTGCCGTTCCTACGTTTTCGGAGGCCCTAATCGAACTAAGAAGTGGTGGCCCTTTTGCAAAATTATTATTTTCAACATATTTAGTAACAAAACCCTCCTCCTTTATCCGGGCTTGGGACCGGCAATTATAAACTAAAAAGTTTATAATTGGCGTAGTTAATTTTTTTTTTTTAAAGTCATATGTTTTCTATGATTATAGTATATGTTTAAATAAAATCTACTTTTTTAGCTTTAACCGAGGTAAATTGTTTGATGAAATTATTCCTAAAGGCCTAAATAACAAACTGAAATCCACAAATTAGCCACCAACAAATCGTACATATTAATTTCACATAACAAACAGCACACCGTATAAAAACAATCCTTTACAACAATCAACACACAACGAATAAATTTAATCAACAAAAACAAGAATATCCTGATTGTGAAGTAAAAGTACCGATTGTGACCTTAACAGATCTAGATCCGCACTCAGCGAATTAAAACTACCAAATTAAATTGCTTCATATATTCAGATCTAGCAAATAAACTCACAACAAAGTAGGGAAATTCGAAAAATCAGATGCACGAAGAGAAAGAGAGAAAGAGAGAGAGAGAGAGATACCTGATGAAGTCGCCTCATAGAAACCCTAGATTTGATTCATGAGCAGTGTGAAAATCGCAAAACTGAGTCGTCGGTTGTTAAATGTTACCTTGCAATGCAGATTGCAGAGTCTTGATGCCATGATTATTACTGATACTTTGATTGCTCATTGCTCAGTTCCATATCGTAAACTCAAACGTCTCTCAGAGATGCTTTGGCTTCTGCACGACTGCACGTGCTTTCAATGTTCACTGGGTTATTATGTTTATGTTCACAAATGAGAGTTTTGGGCCTGATATGCTAAAATGGGCCCGATTTTGGTCTAATATAAAGAAAATCTACCAAAAAACTGGTGGCCTTTTAAATTTGGTGGCCCTAGGCTTGGGTCTAGGGTCATAAGCATATTGGGCCGGCTCTAATTATTCGACACGTGTCATCCCAGTCAGCATGGGGCAATATAGCATAAAGTGGTGTAGTGGGGCATTATTCCAATAACGCTCATGCAATCATTTCCCAATTATTATTTTTTTTTAACTTTAAATACTTCATTAAATTTAAAAAAAATACAATACTAGAAATAAAAAAATTAAAATCCGATTAAATTAAAAAAAACACTAGTTTTTCGTTTTTTCTAATTTCATTTCACATAATTTCTTAAAAAAGAATTCAAAAGTTATCTCCATCTTTAAAACCATATCTAAACTACAGGGACCAAAGTTGTCAAAACCAAACCTTTTAAACCCCATCTTCTTCTTCGTTTATAATAAAACGGCTACAGGGACCAAAGTTGCAGGTTTTCCGGCAACATTTTCCGGCTAACCACACAGCCATTTCCGGCACAATCGTCTCCTTCCGGCACAATTTCCAGGTGTCTCCATCTGATTGGATGGTGAAATGGGTGCACAGCGTTTTAAATAAAACGCCAAACTCATTTTTTTTCAAAAAAAAACGCCCAAAAACGCCTAGCGTAGTGGGGGGCCAGGCGTTTTCCGGCGTTTTCGGGCGGTATCAGGGGGGAACACGCCCCAGCACGCTTGGTCTTACAAGCGGTAACCCTCGTTGCCTTTTGACGCTCTTTAACGCTTCGACGGTAATGTAAATTTTGAAAATATTTGACGTTTTTCGATTTCATTACCCTTTTTTTTAAACGTTGCCTTTATGCAGATTTTCTAGATCTGCCACTGGATTTATCCTTATATTTCAATATCTACAAATCATCTCTTAAATTTGAAAAATACATGCATGCACCAATCAGCCATCTTCCGCTTTGCTTGAACTGAAGTGAACCAATCAGCCATCTTTTAGTAATTTGTCCTTGTATTTTAACAAGATACACTGCTTGAACAGAAGTGAACCAATCAGCCATCTTTAAGTAATTTGTCCTTGTATTTTAACAAGATACACAATTATATTTGTTTTCCATTATATACATAAAAAATTGATCAACACATGTAACCTTGTAACTTTTTCATAACTACTAAACAATGCAAGAGTCGTATAAATAAATCAAGGGTAAATTACACTTTTCGTCCTTTATATTTGTAGCGAATTGCAGTGGATGACTTTTAACTTCAATAATTACAGACACAATCCTTTATTTTGAAAACATGATGCATGTTTCGTCCTTTACCCCAAACCATGTTAGAAATTTAAGTCAACTCCGATCACATGTTTGACAAGTGAGGGCATTTATGTCTATCCACCTACCAACTACCTCAGCATATAAAACCCCTCTTTTCACCCCCAAATCCCTCGTTAGGGTTCATCCAAACCTGCAACTTACCACCATAAATTAGGGTTCCGACCTTGTAAAGTCATAAACGAAGATGGTGTTATGCGAATGTGGAAAAGAAGTTGGTATCTTCACCTCTTGGACATGCCGATTCATAGGATGGTAGATCAATTGAATTGCCATTCATGTGTAAACATCATCCGAACTCTGCTACGAAACACGAATATGTTAGAGGAATAATTACACTCTTGGGGAGGTGAAAGAACTTAAATCTGAGACAAGGAAGCTGAAAAAGATTTTGTTTTTTAGCTGGCTTTGCTTCATTGGGTATCTGTTTATGTTTTAGGCGTATGTAATGGTATAAGCCACATTGAATTAAGAATCGTCTACACAACCGGTTCAATTAAATACTCGCTATTGCCTTTATGTGGGAGGGTAAGATGAGCTGGTCTCATGCTCATGAACCCAAGCCCAAAAACAAAATGCCCAAAATACTTAAAAAAAACATAAAAATGCAAATAACTAATGGAAATAAGCGTTTTTTGGCCCGGACGATGACCCGTTTGCAGCAAGATGGAGCTTTTTCTCACGTTCGTTTCGCCTGGTCGCACGCCCAAAACGGACCTCCGTAGCCCAAGTTAGAGCCATTTTAGTGAAGCCCCTTTTGTTACGCGATCTTGGGCCTCCAAATACAAGATGGCCCGCTCCTCCACACTTGGGCCCGCATCACTTTATGTGGGAGGGTATGAGCTGGTCTCATGCTCATGAACCCATTAAACATGGTTTTAAAATAATCCAATATCTATTTGTATTTTATTTAGCTCATAAATATGTTTAAAAAGTTTGCTAGTTCCTTTAAAACCATTTTTTTTTGTTTCTCTCGATGTGGTTAATATGAACAATGACGTGAACAATCATACTAAAATAAAAAAAAATGATTACTATACAAATAGAGTTAAGTTATTGTATAAACTAGCGGGTTACATCTACGTTTCGCAACGGGGCTACCCAATTTTTAATGGAAACGTAAACGTAATAGTAAAAATAACGTAATGGCAGGAATTCGTTTGATATTTGCTCAGTTCATTAAGATACTAACACTCGATATAGATATCGAAAGAGAAACAAAAAAAAAGTCATGGTACGATCAAAAGAATACCAAGATGTGTTTACATCTATCGGAAACAATAAAAACGAATACGAATTCCGATACTGACGTTGTTCGGTCAGTATTAGACCGGTTCGTTTTGTTACATGTACAACACCAGGTTTGATTAGTGGTAGACCCAGAAAATATTTTTAAGGGGTGCGAACGAGAGGTTTAACCAAAATTTCAAGGGGTGCGATCGGAATTTTGCCATATAAAATACACTAAAAAAAATTCATGGGGTGCACCCGCCCACGCAGGTTCTACCTAGGTCCTCCCCTGGGTTCGATTGAAACTTAAAAAAGAAAAACCAAAACCAAAAAATAAAAAATAAAAAAAAAATATAGGATAGACGAAAAAAAACAAAAAGGACAAAAATGTGCTGTAGCTAAGAAATTCATCTATTATATAATATATAATATATAATAACTAGTTTTTGCCCCGCCCGCGTTGCGGGGCAATAAGCCGAATATTTCTCTCTCATAACATATATGTCTGTACAGAGGGCAAAATCGTAATTATATTTTGAACTGGAGGCGAAATTATAATTTTAAACTGAGAGCAAAATCATAATTTTGAGCTAGGGGGGAAAACATAATTTTATTTTGAACTGTGGGCAAAAACGTAATTTTGTGCTAAGGGCAGAATCGTAATTTTTAGCTAGAGGAAAAAACAACATTTTATTTTGAACTGGAGGCAAAAACGTAATTTTAAACGGAGGGCGAAACCGTAATTTTAAACTGGGAACAAAATTAAAAATGAGTTTTTGAACCGAGGGCAAAAGTGTAATTTTGAGCTAAGGGCAAAATTATAATTTTATTTTGAGCTGGGGGCAAAAACGAAATTTTAAACGAAGGACGAAATCGTAATTTTAAACTGGAAATAAAATTAAAAAAATGGGTTGGTCCAATAGGGAAGTGCCAGGCAAGCTGCCTGACACTATTCCCTCAACTTGAAAATATTTGAACTGTGAGCAAAAACGTAATTTTGAGATGAGGGCATAATCATAATTTTGAGTTAGAGGAAAAAACAAAATTTTATTTTGAACTGCGGGCAAAAACGTAATTTTAAACGGAGGGCGAAATCGTAATTTTAAACTGGGAACAAAATTAAGAATGAATTTTTGACCCGAGGGCAAAAGCGTAATTTTGAGCTTGGGACAAAATTATAATTTTAATTTGAACTGGGGCGAAAACGTAATTTTAAAAGAAGTATGAAAGCGTAATTTTAAACTGTGAATAAAATTAAATTACAAATAGGTTGGTCCAATAGGGAAGTGCCAGGCAAGCTGCCTGGCACTATTCCCTCAAGTTCTAAATGTATATGCCTGGCACTATTCTCTTAAGTTCTAAATGTATATGTAGGTAACTAGTAGTTGACCCGTCGCGGTGCGGCGGGGTATTTCATTTCTAGGTAAGAGTCCATGTAATTTGATAGTTGAATGTTACTTTTAGCATATGCAACAAAATGGACCATCCTTTTAAATTAATATGATGATTACTTAAAGACAATAAGAGACTTGTAAAAACTGATAAATGACTCACCTTTGCCAACATTTTCTTGATTCCTTTGCGACATCTCATGATTAACAACTTGACAGTAACACGGTCTATTGAACAACTTATAGATCTCAAAATTCTTTGACTGCGACTAGGCTTCCATTTCCACCTCCACCTCAACCCTAGCAATCCCTCTCCTAACAGAATTGGAGACAAATAGGAGAACATTGACCTGATGACATAGATCTTCACCAGGATCAATCAAAAGTCTGCATTTAAAAGGGCTGAGTAAATCAGAATCGTGAGTGATAACCCGTCACTTCCATGTTACAAAGGTTAAACATTTATATCAAGATTTTGCAGCTACAAAATATGGCTGTATATAGAGTAGTGTGCAATTTCAGTGGTCATCAGTAGTATATGCTAAAATTATCCCATCATTCTAATCACATAAGAGAAGAAAAAATAGGTAAAAAGAGTTTGGTATGTTCTTTCAGACATTTACACAAACACCTTACCTGCATTACCTCAGGGGCAGAAACGTCAATTAGTTTAGTATCTAGCAAAACCCACACAATAAATCTTATATCATATCAGAAAAATACCATATATTTGTTCGCAGATTCTTCCCATTGGGTTCTCATGTCATTTAAACGGGCTTGTACTTGCTTCCTTTAGAAAGAACACCATTTTTAAATATAAGAGTTCTATACTCCATTCAAAAAGAGAATTATTTACTTAGTGATTAATAGTTGTGATGTACACAACATATTGAATACTTAAATTAAATAAGAGTTAAAATAAAAAAGAAAACATTAAAATGAAAATTTTGTACCACTGAAAAGAAAGTTAAACATGAGTGTAAGACTACATTGAAGGTGTATAATTACCAAATGACCCGTACCCTATTCTTCTTAATCTAATCATCTTCTCAAAATGCCATTTTTTTCTGCTACTCTCGTGAGAAAAAATCTCTGATGAGTAGACTTTTTGTTTTTTTTTCATCCATTTCATATACTTGCTTCAACCATTCATTATTTCAAGGGGGGCGATGTTAAAATTTCATGGGGGGAGCACAGGATATTCGCATATGATACGTATAATACTAAAATATAAAATTTCAAAGGGTGCGCCCGCCCACCCAAGGGTGGCAGTGGGTCCGCCCCTGTGAATAATTCTTACATCAAACCTCCATTAACCTGAGAACACCAAAATAAAGCTAGTGAATAAGAAGTTCAAATTAAACAGATGTTGCTAAGAAGACCTTACATGCCTTTCATACTTTCATTGGCTTTACTATTTAGAGATTTTAAACCGTACTTTAACAAAAAAATATATAAATCCAAGTTCGGACCATAGACACAATTCTATGTCGAACCTAATCATGGTCCGCTCAGTGTGGACCACTTAATGCAAACCCTGAGTCATAAATCATAATGAATCTCTCAAAATTTATTCTTATAATTCTCTTAACAGTAAGACAACCAAATAGACACTGCCCTTTAACTTCAAACTGTAAATTCTCATCAAATGTTGCAGTTTAAAATTGCATCAAAGGTTAGCGTGACCAATGAAATGCTAATCACTTCAATGCTTAAATTTAAAGTACTCATGGAAAGTCAAATGTACACTAAGCTATGATTTTTATCAACAATACTTTAGTTAATCTTAAACCACAAAATTAGAAAGCCATGAACTGATGCCTTTGCTGACAACAATTAGTAGGTCAAAATTGATAGTCAAATAAAAAAGGCTTAAATAATGATCCAACAACAGAGTCTAAATCTAAATCTAAGTGAAAGCCAAAACAATGTAGCCAGCAAACTCTGAGTTCTCTAATAGGATCAAAAATCTCAATGGTTTGCTTGCTTGAAGAGAATATTTCATCAAGTTTTAATATATGAACATAAAAATATGTTGCTTACCTCTTTCAGATTATTGATTCGCAGTTCTAGATCATTGCAGTCCAACGGTGCTTATCTTCAAGCGTACCTGCGATCAAAGTGAAGAACTCTGAAATTGGAGCCTTAATTTACTAAAGCATACTTGTTGGAGCCCTAATCTAAAACGAAAAGCACAAACGTTCCACGTAGGCCTGGCAATCCTGACCCAATGGTATAAATTTGGGCTGATTTGGGCTGTAAATAAAAGAATATAGGTTAGTTTGGGTCAAGTATAATTCTTAGAGGGGTTAGGATGGGCATGTCCAATTGTAAGCAAAATTTTAAATGGGTCAAGATGGGTTGGAAAAAAAAGAACGATGGGTCAGGATGGGTTTTTCAAGTCGATGTGGGCTACTGGTTGAAAAACAACTGGTTCTTCTATTTGTTCAGTTCGTAACCTCACACACCGCTACTTCGATTCCATCATTCAACAACAATGATTCCAGCAAATTCAAAATCTCACATCGATTCCAGGCAGGGTTTTGATTTCTGGAAAACCTCTTTTCACAATTTTCTTCAATTAATATTTCTTCGATCAAAACCAAACCCACAAGTATTTTCTATACATTCTAACAGTTCCAAATTAGAAAATTCAAGATGCTATGTTATATATTTGATCATCTTTTTGATATGCAAGCAAGGTGTTTGATAAAATGTCTCAAAAAGGTTTACGTTCATAGAAATTGTTTTTAATTTGTGATGATGGTTATTATGAGTGTGTTATTGAAATTGTTTAATTTTTAAGTTAGTTACTGTTAGAGGACTACAATAGGGGACGTTCATGGCTGGAGTATCTTGTGATCTTTAGCTGATTAATGAGTTTGTCTTATTTTTGAGAAATCATGTTTCAGGTATAAGTGGAAGATAGGTTGATTGGGTCAGATTGAATAGATAGAGGTCTTTATATCCATTTGGGGTATTCACGGTTCGGTTTAAAATTGTGAAACCGTCCAAACCGGTCATCGGTTTGGTTTTACGGTCGGTTTTTTTATTTTATAAATCTTTCGTTTGGTTTCAATACTTTCAAACCATAAGGAAAGGCGTACAGTCAGCGAAAGTACAAGCGTAGTTAATATTCTCCCCGAGTTTACTCAAATCTTTCGCGTTCGGGTTAAACTGGCACCACTTCTTCTCTTGGTACCGCAGCCTTTAATGTGGACACTAAAGTATCGTAACTAGTGTCGAAAACGTTCGTGTATTGGATCCCGTTATCGACAACGGGCTGCGGTGCACCGTCAAAGAAGGCGAAATCAATAGGAAAGTTATCATTCCCATAGAGACTTGAAAAAGGGTATATGTTGACTATGTTTTGTTTACACTCACACTTAGCACACTCTCACTTAGCAGGCGTTCGTTATACTTGATGTTTATTTCTTGTTTGTAGAACCAGACAAAATAACGGAAAATCAGACTGTGTTGGGACATGGGTTGTTATCTGGTACATGACTTGGTCCCTAATGGCCTTTCTATAAGTTAATTGGTTGATCGTCGTATCAGCTTTTTAGTTTGATCTCATGCATGCTTCGATAAGTTAATGATGATTGATCAAGGTTATGGTCTCTTCATGATTCTGTGGCCACTTGCTCCAAGGTGTAGTATTTTTGGTGTGTTCTTGCTGTTGCAGTGGTTATGGAAGGATGCAGAATCTTATGATACTTGCAGAATCTTTAAAAACATAAGTATCATAGCATTTAAATGTTTGTTTAATTTCTTCTCTTAAGATAAGAGATTCAAAGAAGTGAATGCTGGACTGATTCTGCAGTATTATATCGGCTAAAACAGATCCGATTCTGCAGTGCACGGACCTGTTCTGCACCTTTGTTTAATTTTTTTTAAAACAGATTATGTCGACTGATTTGCAGATCCGTAAAACAGATTATATCGGCTAAAACAGATCTGATTCTGCAGTGCACGGACCTGTTCTGCAAGTTTTTTTAATTTTTTTTAAAACAGATCCGTAAAACAGATTATGTCGACTGTTCAGCTTCGTAAAAGACAACCTGTTCTGCACGTTTAAAATTTTTTTAAATTTTTTTCGTTTTTTTAATTTTTTTTAAATTTTTTTCGTTTTTTTAATTTTTTTAAAATTTTTTTCGTTTTTTTTAATTTTAATAATTTTTTTCAGTTTTTATTATTATTAAATATTAATTTATTCTCAAACCCATCCTGACCCCAACTCATCCTGACCCAAACCCATCCTGACCTTCTTCTTTCTTTTACCCATCTTAACCCAAACTCATTCTAACCCAAACCCATCCTGACCCAACAACCAATCCAATCCAACCCATCCATTTTGCCACCTCTAGTTCCACGATAATAAAAACCATTTTTATCAAAGACTTGTTTGCAATGAATCGAACCGATTTGAATACATAGAACCAGACCCACCCATATACCTGTTAACCCAAAGCAAGATCAGAATAACATCATAAGGTTTTTGCACGAAACCCTCCCCAACTCCAATTCCAAGAAAAAAAGTCGATTCGTTAACAACTTTTTACAACAATTTCTCCTTATGAACATTTGAAGTTGGGAAAACTGAAATTGGAAACCTAGTTTTTTGAAGCTTACCTGTTGGAGCCCAAATCTCAGACGAAAACCATGGCTTGGGTTGTGGTGACGTAGTAGATAAAGCTGCGACCCTTCGATTTGGCGGTGGTTGTGTCGTGGTTCTTGTGTCGCCGACTTGGATTTGGGGCAGAGCGGTGGACGGTGGTGATCGGTGTTGGTTGCTGACGTCGGGAGAAGAGAAGTGGTGATTGATGGTAGTAACTGGAGGCATCTGTCGATGCCCGAAATGTGGATGGTGTATGACCCGTGGATGGCACGTGAGGATACTGTTCCTAAGAACATACCCAAAATGTATATATTGAATGAATAATAATGGGTTTGCCATACGAAGTACCCTTAACGTAACAAGCGAAGGAGAGTTTTTTTTTTTTTTTGAATTTCTTTTCCTACTTATTAAGCACATATTTTAGTCCCATAATCTAAAAAAATCGTAATTTTACACTAGTAGAGTAATTATTTAATTTTGTAGAGTAATTAATTATAATTATCCTACAATAATAATTTTATTATTGTAAAATATTGAATTTTTTTTTTTACATTTTACAATAGTAGGAAAAATTTTCAAAAAAAAAACTCTCCTTCACTTCTTATTAAGTTAAAGGTATTTTGTAAGTTAAGACGATTTGTATTTGATTTTTAAGTAATATATTAAGTAATTGGTCCATATATTTCACTATCTACAAATCATCCATTAAAAATAGACCAATTAGCAATCTTCAGCATTGCTTGAACTTTTTAGGCATGTTTGCTTCACACGTTGTCTTTAAACAGGTGCCTTCAGTGGCAAAGCTTGGAATTTTCGACCGGTGACGGAAGTTACCGAACCTAAAAATTTCTATAAAACTGGGGTGTCGAAAACACATATACCTAAAAATTTCTATACGAAAACTACATACGCTCCACTACTGAGCGAAAAGTTCGGGAGAGTCGGCCGCCCCCTCCAGCCTCTTAAAAGCTTCGCCCATGGGTGCCCTTCGAAATGCTTGTAGTTTTCTGTTCTGATATCACACCTGACAAACACGTTTTAGGGTTTTATTTTTTTTAGAGTAAATTGCCATTTTAGTCCCTGAGTTTTGTCCAAATTTGCCACTTTGATCCAAATAGTTTTTTTTTCCCCTCTGGGTCCCTAACTTTTACATTTTGTTGCCATTTTGATCATTTTGTCTAACTCCATCCAAAAACCCAGTTTGTAACAGGGGTATTTTGGGGATTTCCTTAAAAAATGTTTTCAGTTGCCATTTTGATCCAATTCCAAAAAATCAAAAAAATTCCAAAAAATCAAAAAAATTCCAAAAAAATCTAAAAATAAAAAAATTCTAAAAAATCATAAAAACTCTAAAAAATTCAAAAAAATCTAAAAATCAAAAAAAATCTAAAAAATCATAAAAATTCTAAAAAATCCAAAAATCATTAAATGTTTCGACACGAACCGTTTCGACCCGTACCGTTTCGAACCGTACCGTTTCGACGCGAACCGTTTCGAACCGAACCGTTTCGACGCGTACCGTATCGATCCGTACCGTTACGACCCGTACCGTTTCGAACCCGAACCGTTTCGACGCGAAGCGTTTCGACCCGTACCGTTTCGACGCGAACCGTTTCGAACCGAACCGTTTCGACCCGTACCGTTTCGACCCGTACCGTTTCGAACCATACCGTTTCGACGCGAACCGTTTCGAACCGAAACGTTTCGACCCGTACCGTATCGAACCGTACCGTTTCGACCCGTACCGTTTCGAACCCGAACCGTTTCGACGCGAAGCGTTTCGACCCGTACCGTTTCGACGCGAACCGTTTCGAACCGAACCGTTTCGACCCGTACCGTATCGAACCGTACCGTTTCGACCCGTACCGTTTCGAACCCGAACCGTTTCGACGCGAAGCGTTTCGACCCGTACCGTTTCGACGCGAACCGTTTCGACGCGAACCGTTTCGAACCGTACCGTATCGAACCGTACCGTTTCGACGCGAACCGTTTCGAACCGAACCGTTTCGACGCGTACCGTATCGAACCGTACCGTTTCGACCCGTACCGTTTCGAACCCGAACCGTTTCGACGCGAAGCGTTTCGACCTGTACCGTTTCGAACCGTACCGTTTCGACGCGAACCGTTTCGAACCGAACCGTTTCGACCCGTACCGTTTCGACGCGAACCGTTTCGAACCGTATCGAACCGAACCGATTCGACCCGTACCGTATCGAACCGTACCGTTTCGACCCGTACCGTTTCGAACCCGAACCGTTTCGACGCGAAGCGTTTCGACCCGTACCGTTTCGACGCGAACCGTTTCGAACCGAACCGTTTCGACCCGTACCGTATCGAACCGTACCGTTTCGACGCGAAGCGTTTCGACCCGTACCGCTTCGAAACGGTACGGGTCGAAACGGTACGGTTCGATACGGTACGGGTCGAAACGGTTTGGTTCGAAACGGTTCGCGTCGAAACGGTACGGGTCGAAACGCTTCGCGTCGAAACGCTTCGCGTCGAAACGGTTCGGGTTCGAAACGGTACGGGTCGAAACGGTACGGTTCAATACGGTACGGGTCGAAACGGTTCGGTTCGAAACGGTTCGCGTCGAAACGGTACGGTTCGAAACGGTACGGGTCGAAACGGTTCGCGTCGAAACGGTACGGTTCGAAACGGTACGGGTCGAAACGCTTCGCGTCGAAACGGTTCGGGTTCGAAACGGTACGGGTCGAAACGGTACGGTTCGATACGGTACGCGTCGAAACGGTTCGGTTCGAAACGGTTCGCGTCGAAACGGTACGGTTCGAAACGGTTCGCGTCAAAACGGTTCGGTTCGAAACGGTTCGCGTCGAAACGGTACGGTTCGAAACGGTACGGGTCGAAACGCTTCGCGTCGAAACGGTTCGGGTTCGAAACGGTACGGGTCGAAACGGTACGGTTCGATACGGTACGGGTCGAAACGGTTCGCGTCGAAACGGTACGGGTCGAAACGCTTCGCGTCGAAACGGTTCGGGTTCGAAACGGTACGGGTCAAAACAGTACGGTTCGATACGGTACGGGTCGAAACGGTTCGGTTCGAAACGGTTAGCGTCGAAACGGTACGGTTCGAAACGGTACGGGTCGAAACAGTACGGGTCGAAACTGTTCGGTTCGAAACGGTTCGCGTCGAAACGGTACGGTTCGAAACGGTACGGGTCGAAACGGTTCGTGCCGAAACATTTAATGATTTTTGGATTTTTTAGAATTTTTATGATTTTTTAGAATTTTTTGATTTTTAGATTTTTTTGAATTTTTTAGAGTTTTTATGATTTTTTAGAATTTTTTTATTTTTAGATTTTTTTGGAATTTTTTTGATTTTTTGGAATTTTTTTGATTTTTTGGAATTTTTTTGATTTTTTGGAATTGGATCAAAATAGCAACTGAAAACATTTTTTAAGGAAATCCCCAAAATACCCCTGTTACAAACTGGGTTTTTGGATGGAGTTAGACAAAATGATCAAAATGGCAACAAAATGTAAAAGTAAGGGACCCAGAAGGGAAAAAAACTATTTGGATCAAAGTGGCAAATTTGGACAAAACTCAGGGACTAAAATGGCAATTTACTTTTTTTTTACATTCATCTGGTTATAATTTCATTTCTACTCACATGTGCTACCTGGATCCAAGAATTCTAATCATGGACATAGAACGCTACTTAAAAACTGGACAATTTCCAAAGGCGGATTTCGTCGGAAACGATTCTCCGACACATTTTTCAACAAAATGCGACAAAAAAAATTTATCGCAAACCTTTTCGACAAAATCCAATTTTCTTTCTACATTTGTTTTTATGGGAGATATCAAATAGGAAGTTTATTTTGGCTAGGAAGAATAGGAAGCAATAGAATTATGACATGTGGCAAAATTTAAAATAAAGAGTAAGGGTATTTTAGTCAATTTCACTCAATCTTCTCACTTCTTCTTCTCTCTGTAACTTCAAAACTCACCATCTTCAACCTTTTATTCACCTACTATCTCAATAATCACTACATTATAGTGCGATTTTCGTCACCAAACAATGACTCAAACACCTAATCAACGTGTTCTTCAACTTTTTTGAATAAACCCAGTTTAATTTCATACAAGATTTTGAAGCAAATCACTCGATTCGTTCGATTCGACTGCTGATAAGTGTTTCTAACATTCAAATTTCGTCAATCGGTGAAGAAATCTGAAGAAATCGGCTTTGATCTATGTAAGAAATTTTTGAATTGCATTTTTACGATCTGAGTTTTTTAATTGAGTCATTGCGTTTTACGATCTTAGCGGGGGTCTGGAGGCAGCGCCCCAAGGGACAGAGCCTCTGGCTGGAGTCGAGCTGATTCTTAAAGCTAAAACACCAGCCTAAAATTATAACACCCTAAAATTAAAACATTAATATATACTATAGAGTACCTAATTCTTAAAACTAAAATACCAGCCCAATTTAAAATTGTATACTAATTAATTACCAGCCTAATATGATTCACTTTGCATATGTGGATATTAAAAAAAATAAAAAGGTCCACTTTGTTTTAAAAGCCGTCCTCGTCCCCGAAGCTGTTTCCGGTGAAAATTAACTCCCGGTCGGAAAAATACAAGAACACTTCTCAAGCTGTTTTCACTCTAGTTTTTCAATTCAAGGGGAGCGATTGCAAAATTTCAAGGGATGTGCTCGAGATTTTCGAGTTCCAATCAGTGCCGTTCCTACGTTTTCGGAGGCCCTAATCGAACCAAGAAGTGGTGGCCCTTTTGCAAAATTATTATTTTCAACATATTTAGTAACAAAACCCTCCTCCTTTATCCGGGCTTGGGACCGGCAATTATAAACTAAAAAGTTTATAATTGGCGTAGTTAATTTTTTTTTGAAAGTCATATGTTTTCTATGATTATAGTATATGTTTAAATAAAATCTACTTTTTTAGCTTTAACCGAGGTAAATTGTTTGATGAAATTATTCCTAAAGGCCTAAATAACAAACTGAAATCCACAAATTAGCCACCAACAAATCGTACATATTAATTTCACATAACAAACAGCACACCGTATAAAAACAATCCTTTACAACAATCAACACACAACGAATAAATTTAATCAACAAAAACAAGAATATCCTGATTGTGAAGTAAAAGTACCGATTGTGACCTTAACAGATCTAGATCCGCACTCAGCGAATTAAAACTACCAAATTAAATTGCTTCATATATTCAGATCTAGCAAATAAACTCACAACAAAGTAGGGAAATTCGAAAAATCAGATGCACGAAGAGAAAGAGAGAAAGAGAGAGAGAGAGAGAGATACCTGATGAAGTCGCCTCATAGAAACCCTAGATTTGATTCATGAGCAGTGTGAAAATCGCAAAACTGAGTCGTCGGTTGTTAAATGTTACCTTGCAATGCAGATTGCAGAGTCTTGATGCCATGATTATTACTGATACTTTGATTGCTCATTGCTCAGTTCCATATCGTAAACTCAAACGTCTCTCAGAGATGCTTTGGCTTCTGCACGACTGCACGTGCTTTCAATGTTCATTGGGTTATTATGTTTATGTTCACAAATGAGAGTTTTGGGCCTGATATGCTAAAATGGGCCCGATTTTGGTCTAATATAAAGAAAATCTACCGAAAAACTGGTGGCCCTTTAAATTTGGTGGCCCTAGGCTTGGGTCTAGGGTCATAAGCATATTGGGCCGGCTCTAGTTCCAATTACACCAATTATATTTTTTTAAGGGGGGCGACCGCCCACCCAGCCTATGTTGTCGGTCCGCCCTTGCATGAAATGGTACATGAGAATTCGAGATAATAAAGCAGGATAAATATTTGAATTATTATCCAGATGATGGTTATCCTTCATAGTAATTAACCTTATTAATCTACATATTTTTTTTAACTTTCAACAAAGTCCGGCTATCCGGTTACAGCGTTGGAGACCCAGCACCCGAAGAACCATTATAATAAAACAATAAATGATAAATTTAAGTAAAACAAGAAAATACTAACACCTCACATCCACCGCCCACGTAGGACATTTTATCACGAATAAGACTCCAACCGACGAACTCCTTTGTAAAAACTTATCCGGGTACCACTATAATCCGGGTACCACTATAACACATTAACACTACCCCAAATATAAATAAAACAAGAAATTAAATACTAACACCGTTTTTCCTTTTTAACTCCATTGATGGGCCATGTCATACTTCAACTCCAGCCCGACAAAACCCATGATCTAACTGAAGCCCACGTAGCATTTAAATAAACCACATTGGTTTAGTTTAGTTTCATGGCCCATTTTTTCTTTATTTGTATTTAAACTAGTTTTTGCCGAATATTTTTCTCTCATAACATGTATGTTTGTACTGAGGGCAAAATCGTAAATTATATAGGCGAAATCATAATTTTAAACTGAGAGCAAAATCATAATTTTGAGCTAGGGGGAAAATATAATTTTATTTTGAACTGTGGGCAAAAACGTAATTTTGAGGTGAGGGCAGAATCGTAATTTTGAGCTAGAGGAAAAAGCAACATTTTATTTTAAACTGGGTGCAAAAATGTAATTTTAAACGGAGGGCGAAACCGTAAATTGAAACTGGGAACAAAATTAAAAGTGAGTTTTTTAACCGAGAGCAAAAGCGTAATTTTAAAGCAGGAAAACACTATTCCGGAGCAAAAACGTAATTTTAAAGCGTGTATAAAATAATAAACTGGTTGATCCAATAGAGAGGGTCGGCCGCCTATTTCAGCCAATGGCTGTGAAGCCCTATTCCCCGCCACGGGAATTGTATACGTAGGTAAATTGCTAATTTCAATTTGCCAATTATTTTAACTTCACACCTACATAAATCTTTTCCTCTTGAGTCTTGATTCTCGAGTGTGCGTTGATTTAATTATCATAAAAAACGGCAATTATTACTACTACTCTATTTTATATTAATAGTCCTAAACTACTCTATTGTTAATAGGGCTGTAAACGAACCGAACGTTCAGCGAACAGTTCGTGAACCGTTCGGCGGGAAGTTCGTTTATGTTCGTTCGATTAGCTTAACGAACAAACACGAACACAAAATTTCGTTCGGTTAGCTTAGCGAACGAACACGAACTTAGGTCTCGTTCGTTCGACTGCGTTCGTGAACGTTCGGTAATATGTTCGGTTACGTTCGTCCGTGTTCGTTTGATTATATTAAAAAATAATAAATAATAAACCTTTTATCTAAACATATTGAAAACTTGAAACCCTATTTTTTTCTAAGTTAGCTAAAATTTGGACATGCTAAGACGTTTTTGGGGATAATTATGTCTATGTTAGTTAAAGTTGATTCTTCGTTTGGTGGTATTAGACTTCTTGCGTTTTGATTTATTATTTGATGGTTGTATTTATCTACTTATATCCAATGTTTAAGGATAACAATATTTTTATTTTTTTATTTTCAAGGTAAATCTTCGTTTGCGTTCTTTTTTATTTGTTTGCGTTCGTTTGTGTTCGAGACCAGTGTTCACGAACTGTTCATGAACAACTGAATTTCCTTAACGAACGAACATGAACATAAACTTATGTTCAGTATGCGTTCGTGAACAGTTCACGAACATGTTAATTTCCTTAACGAACGAACACGAACGTAGCCTTGTTCATGTTCGTTCAATTCGTTTACAGCCCTAATTGTTAAGATTTAAACTTAAAAATGATATGACGCTACCAAGTGAAATATTTGTGTATTTAGCATTTCCTTCAACACAAGTATTCAAAGAAACAAGTAAATGCATTTAATAGATTAATTGTAATATTAACTACTTTAATTTTCTTGTTATTTTATTCTAATCAAAACTCATCAATATCATTTAATCATCGATGACAATTAACCACTTAAAATTTAGATTTTCCACTATGTAACTTTTTTCTTGTTTACTCATTATATTTATTTTTTAAATCTATCCTTTTAAAGCTCTTATTTTTCATACTCACCAAATGCAAACTAATAAAATTAGCAAATTTGATGATATTACTGAAGCATTTTTATGTTACTCTGTATCTTAAAATGCATGGTCGGTGATTTTGTATTTTTTTAATTCACGCCAGCTTTAGATATTTTACACATTCCACCCTCACATTTTGGTAAGTGACAACTTGACTCCTAAATTTTGATAATTGACAACTTTGACCCCCCCCCCCCCCCCCCTCAATTTTTTCTACTTAATAACTTCACACCTCAATTTCTCCAACATTTTAATTCTTTTGTTTAAATTACTTTTATGACTTTACACCGCAATGTACGAGACATTATACTTTTCTTTATCTATGCCTAACCATGTTAATGTTACAAACGTAACGTGTGTGATAAAGTAAAAAACAAAAAGTTGTGAAGAGTTGTTGTTGCTTGCAATGTACTATACATGGAAAAAATGTGCATTAAAACTTGTTTTTGTAATTTATTTTTTGGTACCCCGAACCAACTTTTTTGTATTAAAAAACGATGAACTTGACAATTGACAAATTCAATTAATTTGTGAATGTAAATTGGACTTGGAAATTTAAATTTCATACATAAAACCACCTTAAATTAACAAATTATTAATTTATCGATATAATAATATCTCGCTAAATTAATAAAATATCACAGTCACAATATTATTAATTTATAGAAGTTTTACCGTAAACTTTAACTAAGTTTCGGTTTTTAGATATTTATAATTTATCATTTTCGCTTGGAAACAAATCCGGTATTTCAGTTTTGAGATACTAAACGAGAGTTAATTGTCATTTTAGTCCCTGAGGTTTGTCCAAATTTGTCATTTTAGTCCAAATAGTTTTTTTTTCGCCTCTGATCCCTGACTTTTCCCTTTTGTTGACATTTTGATCACATACCCTAACTCCATCCAAAAACCCAATTTTTAACCAGGCGTATTTTGAGGATTTTCATTTTAAATCTTTTCAATTGCTATTTTGATCCAATTCTAAAAAATCCAAAAAATTCTTAAAAAAATCCAAAAAATTCTGAAAAACAAAAAAAAAAATCTAAAAATAAAAAAAAAATCAAATAAAAAATCATAAAAATTCTAAAAAGTAAAAAAACTCTAAAAAATCGAAAAAATAAAAAAAAATCAAAAAAATTCTAAAAAATCAAAAAATAACTACCATGTTTCACCATCTTATCACTTGGCCATTTTAGAATTTTTCTGATTTTTTAGAATTTTTTATTTTTTAGAATTCTTTTAATTTTTTAGAAATTTTTGGATTTTTTTTGAAATTTTTTGATTTTTTAGATTTTTTTTGATTTTTTTTTATTTTTTAGATTTTTTTTTATTTTTATGTTTTTTATTTTTTAGATTTTTTTAATTTTTATGTTTTTTTTAATTTTTTAGATTTTTTTTAATTTTTATGTTTTTTTTTATTTTTTAGATTTTTTTTATTTTTTAGAATTTTTTGGATTTTTTAGAGAATTTTTTTGATTTTTTAGAATTGGATCAAAATGGCAATTGAAAAGATTTAAAATGAAAATCCCCAAAATACCCCTGGTTAAAAATAGGGTTTTTGGATGGAGTTAGGGTATGTGATCAAAATGGCAACAAAAGGGAAAAGTCAGGGACCCATAGGCGGAAAAAAAAAACTATTTGGACTAAAATGGTAAATATGGACAAACCTCAGGGACTAAAATGGTAATTAACTCTACTAAACGATTATTGTAAGTGTGTTAGGACTTTGGATAGAAAATGATAGGTTAATTAAAATATTCTTTTAATGTAAATCTATCTACTGTAATAAAAGAAACCAACTTTTGGACACGTGTCATTCATTGAAGGTATCCTCAAATCTATACTTATTTTATACTAGGTTTTTACCCAGGATTGCTTCCCGGGCTCGATAAAATTACTTTAATGAAAATCTGTTTATGATTAATATATAGTTAAAATCATACAAAAATAAAATCTTCGCGAAAGAAAAAGAGGTACATGATCAAAGTGCAAATGCGACATGGTTATAATATAAGCATTAAAATGAGCAATGTAAACCTCAAAAGGTTTACATAGTTAGGAAATAGATAATAGATAGTAGATAATAGATAAGTGATGTGAAACTCATTTTTTAGATAACATGGTTAAGAAACGTACAAATGTAAGGTACACATAAGCCATTACGTTATCCTAAAAAGATTCTAGTGTAAGGTTATGTGTCCAAATGGATGGATCGTGATTGATAATAGTGATATATACGCAAATTCCTAGAGGTCACGATCACATCAAGAAAGCCTCATCTTCTAAGATGTTTTCACACATCTTGATTCTAAAGGCTGGCTTAGTCTCAGGCTAAACTTAAGACAAACTCTCGAAAGTTTATTGCAATTAATTAGCGGGCTAAGATTAATAGACATCCATAAAACTTACAGGATTACAACATACCGGGGGTAGTTAAGGTAGTAATTATTTACATAATGTGTTCTAAAACTTTTGACTATAGTAAGTGTTTTGGGTCAATGCAAACTATACCAAACCACCCGTTGATGAAGCAGGTTTGCGTTCTAAACTGTATCCTATCCCCAAATCAAAATCCATTCCCCCGCACACCTCGATTGCCACCTCCCCTTCCTTTTGCTCTTTTCCCACCTGCACAAATATGAAACAAATTGAATGATGATAATGACTTCACCCAGTAAAAAGTGAAAATGCATGCATGCAGTTCGGCCATGTAGATTCGACTTTACATAGGTTGTCCTTATGCGCAGATCATTAGAAAATGGGCAGAATTCTAGATCACTCATAAAATCATAGAAAAATACAATTGAAACTGTATAAACAATGTACAGATTTTGTTCATTTTCTCGATCGCTGAAAATCATTTCTGTAACCTGTAATGCGGTGATACTGGAATAAGATGAAGCCATACATATTAAAGTACTGAAATGCCGTGATACTGGAATAAAACAAAACCATACCATATTGAAGTATTTTGACAACTACCTAACAAACTATCACCAGTAACCAAGCTGTCAGATAAATATAAATTGTAAGTGGCAACTACATATGTGAAACCAAAAGGTTGTAGATAAACAATAAAATGTGTTAAGTCACATAACATACAAGCTTAATGTTAGGATCTGAGGCTATCATGATTGTGTTTGTTTGTTAGATTTGAACAAATCAAATAGATATGAACAGTTTTAAGTGCAGCGGAAATGAATAACAAACTTTGTAAACACAATCAATAGGAGAAGATAGTTTGATAAACAATTGCTTTTCATAGAGTCGAATGATTTACAATTCAAAAGCAAAAGATTACAGTCAAAGCTTACAAAGTAAACTCTCCCTCAGCCTAGCCTGATGCCTCAAGGTTGGTTACACAAGATGAAAGGATTAGACATGAGGAGAAGAACCCGCTCAGTCAATCAAATGTAACAGTACAGGATACTGTTACATTTATAGGCAAACCAAACCACTGGGGTATTTCAGCTGACGTCACCATCAAAGCGACGTCGCCTAACAACCTGTATCTACTGTCCTTTTACAAATACTGCTATACCTAACCACTAACTATACATAAAACAGATAATTCACTAAACAGCTGCTCTCTCTTTACATCAGTGCTTTCCTCAAGGTTGATCAGTCCTTGATTGGGCAGAGCTTTGTCATCAGCAGATTGTACCAGCAGTGCTTAGTGTCCAGCAGTCTTCTAAGCTTCATCAGTAGTTATGCAGAACAGCAGCAGTTGTATCCGGTCAGTGGATGCAAGACCATCAGTTGTTATAAATCGTTTTCAAGGGGGAAGCGTAATGTAAACCGCTGCTTATTGTGGATCCACTGTTGTGACCAGGTTTTGGCTTTACATTATCTGTTCCTCTGGTAGGGTTCAATCCCAACAATCTCCCCCTGGAACAGATAATGCCAAAAACCTGTCATTATTCTGGATCTTTATTACTCATCAAAAGTTCCCTTGCTTTTCTTTTAAATTCTTCTTCAAATGCTTTGGAGCTTGTATCATCTTCATCCCGGCACAGTGTAAGTTCAAGGAGATCCTGCAAATCTTGAACACTAAGGCCTAGTGCTTCTTTCCTTGATATATACTTCACCTCTCCATTGGATCTGACCAGAGTCAATACGTGGGTCTTTTGATCAGAGAGCCACTTTAGTACTTTTAAACCCAATGGATTTCTTGGGAGAGATTTATTTGATGATGAGCTTTGAGATATTGGCCTTGAGAAGACTTGCAGACTTTCAGACATTCTTTTGAAAGCCATTTCTATGACATCATTTGCTGCAGCTATATCTTCTGCAGTTTCTCTTTCAATCAGCTCCTGCCTTTCAATGTCTGTTGAAGTGTTTGGTGATGCAGGTTTGGTTAACATCCTTTTAAAAAGGTTTTGAAGTTTTTCTGAGTTTTCTTCTTTTAGACCCATTTTCATGATGGATTCTGTGAAGTACTCAACCTCCTTTTCTTTCACCTCTTCACTGGTCAACTGTTCTTTTTCTTCTTGATTTGTCACAAAAGTAGACCGGAACAGTGTATTGAGGTTTTCTATCTGCTGTTCAAGCTTCATTCTTTGTTCATGCTTCTTTGAGGTGCTTGATACAGTTATCTTTCTTTTCTTCAGCCTTTCATAGGCTTCATCAGTCTGCTGTTTTGACCATTTTGATATGGCTTCAGCAGTATCCATTTTTGCATCCACCAGCTCCTTTTTCTTTCTCTTATACTCAGCAGTTAGGTCAGCAATGAGCCTTTTGTATTTGCTCCAGTTTGGAGCATTCTTCTTCTTTGTAGGATCATTCTGGATTTTCTCAATCCTTTCGGCCTCATGCTTTAGAGCGATTATTGGCCATTCTTCGAACTGTTGTTCTTCAGCAGGATAGAATTTCTCTTTCATGATGTAGGCTAGATATTGTTTTCTTAACTTTTTCATTTGATCAGCCTTTTCTTTGTTTAGGTCTTGTGCAAACTCTTCTATCTGCTTTACTTTTGTGAAGTAGAACTCCAGTCTTTTAGCAATGACATCTTCGCTTAAACGTTCACGTTCACTCTCAACTTTAGCTCTTAGTTTAGCTTGCCTTGCCTTGACTTTGAGGTAATCATCCATATCATCTGGTGGCATGTAGCCTATGAGTGAGGAGAATCTTCTTTTTGAAGGATCTTCTTCTGTATAGAATTGCCTCATCTCATTTTTGATAGCTTCAAGTTCCAGTGGATGTTGTGCAGCATTAGGATCATGTATACCCTCATCGGCAGAGATTGGCTTTCTTTTTCTGTTGAAGAGCTTTGGTTGTGACGTAGAAAAGGTGAGAGCAGTGGTGGATGATTGACTAACAGTTGTTGAAACAACTGGTGTCTGAACATCCGTTGTCATTACAACTGCTGATATGTCAGCAGTTGTCTTCTGCTTTTGAGCAGGGGATGGAAGTGGTGAGGTAGTTTTTGATGGTGGTGATGGTGGTGGTGAATCATCATCTGATATGAGATCCCTTCTCCTTTTTAATGAAGAAGGGGCAGATGATGTTTTGGGTGAATCAGTGGTTTGAATCATGGGGAGTGTCTGACAAACAACTGTTGAAACAACTGGTGCTTCAACCACTGCTGTCATTACAATAGATGTTGTAACATCTGTTGTCTTCTGTTTTATGACAGGAGGCAGTGGTGATGGTGTGATTGTAGATGATGGTGGTAGAGCAGTAGTTGCAGTGGTGTGTGGTAGAGTGGTGTGTGTTGAAGATGTGTGTGTTGATGACATGGCAGCTGTTTGGCTACTGACAGCAGTTTTTGTAACTACTGCTGTATCAGCTATTTGACTAACAGGTTTTGATACCTGCTTTTCTTTTTCTTTTTCTTTTTCAGGCTCAATATAAAGGCCATGTTCTATTCCCATCTTATTCATTTGTCTCAACAGCTTGATATTCTCCCCCTTTTTGGCATTATCTGAAGGAGGGTTATCAAGAAAGTATAGGGAAGAAGGAACTTTGCCAGAGACACTTTGAATGCTAGCCTTTATAGCCTTGATATCTGCTTGAGTATCTTTGAACCTTGATTCCACCATGTTGGTCAGCATTTGTACATGAGTAGCATGGTTTTGATCAGCCATTTGTTGCTGTTTTTCAAGCATGGATTGAAAGATATTCCAGAGCTCATTTGCAGCAACTGCATGTTGTGCAGATGCTTGAGTAGGAACAGATGCTTGTGGTGGGGCAGCAGTAGACTGTGCTTTTTGAGCTTTAAAATCTCTTGCACCATCTCCTTTATTTCAGCAACTGATTCTTCAAGTTTGTCAACTCTGTTCGTCAATTCCTGATATTTTGAATCATCACCTACTTTAGTAGGATCATCTGAATCCCCACTAGCAGTGGTTATATCAATGTGTGACTTAGGAACAGAGTCCCAAAAATCACCCATTGATGCCCCTTGTTCTTGGTACTGGGGACTTCTTTCTTCAGCACTCGATAAACCTTTGATGGTACCAGTGGTTAGATCCAACTCACTGGTGGTTACCGAAGTTTCCATGGAAGAAATTGCCTTCAAGGGAGTCTTACTTATGAAACAACTGTCCAACTGAAGATCTGTTGATCCACCAGTTGTAGTTGCTGCTCCACTTGAACTACCACCGAGAGTTACTTGTAACTCAGGGGGTGTAACCTCCTCAATTGTTGCTGGGATAGCAGAAGTAGTAGCATCACACCCAGTCTCTTGTGGGGGTATACTCTCAGTGATAGGTGATAGAGAGGAACTGGTTTGTGTCTGAGCTATAGCAGCTGCATGCAACAAGGGTAGCATGGATTGTGGCATTATGATTGGTGAGGGTATAGGTGTTGAAAGAGACATGTCCTTGGGATCAGGACTGTGGAAGATAGAGCCAAGTGGATCTGGAGCTTCATAATTTGGTGTCCCTGTGATTACAACCTGATCCTTTTGTGAGGATGCAGGAGGAGTTTCAGGCATGGGTTGAGATCTTTCTTCCAACTGCTGTGAGGAAGTAGCAGCAGTGGTTTGTGGTGACTTTTGTGTTGTCACAGGCATTTCCTCTGGGATCTCATCTTCCAGAGTTGCCTTTGTTTTGGGTTTGGTGGGTTTTCTGGATGTTTTTCTTTTGGTCTTTTTGGTGATATCAGGTGTGGGTTTCAAAGCAGTGGTTGTGTTGCTTTGATCACCTGGAGCAGTGGGCTCAGCAGCTGATACCTGAGGAGTAGTTGTAACCGCTAAAATCTGCTCAGGTACCCCTGCTTTTGTTTTTATTGGTGCCAACATTCTAGTGAATGTTTCAGGTGTCAAGCTTTTTATTTGAAAATGGACACCTTGTTTAAGCAAATTTTCATTTTTCTTATCAAATTTTTGTATAAAATAATAACTCAAAAATCTTGGAAACAACAAAAATGCTTTACTTTCAACGTTTTTCACCATGTCATTGAAAATCTCCTGCGAGTAGTTGTAGTCTTTATTATTCAAAATAGCGTAACCCAGGCATTGAATTTTTAATGGTATTTCGTTAAAAGATGTTGTTTTATTCGAAGCACACATCAGAAGTGTGTGAAATAAAAATCTGGGTGCAGATGGAAAATAACCCTTTTGTAGGGTATCTACCTTTGACTGTTCTGCATAGCCCCTTTTCAGAAAATCAGCTTTTAACTCGTTTTTGTCAAAAGAAGCTTTACCTTTCTGATCATCGAGTTTGAAGATTTCTGATAATGATTGCGGAGTGATTTGAAGCGCAGTACCCTGTATTGAGGAGTTAATGGCTACTACTTTATCATCTTGTTTTTCAAGCGTAGCATTTTTCCAGAACTCTCTCTGGGTTTGCAGATATATGGGGGCGTCTACTGTCAACAAAGTTTTGTACTTTGATGTAGATATGGTGTCGAGAATGGAATCGAATGTATGATTGTTTGTGGGTTTTGTGAGTAAACCCAAATAGTTGTGCGATTGTTTGTATGGTATCTCATTGGATTCTTCGGCCGTTTGAGCGACTTCATTTGAAGGTGGTGGTGATTTAGGTTTTGATTTTGATTTTGACTTTGATTTTGTCATTTTTGCGGAGAAGAACGAAGAAGGATTTTGGAGATTTTGAGAAGAAGGGTTGGAAACTGCTATGAGAAGAGAATTTTGGAATTCAATTCGACAGTGTAAAACCCTGTTTGGGGTTTAGGGCAGGGTTTTAGCTGCGGAAAAAATGATCGCTGATGTGGCAGCGGTTATTATGATCTGAAGGCTAAAGACTGACCACGTGTCAAACACTGATGAAATGGATGAAGGATGGAAAACAGTTGTTTTAAGGGCCACTGACGTATCAAGCATCAGTGGTTACAACGGTAAAAATTGTGGGCAGTGGATGATTTTTACTATCAGTGGATAGGACACTGATTTTGAACATCAGTGCTTGTCAAGAAAATGAGGGATCAGTGGTTAACTTTCAGCAGTGAACAGTGTTTAGAGATCAGACGTTGGAACAAAACAGTGGTTAGGGTAAATGGTACAGATCTGAAGGACAAGTATTCCAGCAACAGTTTTGAGAATTTTCATTCAAGGTTTTGCCACATGTCAATTTTGAAAGACAGTGGTTTAGTACCCTAGATGATGAAAACTTTTTGCTAAGGCAACTCATTTTCGTTTAATACTCAATTAAAACATGAGTACCCTAGTAATTCAAAAACTAATACATAAATACTAAAGTTGAATCCGCTGTAGAAGCTGTTATAACTACACCATAACTGCTAGTCTTTAACTGGACTTTGCCTTCAACAGTGCATAGCCCTCATGAGACAATAAGCCCATCAGTCTTTATATGGAGCAGGAATTAATTATAACAGTCCTTAGCATGATCAGCTGTTATAACCACACCACCCTTTCAGAGTTGGACCATTAAACAAATCCTTGACACTATTAATCTTCTGTTGACTTACCAAACAAATCTACAGACACAATTCAACATCAACATAATATAAATATTACTGAAACAATAAATAATAAGTAAAAATAAAACACAACAAAGATTCATAAAATTATATTTAATCATTTATTCAGGACCTTGAAACTAAAAGTCCAATAATTACATGACATACTGAACAATATTCAAGTTCAAATCTAAGAATAACAGCAAGAACTAATAAACTTTAGTTTCCACTACATCTATTGCTGAACCTCTTGATGTATGTCCTTCAGCATCGCCATAAACTGCACGTCTCTATCACCACACTCCATATTACTGACAACACAAATAAGAATAAGAAACTAATCTAAAATTCAAACGTGTCTTTTTCATTTTTATTGCACATCTGAGTTTTCACGAGCTTTGGACGAATGTATACTTTCTTTAAAAGAAGAAAATCTTCCTGGAGCAAGAAAACGTGACTTTGGATTTAACGGAAATCAAAAAAAAAATGGCACATGTAACTTTAAAGTTGCATCTCTGCCATCAAAAAAGGTAACACATGCAACTTTTCACGATGTTGCAACAATGATATTGCAGCATCGATATTGAAAGGTTGATGTGGGATGCGAATTTACATTGAACTAACGATGTTGGAACAATGATACAGGAACGATAACATGTAAACATTATCAACAAACATTCGAACAAAGAAGTGTAATGGGAAATTAGCTGCTAAATCACAAGAAATATGCATTTGAGAGAGAAAGATACGGTAACATATATGAGCGAGCGAGATTTGAATGTGAAATCAGATAATTGTATCTTATTTATAGAATAATAAAAATATATATGGTTTGAAATTTGAATTTCAAAATTACTAATATTAATTAGTAATTACTGATTTGATTTGAAAGCAATTGTTATGATGTTTTTTGGGAACTGAAATATGCAAAGTAGGAAAAAAAAAAAAGAGAACGTCAATTTTAAATTACCTTTTATATATTTTTTATTTCCAAATTTCAAAATTACTGAGAGATAATAACCGTCAGTTTGAAATTCTAGTTTTGCATATTTAAAAAGTCCAAAGCTCAAGAAATTACAATTAATTATTATTGATTAGATTTGCAACAAATAGTCAAAAAGTATTTTTTTTATTTTTTAATTTAACATTAAGGATAAAAATATATATGGTTTGAATTTTGAGTTTCAAAATTACTGATATTATTAGTAATTACTGATTTGATTTGACCGCAATTGTGATGATGTTTATTGGGAACTGACGTTTATTGGGAACTGAAAGGTAAGTAGTGTATATCTTTATATCCCTCCTTATTAAAGTAAATAAATATTACTAATCATATGCAAAGTAGGGAAAAAAAAGAGAGAACGTCAATTCTAAATTACCATCTTGCATAAATTTAATTTGAAATTCATATTTTGCATATTTTAAAAGTCCAAAGCTGAAGAAATTACCATTAATTATTGATTTGATTTGCAACAAATACCCATCAAGTATTTTTTTTTTAATTTAACATTAAATTTCATCAGGAAAACAATATTGGAGGAACTCTTATCTCATTGCAATGTAACGATTAGGTAAAATGGTAATTTCATTTTAATTCTAGTTTTTATTTGATAATTTCAATATATGACTAATTAACACCATGGATGGTAAATATCAATGGATGTCAAGAATAAAAAAGTGACAAGTGCCTATTTTTTCCTATCAGTAGATACCGAACGTCAATTGTCATTATGACTTTTCTGTAATTACTGATATTATCAGTAATTACTGATGATGATTTGAAAGCAACTGTCATTGTCATGATGACTTTTCTAATTTTTAAACCGTGAGTTTGAAATTCACATTTTGCATGTTTTAAATGTCCAAAGCTCAAGAAATTAGCATTAATTACTGATTTGATTTCCAACAAATAGTTATAAAGAATTTTTTAAATTGTATGATCAAAACAATGTTGGAGGAAATCTTACCTCATTGATATGTAAAGATGAGGTAAAATGGTAATTTCATTGTTATTCTAGTTTTTATTTGATAATTTCAATCTATCACTAATTAACACCATCAATAACAAAAAAGTGAGCAGTGGCTGTTTTTTAGGAAAACAACTGATGGTCAATATCAATAGATGTCAACAATAAAAAAAAAGTGAGCTGTGGCTATTTTTCCTATCAGTGGATACCCAACAGTTTTTTAAACACTGATGTTTGGTCAGTCAATGGTCAACAGATTTTGAAGAAACATATGTTTCGCCTTAAACAGAATTTTGCCCATAAACAGAAGTTTGACCATAAACAGGTGTTTGCACATAAAGAGATGTTTAAAACCACTGTTGGGTCAAACAAATTTCACAACAGGACCAATACTCAAATAGATGTTGACCTTAAACTGATGTTTGGTTTAGAGCCAAACATCTGTTAAAGCCCAAACATCTGTTTAACCCTGAACAGGGGTTTCCATTAACTATTGACCAAATTGCAAACAAATGTTAAAACCACTGTTTGTTATTGTACTTCTTTACAAAATTACATAAAATTCAAGAAAACGAAACAAACACTTAAAGAACTATAATTTAACACATAATCTAATCGGGCAAAGCAATCTATTATCTAAGAATTCACTGATTCTTACAACATGAAACAAACTCATAATGAAATACTAAAGTTACATAAGAACCACTGATAATTAAATACTAAATTTGAATCCGTTGTAGATGCTGAACCACTGCTGATACTAAACAGTCATTTTCCTTTGATTAATCAAACTCTAGGTACATAAAGTGCAAACAATCGTTTTCCTGAACAGATGTTCTAGTTAATAACATCTACTATTCAACCTAACAGGGGTTTCCATTAACTATTGACCAAATTGCAAACAGATGTTAAAGCCACTGTTTGTTATTGTACTTCTTTACAAAATTACATAGAATTCAAGAAAACGAAACAATCACTTAAAGAACTATAATTTAACACATAATCTAATCCGGCAAAGCAATCTATTATCTGAGAATTCACTGATTCTTACAACATGAAACAAACTCATAATGAAATACTAAAGTTACACAAGAACCACTGATAATTAAATACTAAATTTGAATCCGTTGTAGATGCTGAACCACTGCTGATACTAAACAGTCGTTTTCCTTTGATTAATCAAACTCTAGGTACATAAAGTGGTTGTCTTTAACAGGACCTTGTCTTCAACAATGGATAGGCCTCATCAGTCTTTGTTCATAAAGAGCTCCTTTAAAACAAACTTTATGCTTCTTTTAATACAAAAAAGGTAGGAAACACCATTACTCTAGACTCTCTATAAAATCTTATCTTACAACAATAGCAGATCCTTTCTTGCGTTTAGTAGGAACTACTGTGGGTTCTCCATCATCATCTTCTGCACAAGTGAATTATAATCATCATCATCATTTAGACATAAGCAAGTAAACTATAAATTTAATAATCTTTCTTTGTGTTTAATTAAACTTTATGCTTCTTTGAATACAAACCTATAATAACCCGCAGCAGATTGTATGAATTTCAAACAACTGTGATTAGACTGAAATATAAACCGAGAATTAGAGTATATCACTTCAAAATAAAAAAAAACTCAAAATTGAAAATCAGAGTAGCAAAAAACACATACTTTAAACGATGTTGGAACAATAATACTGGAAACAACCGTGGAACAATCATCATCATTATATGAGAATACCCTTAATTTATGGAACCTGTAGAATGAAATGCTCCACTGTTGGGTTATTAACTTTCATCCTCACTTTCCCTAAATTTATCAATTCTAATTTTCAACAGGATGTAATACAATTATTACCTTAATTAAGATATCTTCAACTGCAAACAACAATAGCAAACAACATCAAACAACAATAGCAAACAACATCAGACAATAATAGCAAACAACATCAAACAATAATAGCAAACACCTGATGTTGAATCCACTGTAGATGCTGAACCACTGCTGTTACAAACAGATAATACCAATGAAACTCTAATTTCAGAAAGAATAATGGCTGAACATACTCAAACATCAATAATCAACAGATGTTATACTCATATCATCACCATCTAGAAAAAAACGCTAATTTCAAAACATATTCAAACATACCAGCTTATGGCAGAAATCTATCCGCAGCTAAGCGGATTTCAACTTTGATGACAACAACCCTAACAATGGTTACATGAAAAGACACAAAAAACAAAGGATTAGTATAAATAACAGGAAATCATGAAAGTATTTCAACTAAAAAAAAGAAGAACAAACCTTTTGATTAAGTAATCGATGAACAAAAGATGATTTTATGGTGGCGTCTGGAAGAAGATTAAGGTTTGTGAAATTTGAATTTGAATCGCCTGAATATAGAGAGAGAAAGAACCCTAGGCTTTTGTAAAGAAAGATCAGAAGTGAGAAGAGAGGTTATATAAGGAAAAGAGGATGGCACTGTTGGGCGGGAAAAGAGAACTGAGGATGCCCTAATCAAGTGACACGTGGCCCAAATAACTTTCATTTATTATATATAATAGATTAACTAAATAAATAATAAATTAATATTAAATCCTATCATAATTTAATAAAATATTATCCTCAAATCTAAATTGTTTTTTATTATTTGGTGTACACAATTATATTTATTTAAAACGCGGGGTTTTTAAAAATATTATTTTTTTTATTATTTACTATACAAAGTTACATTTATACAACCCGTGTAATACACAAAGTTTTTAAAGATATAACTTTTTATCATTTGCTATGTAAAATTAGATTTATTCAACACGTGTAATACAAGAGGTTTCTTAAGGATATATTTTTTTATTATTTGGTAGAATTTTCAACCCGACTATACACGGGTTTTTTTAAAGATACGACGTTTTTAGTATTTAATATACAAAATTACATTTGTTTAATCTGTGTAATACATATGGTTTTTAAAGATATAACTCTTTTTTAAATCTATTCAACACGTGTAATATACGGAGTTTTTAAGGATGTAATTTTTTATTATTTGGTAGATTTATTCAACCCCACTATACACGGGTTTTTTAAAAATACGATGTTTTTACTATAAAAAATTACATTTATTTAATATGTGTAACACACATGGTTTTTAAAGATATAACTTTTTTATTGTTTGATATATCAATCCGTGTAATACACGGGATGCTAACCTAGTTATTATCTATGTATAAATATCATTTTTTAACAATTGCAGTTATGTTAAAATACATAACTACTAAACTTAAAAATAAAATAAAAAATTAAAAAAAAGTGACCCTTATTTCACACTACTATAAATCCACCAGTTAACATAATCAAATACCAACACAAATTACAGCTAAACCAGTATGGCACTAAAAACCACCACCACCACTCCGTTGACATTTACCGTCAGGAGACATCCGTCAGAGCTCATCGTTCCGGCTAAACCGACAGCACGAGAACTGAAGCCTCTCTCCGACATTGACGATCAATGCTAAAAGACCAGAGTTCAGATCATGACATAGAGTATAATTAGTATTTATTAGTATAATTTAAGAGTAGTAGTAGGAATAATCAAATCTTTGCCAGTCGAAAAAAATAAAGATTAAAGAACACATGAATTGGTGAGTTACGTGAAGCAATGAGTTCTGACTTTTTAGCATTGAATAGTTATCATCAATTGTTACATGTATTCAAGTTTAATTTACACACCATTGAAAATAATTTCTATATTACAAAACTTTCTTTTAAGTTTTAACACTTAAAAACCACAAGTCATGAGAGATGTTTTATTATTTTTTTAGGTGGTCTAACAAAATAATAAGTGTTTTTAGGATATTTTTAAGACTGTTTTAGTTTCTAGACAATTCACTACTCATAGTAGCAAATTTAAAAAAAAAAAAAAAAACTAACACTAGATATTCAAGTTGCTAGGAACTCATCAAATACGTTGACATAGCAAAACTCAAAAAAATTAAGACTCTTCCTTTGACAATAATTGCAAAAAAATGAGCTTGTTTCATGAAGAAACACTGACCTTCAAGGTAGTATCCAACTAGGACTTCAACTCTTGGCGATCCGAACTGTTAGCTACAAAACAGAACACCGTTAGGACTCGTTACAGGAATGGGGTTATTCCTGTAACCACCCTCCGGCGTGAGAATAAGTCTCGGTTTGGGAGAAAGTATAAGTGTATAGAGAGAGAGTAAACGAGAGCAAGATGGATCATACCTTAGATGTTTACCTCTATTTATAGTTTACCATTAGGGTTTCCCTTAATTAGGATGGGCTCCGATAAGTTAGGGATTTGCATGATCTTCCCCAAAGAATGAGGATTCGGTTACGTGATTTATCCATGCAGAATAGAATATTCTAGAATAAATGTTTATAATTAATTATTTATGATAAAATAATAGATAATGACCGGGTCGGGTTAGCCGTTCCGGGTCATACCTCGTCATGTCCCCCCAGTCCGAAGTTATGAAATGAAATTCATGAAATCGGACTAAAAAAGGAAAAGTAAAAACTTCCCCCTTTGAGTGTTAGCTTCTCGAGTGGGGTACCGTTGTGTTTTTTGAAAAAATGGCGGCGATGGGAAAGGATGTGACAGTTAAATCATCATTAAAATGACAATTGTCCCCACCCTGCTCTGACGCGTGTTCCCATCCGTTTGTCTTTTCAAATTCGAAAAGTTGCCATTTCCGTATAAATAGAGTTCCTGTTTAGGGTTTTAACTTTCATTTTCTTCTTTGTGCACGAACACTTCCTTCAATTTCTTGAAACGAAAAATTGTCACACCCCCAAAATACCACCTAGGGAATGTCCCTGCTAGGCGTGTGACGTACCAACAATGAGCCACTAATTACATTGAACCCATACAAGTTTCTAAATAAAGTTCTCAATCATTAATAAAATACCATCAACAAGTTTAAATGAAAACCAATATGTTCAGCGGAAGCAAATAGTAAACCAAGGTTAAACAATTTCAAAACCAATGTATAGTATCAAGAAATCAATCGCATGAATCCCTCCAATCGACCCATGACCACTCTAGCTACTCCAGAAAGCAAGTTCCCAATCATAGACATCTAACGACCTGCGAGCATGCAACAAGTGTATCAGACAAGGCTGGTGAGTTCATAGTTTTACGAAAACGTTAGTTACCAAGTGTTTAGTTCAGTTCATTGCATGTAATGTAGATAATAACCCGAGTACCGTACAAGATGGCTACCAGATTGTTTTGCCCGTCCCCATTGCCCCCTATCTAAGCAATGGTCACGATTTAAGGTCATTAGTTCACGCCCGTCCTCGCAGGTACGGTGTGAGATTGCCAAGCCTAATAGCGCTATCAACTAACACCCCGTTACCTCTCAGGTAACTATTCGGTATAAGATGGAACTTAAATGATAGGAAAGAGTGTATTATCTAACATTTCCAGTTTAGTTCACAAAACGTTTCCTCTCAGGAATACCCGATTGATTTACCCAAGACCCATTCCTCCCAGGAATGCCCAAAAGACTGTCCCAACCACCGGGACACATGCTCAAGAGATGAACTCACCTTAGTTTTGCTCGGTAAGACTAGTTATGTGTTCAAGTTGCTCAAAACGATCCTAACATGGGTACCATTAACAATCAGTCGTATATCGCTTAATCTTTATATTCTATACACACATTACACAAGTAGGCACCGTATAATATCATGCAAGTTGTGGCCAACAATCATGCAGCACAAGTATTTCATATCATTAAACACCAAATTCATAACATAGTGAGTGTTTGGTTCATAAGTGATCCATATTACCAGTCCACACAACTCATGGCAACTAAATCCCTTCAATGATCACCCTAGTGTTTGACTTAACTGAATTAACGGCCCAAATACAATTTATAATTCCACTTTAATATTAATACTTGTTTACCAATTAAAGTTAATAACAACCCCTTTTGTTTTGGCCCACACTAGCACCACCCCTTGACATGTTAACCCAACCTTCTGTCCAGCCCAAACATACCTCGGCCCCAAACATTTCCCTAAACAATCCTGTTTCCCCTTATGCTCGGCCCAATGCTCCCAATTATTCAACATACATGTCCAATTTTCATGAAAGCCCAATACCCTTTTATTTCATAACAGTGGCTTTTTATTAAGCAATTACACCCAAATCAAATAACACCATAATTCTAATTACTCAGCATAACTTAATCAGCTCATCAGGAAAATAATCAACCAGTTTCGATAACTCCCTAATATGACTCCTATACATCAATACAACATATTCAATCCATGGATGATATTAAAATAAGTTAGTCTATCTTAACAATCCGTACATACACCAATCGCACACATTGTGATTACCTTTATCCCATACGTACATGTTAATTAATCAATTCTGTTACAATTTATATTAATCATTAAGATTTTCCCATAGCCATAACACTCACAGTTTCATCATGACCCATACTCGAACTTAACCTGTCACTATAATCATCCTACCAATTCATCACATTCATAACCATAATATCATACAAAATCGCTAAACATCAATTCATGATTCCTAAACAGATTCATCAAACACTACTCGGGTCATATAATCTCAGTCATCCCTTTGTTATTTGTTCAGCATGTAACAAGAAATCAAGAATTATAACAAGCCTATGATACCTAAATATTCATTGAGATGCAAGAACATAATCATGACTTTCACACACTTATAAAACAACCCATGCAACTATGTTAACCAGGAATACACACAAATAAGATCAAACAAATAAGAGTTTGGACAAGTATGAAGCCATTAACCAAAAGAACTCGACCCAAGGAGGAAGCCTCGAGGGGGGGTTTCCTGCTGATCGCAAGTTTGAGAGAGGAAGTAGGGTTTGTATATGTGTTGTATTATCTTTTTACGTGAATTATGTGTGCAATACACGCTATACTAATAGCCGGCCCCCAATATAAAACCTATTTGGGCTCGATCAGGCCCAACATAATTCCAAAGCATACATGTAATTGAGTTGGTTGGGCTTTGGGTATGCGTGTGTCAAGATGCGGCCCGACATGAGTAATCCTAACACCCGACCCAAACGTGAGCATATATATGATGTAAGCGGCCCAAACATATTCGGCCCAAAGACAAGAAATACAAGTCTTATAATTAACAAGTTTTTATACGATGAATAACGAGCAATTAGAATTACAAGATTAAACGACACGGACCTCGAAAGTTCGGGTTGTCACAAAAATGGCCTCCAAGACCGTCGAGTCCTCTTCATCTGCCCCAACATGTTCCGATGCCCTGTATATCAAGTGGGGGCAAACTTCGTTCAATAATCTTCTTCAAGATTACAATATTAGGGCGGAGTGGAATCCGGTGTTGCCGTCGAAAACAGATACGACCTTTCCGTTGAAGCAAGGTAAAATCACTCTGTTTAGTGATTTTTTCAGGTTTTGCAACTTTCGATTACCAATCACCAAGTTCTGCAAGTTAGTCCTTGACCATTATCCCATCCACATTTCCCAACTGCATCCGTTAGCGTTGGTAAAACTCCGACAGTTTGAGTTTGCCTGTATCGCCTTAAGGCATATCCCTGAACTCCTAGTTTTTAGGGCTTTTTTCGTCCTTGTATGGAAATCCCCCTTTTTACCTTCGATAGAAGGGACACCGATGCATCTTGCCTGAAAGACATTCCTACCAGTTCCAAGGATAAGGACTGGAAGAAAAAGTTCTTCTATATCGATGCCGCTGTCATTCACGGAGAGATGCAGTGGAGGGAGATGGGACCAAAAGACAAGGTTAAAGACGAAGCCCCTCCAAAAGATGCTTATGTAGCCAACGCTCTTTACACAAGGCTATGCGGGTGTCCGTTTGTGTGCACGGTGATCCCTGATGGAGCCTTGGTAATGGCGGGGATGAGCCTGTTATGGCGTGATATCAAGTTGTACCCCTCGTTTCGTTGTTGGAACATTCAAAATCAAAACGTATGGCATCCATCAGCCTTATTTCGTCTGGGCTTATCAGCATTAGGCCTGCCCCGGAACCTTTCCCGCTGGATGATCCATCAGTGTAAAGTTTCCAGGTTTGCCTGGCTGTGCTGGATTCTGGGATGTCCTAAATGGCGGGGTCCTGTATAGTTTCTCCATCAAGAATTTCGGCCAAGAAGTCGGCGATCACCTGCCCCTTGATTGCTGTTCGCTTTCGATATTCGATATCCAGGGCTCCCAACTAGATCGCCCATTTAGCCAATCTTCCGGAAATCTCTGGCTTGTGCAAAATTTGCTATAGCGGGTAGTTTGTTAGAACCTGTACGCGATGCCCTTGAAAGTATCTTCGTAATCGCCGGGTAGCGTGAACCAGAGCTAGTACCAACTTTTCGAGCGTTGGATACCGCGTTTCGGGTCCCGCCAGAACTCGGCTGATGTAGTATATAGGCGTTTGTTTCCCATATCTCTCCACCATGAGCACCGTGCTTAATCCGTTATGATCCGTCGCCAGATACATTTTGAGTAGTTCTTCCGGGTATGGCGCTGTCAACATTGGTAGTTTCTCGATGAAACGCTTCATGTCTTGCAGGGCTTCTTCCGCTTCGCTGGTCCATTTGAAATTTTTCTTGTTAAGGCAATCTTTCAGCGTCTTTATGAATGGCAAATATCTCTCGGAATGTCTTGCCAGGAATCTGTTTATGGCCACTAGACGCCCGTTTAATGCTTGCGCCTTTTTCAAAGTCCTGGTCGGGGGAGGGCATCCGCGTTATGGCGGCTACTTTTTTCGGGTTAGCTTTAAAGTCATCCCGGGTGACCACTACCCCAAGAACTTTCCTTCTTCTACCCCAAATGAACATTTTTTTAGGGTTGAGCTTTATATTGTACTCTCTGAGCTTTTGGAAGGTTTCTTCAATGTCCTCAAGCATTTGTTTTTCCTCCCTGCTCTTGATTACCAAATCATCAAAGTATACTTCTAAGTTTCTGCCGATTTGCTTTTCGAAAGCTTTGTCTATGAGCCGCTGATAAGTGGATCCGGCGTTTCGCAGGCCAAAAGGCATTTTAGTATAACAAAAAATACCCACACCGGTATGAAACGCCGTTTTTTCTTCGTCTTCTCTGGACATTTTGATCTGGTGATAACCCTTATAGGCGTCTAAGAAACACTTGTACCTATAAGGGACCAGAGAGTCGACCTTGAAGTCCATCTCCGGCAGTGGGTAGGAGTCTTTGGGGCATGCTTTATTCAGATCTTTAAAATCTATGCACATTCGCCATGTGCCGTCTGGTTTCTTGACCATCACAGGGTTTGATACCCATGTGTGATACTTTGTGTGATAACCCGTAACTTCAAGGTAAAAACAGTTGTTTCGCTTTTATGAATCGAATCTTATAGTTATTTTATTTGATAAATTCATTATGTCCCTACTGAGTTATATTTGAACCATAGCCATGTCCCGCTAGTTGACCCAACCTACTCGCGCAACCCGAAACCTTGGAAGGTCAAAACTTAGTGTGGATATTTTACACGACTTGCTAACTCATTGTGCATATATTCGTCGGTTTAGTTAATATATATATATATATATATATATATATATATATAGGGGGAGATTCATTTGAGAAGAAAATTAAATTGAGAAGAAAAAGAATAAAGGGTACAATTGTAAAATATTAAATAGTTTTTCTCTCATCTCATTTATTATTATTTTTGACTAATTAATTAGTCATAAAGAGTATCATCCTACACAATAAATTTTTTGCCTAGACACATCAAAATTTATCCTACACGTTTTTTAAATTTATCCTACACATACTGAAATTTATCCTACACAACTCGTAATTCATCCTAAACACCTAATAATTTATCCTACACTTTAAATTAATTTTTTTCTTCTTTGAAAAAATATATATTTTTTTTAAATAAGTTACAAATTTAATTTAGTTAGCTATTAAAAAGGAAGACTAACAATTAATGACCTATCTAATTTTACCAATATACCCTTACACCCATATTAAATACAAAAATTAAATGAAGTAAAATGAAGCATTATTATTGGTTGAAGTTTGTTCTTTTTTATTCTTACAAAAAAATTCTTCTCATTTGAACCCTCCACTATATATATATATATATATATATATATATATATATATAGATAAATAAATAAAACAATAATAATAGTAATGATACATGTTAATAATGATAATACATAAATGCAAGTTTTGAAATCAAGTTGTTTGGTGGGAACCCTTACGTGACCCTAACCCCCAGCCCACCTTAACCCATGTCTCGGCCCACACAATCAACTTCCACCGCCAATATTCAGCCTTAAATACACACATATATATATATATATATATATATATATATATATACATGCACGTAATGAAAACCCTCACGCATAACACACTACGGCAGAATAAGAATCACCCCTCTCACCATCGCAAGTCTTCCTCCCTCCCTCGAAAATCTGTGACGAACCAGCCGTCACCTTCTTCTCCGGCGAGTTAAATCTCCGACGAACACCGGTTAGATCTCGCTCTCTCTCGTCCGTAGTTCTAGTTAATAGACTCGTCGCGGTTTCGGTTCGATCTCAACTTAAAACCTTGCAAGAAAATAGGTTATACATGATACTGTTATTAACACTATGTGCATCGTGATAGTATGGAGTGGATTATGTGTAAGTGTATGCGCATGGGAACTGTATTTGACATTGAGGTGTGAACGTATGTATAAATAGGGTATATTAGTTTTGTTACGGCAACTGTGATGTAAGGTTGTGTTGTGACTACATGTGAATATCAATCTTGACTTGCTTATAAGATGATTATATGGAAATATAAACTAACTGTTGCAACTACTTTGTGTAATACGATAGAACAGATTGTATATGAATGTATGTGAATGATTCGAAATATATGTGAAGGATATTTGGAATAGGTGATAATGGGTTTTATCTTTTCATGAATGTACAACCATATATACTGAGCGTACAACCTGGTTAAGCACGTTTAAGTGTTTAACATGAAAATAATGATTTCAATGTGTGTATATTATGTGCTTCGAATGATAGAACAGTGCTTGTTATGATGACTGTGTAAAGTGCTTTTCATATGTTCACCATCTTTATTCACAGGATCAAGTATTTGTAAACGTGAGCTAGTAATATACAAAGTAGACTTAGGCTAATGCACTATTCCATTCGAATCTGGGTTTTCTTTTGAATGTTCTTGGTGGGTACAAGTTGTGTATGCACAGGGTACAACTCACCTGCATGTCATATGAATTGAAACATGAATTGATAACTAAATACTGAATGATTGGGAATGGAAGTCGCACACTCACGAATATTTTAATGATCCTGCCGTACACTCAAACCGCACAGTCATTTGTTTAATCACGCATGTTTGGGCCAATAGGGGTATTGTTGTTTGGGCTTATAACATATTTGGTCACACACAAATACTCATGTCGCACACTAATATGGATGGGGTATACAATTTCTATTCGCACGCTCTACTTGAAACCGCACACTTGAAATGTGATTGTACGATGTCTAAAAGTGATGTGTTAGGTATGTGATGACTGGTGAGTTAAATAAGTAATATTGAAATACGATGTGTGCTATGTGATTAATATCTGATTCGTGACAATGTGTGATTTCGAACCTAATTAGATGTGGTAAATTATAATAGGGCGCACTTGACTAAAGTGTTTTAACAAGTAAACTATCTGCCGAGCAACCAAAGGTGAGTTCGCACTCCTAAGGCATGGGATTCCTGGTGGGTTGGGAATGAGATTAAGAAGCTAAGATGAAACCTGTATATTCACCACTAATAGACTACATTTAATCCTGTGTATTCTCGGATTGGGAAGAATACGTACCTCTGTCCTCGGATTGGGAAGGACGCCTACATTTAACCTGCATATTCTCGGTTGGGTAGAATACGTACCTCCGTCCTCGGATTGGGAAGGACGCCAATATACATAACTAGTCTAGTGGTTCACAACATGGGGTAGCCCCCACTAATTATGGTTTGGAAAACAAGGAAAGCTGGTTAACCTATAGTTGCAAACAAACTCACGATTTTTGAAACTACTTTAAAACGAACACCAACTGTGAACTCGCTCAACTTTGTTGTTGACTCGTTGTTACATGCCTTGCAGGTCGCTAGGTATCTATGGAGCTTGCACGAGTGGAAGGAGTCATTGTGGGACATGGACAATGTGTGCCATGTTAAACTTGCTAAACTTATAACTTATGTTTTGGTTTTACATTTGATGCTTCCGCTGTTTAACTTGAATTTGTGAACTTATTTTTGAACACCAATTATATTGTGTGGTTGAACTTTTAATTAATTTACTATATTATTCAATATGATTGGTGGCTTGATCCTGGTCAGCCACGCCTCCTGCGGTAATACTCCGCTTGTGGATTTTGGGGGTGTGATAGATTGGTATTAGAGCCATTGGTTATAGTGAACTCGGTTTTAAAAAGGGAAAAGCTTTTTGACAAACCAAGACTATAACCTGTACTGTGCTCAACGATCCACAACGATGCTTCGCTCCACGTGCAAGGCTCAACACTAGGTGGTATGATTTAAGTTTATATTGCCTACTTGATAGATTACTTTTGTGTAATGTGTTGTTTATGGTATGTTTATTTAGAGTAGTAGCATGCTGCCTGTTAGCCCTACTACGTCCCTTATGACACACAATTGTTTAACTATTTGACAAGTGGTGGTCAAACCCCTTTCTGATTTCTCATCACCCTGCTACGACAATCGTATATGCGTTCTATCTACTCATACGCTTACCTCGACAGGACGTCGCCATTTGACCCTCCGTACATTCGGTTTGCACGTCAACATTCGCGAAAACTAGACCTGGCTCAAACGAACTCGGGGTTAGGAGAACTATTCCCATGCATCCCTGTTGACGAACCTCATCATCTCCAACCAGAAATGAAGTAGCCACAGTTACGCGCGTTCGCCGTTTTACAACTCGCAACCCTACCAACCAAATTCTGTTTTGGACAAGTGATATACTTCCATGACCGTGATGAAACGAACTTCTTTTTTGTGTCGTGCCGCCATACCTCACTACTAGAATTGCTTCTAAGAAACAGATTACTTGGTTGACTTCTTCGGTTAATGTTGGACCCCTGTTTTCGCTCGATTCTTCGTATGAACCTCATTAATTCCCTGTTTCTTCGGTTGGCAACTGATTTAATGAAACGCCAACAACCATACCACGATTTTCACTGATCATCAGACTACCTTATTACCCTGTTGGATGGTTTATTCTTATACTACTTGATTAGCTCTCTCGTATATCCAACTTAGCGAATGAATGCCATTACTGGTGAAGTAGTCTTCAGGACATTTAGGGACGGAGATATGGATCACTCAACCCACCGGCGAACACGATAATTTATACGTTTACCTGACCCACCTTACACTACAAGAGTCGTATTTTAACTCCATGATAGTTTTCCATATATATATGCGGAATCTTTTCGCTAGCCTTTGTACCAACACCTGATTGTCGATTAATGCTTTGTTTAATTTCTATCATTGGCTTAGATCAAACCATCACTCCCTTACCACAGTGACATCACGTTCTTGCTTCTCCATGCTGAGATACTGTAACGAACACACTCTAGCTTAGAGAATTTGGAAGGCTCGACATTTGATCATTTGTTATCACTCCTTGAAACCTTGAGGGTAGTGATGTATTACTATTGCTGATACGATCATACCCTTTTGAGCGCGTTTTCACGTCTTTCTTTGGAACCTCATGAATACGCAGGCATATTTCAGATTCATTCACACAACCAGAGGAAACTCCTCCGAACTTGATTGCTTACCGACTCGATAAATCGCAAACTCATCTAAGTTCATGGATCAAGGTGAATTATTCCTCCTTCGCATGTGGGCGAGCCCAACAACTTTGACGGAAGTTTCAACAAACCTTAACACTGCAAACTTGTCCGACAACCATTCTTCTCTGGTTAATTCTTGTTATGCTTAATATACCAGCGTGGCACTTCAATTCGACAAATGGCGTTCTTCATTTTAACCTTATGCAACTTGTGTACAACTAGTTATACCCTCGACGACAGGTAAACCCCTACTACGGATTCCTAAATGTTTACACATCGATGGCGACTACCCTTTTTGCATGTTTCCCCATTCATTCACGATATACTTCTCGAGTCCTATGATCCTTATACTAACAACAGTCTTCGCGAACTCTCGCTTGGAAGAGTTACTCTCTACGAACGTTGCTCGAGGAGCAATGTGCCATGAATGTCACAGATATGATGATATCATAAGCACTGTCCTTGGAACTCGGTACGACCGATATAGATTCTTAGTCACGACATTAGAATTCAGCCTACCTTGACGGATATGCCACTTGTTTTCTTTGATGACATCTTAAGCTACTCCAAGAACTAGTAGGAATCTGAACGATACCTACACCTTACCATGGATCCCCTACAACACAAACAACCTTATGTTTAGTTTCCAATGAACGGCTTTTGATGTTGTGAAGCCTGCTTTTCTTGATCGTATGCACAAACCCTCGCAAAACTAACTCGAAAGATTTCTCAGGAATCCGCGTTTCAACAGTTGAAGGTGGAACTTCGTAACGCACCCATTCTTTCGTTACTAGAAGGCACAGACGATTTCGTTATTTATTGTGATGCGTCTATCCAAGAACTTAGTTGTGTGTTGATGCAACATGAGAGAGTCGTTGCTTACGCATCACGCCAACTTAAGGCTCACGAAAAGAACTACACTACCCATAATTTGGAGTTGGGAGCAGTAGTGATTGCACTCAAGATATGGAGACATTACTTGTACGGTACCAAGTGTACCATCTACACTGATCACAAGCGTCTCCGGTATATCTTGGATCAGAAGGAGTTGAGCATGTGACAGCATCGATGGGTCGAACTCCTCAATGACTATGAGTGCGCAATCAAGTATCGTCCAGCCAAGGCCAACGTTGTGGCTGATGCCCTCAGTCGGAAAGGAACCAAAACCTAAGCATGTACGTGCGTTACAGCTTACTATGTCCCTCTAATCTTCCTACCCAGGTCCGCAACGCTCAGGTTGAAGCATTGAAAGAAGAGAACCTCTTAGCCGAGTCCATGCGGGGCATGGAAAAGCAACTTGTACGTAAGGAAGATGACACTTACTATTTCAGGGAACGTATCTGGGTTCCATCCTATGGAAACCTACGAGAGCTTGTGGTGGACAAAACACACAAGTCTCGTTACTCAGTGCATCCTGATTCTGACAAGATGTACCAGGATCTCAAAACTTTGTATTGATGGCCCCACATGAAAGGTGACATAGCAACCTATGTTAGTAAATTCTTGACCTGTGCTAGGGTTAAGATGGAATACCAGAATCCATCAGGATTACTCTAATAACCTGAGATCCTGAAATGGAAATGGGAGCAAATTTCCATGGATTTCGTCACTGGCTTACCTTGATCTCAGCGTGGAAATGATACCATTTGGGTGATCGTGGATCGACTGACCAAGTCTGCACATTTTTGGCTATCAAGGAAACGGATAAGTTTTCTACTCTAGCAGACATCTACCTAAAGGAAGTAGTATCAAGGCACGGGGTGCCAACCTCCATCATTTCTGATCGTGACTCACGTTTTACATCTAAATTATGGCAAGCTATGCACAAGTCTTTTGGCTCTCGATTAGACATGAGCACGGTGTATCATCCACAGACGGATGGGCAGTCTGAACGCACCATCCAAACCCTTGAAGACATGCTTTGAGAATGTGTAATCGACTTTGGTAATGGCTCGGAAAAACACCTCCCGTTAGTGGAGTTTTCGTATAACAACAGTTACCACACCAGTATCCAGGCTGCCCCGTTTGAGGCATTGTACGAACGTAAGTGCCGATCACCTCTTTGTTGGGCAGAGGTTGGCGACAGTCAAATCATTGGCCTAGAACTTGTAGTAGATACAACAGAGAAGATTGCTCAGATACGACAACGAATGGCGGCGGCTCGTGACCGTCAGAAAAGCTACGCTGATAAGCGCAGAAAACCACTCGAGTTCCAGGTTGGGGATCGAGTGCTACTTAAAGTCTCACCTTGGAAGGGTGTAGTCCATTTTGGTAAACGAGGCAAACTCAACCCGCGATATGTCGGACCTTTCGAAATCATAGAGAAAATTGGCAAGGTGGCCTATGATCGATGTCGTAAGGTCGGTCAAAAAATAAAGTTAAAGTGTCCTATTCACCTTTTACTAGTAAAGGGCAAGTAGGGTGTCGAATCCACGGGGAATCAGTGGAAAGTGTAAAAGTTCGTTGTTTCAATTATCATCTATGTCTAAACTAATTGCTTTTTGCAGTTGAGAATAATTATGAAAACGAATGTAAATTAGAGTTGTAAACAGTAATGAGAGAAATGACCAATCTCTGGGTTTTCAGGTTATGCAGAAAATCAGGTTACTTAGTTACCACTATTTGGAAATCACATAGACATGATTTGACAAAAACTTGTTTTGATAAATAATTAACGGATAGTATATTTGATTGCAATGATCCATGATCGAAACCGAAAGATTGATGCAAATGAATAGTAATCCAGTTAATTACCAATTTCAGATTTCATAAACATTAACAAATTCAATGATTAAAGGTTAAAAATCAATGACAACCTAGAATTTAATCCCGGTCGTTGATGAACAAACCAAATAATTGATGAACACGGATGAATACGAAAATCAAATATTGTTTAATCTAAACAAGAACAATAAAAACGACTAACCGAAAGTTTAATCGAATCCTAATCCAAAACAATCGTAACAATAAGCAACCCAATGTTTAAACACAAACCCTATTCCTGGAGACGGTCACGGGATGACTAGCCGCTCATGTCGTTCGAACAATCTTCAAAAGGTTTGTAGAAAGATAATCCTTGCATGATTGATTTGGCTAGGTGTGGAAACTTGCTGATGAATGATGATGGTATCGATGTGAGTGATGATTTTATAGCTCCCCCTTTTCTGCCAATATTCGATGGTACAATCATTGATGTTAGTGATGTTGAGTGGATTATCAAAGCCCTCCAAGTAATAAGGGTGGCTGCCACCAATTCGTGAATAATGATCCAGTAAGAGAGCCCAAAAGTATTTGATGTTGCTGCCCATATCCATAGGTATGATGTGTGTGTTCAAAATTATATTATGGCTGCCCCAATAATACGTGATGGTGGCCCAATATTTCGATTGATGATCAAAAGTCCACAGCCCACCTTTTGCATCTTTAACTCCACTAACAAAAACATCACGTGCCAACTTCACATGTTGCCGTCACTTACGGTACTAAAACCGTAAGTCACGGTTTGTTATCCTTGTTTTATCTTGATCAGCCGTAAGCTCCGTATTCATTCCGTAAACCCCAACTTCACTTGTCTGTTTCTTTCATGTGCACCTCCACACGAAACCGTAAGTTACGGTATCAAACCCGTAACCTACAAGGCCAACATGCAGCTCTCCTTTTTATGATGATGGATTTGACTTTGTAATGTTCACCTCCAAAGTCATTAATGTTAGTTTGTGTCTCCAACATGTGCATCCCACTCACATTCAAAAGAAATCTACAAAGGGCTTCCATAGTCGTCCAACATGTATTGGGTGCATGTTCAACTTCCAACAATTGACTATAAGCCCCTTGAACTTTGTATCTTGCCTTCTTTGAGCTTCAAATCATATTTTGGCCCGAATCAACCCCCGATCAATATGATATCTCTTGATAACCATCCGTGTTCGTTTCGTTTCATCACTAATCTCTCTAACTTCGCCATATTACGCGTTTTACCTGCAAACACACAAACCTTCATAGTTAACACATTCTAAGCATATACTCACATAAAACGCACTAAAACACTTAAGATAATGTACTTAACCCTCGTGTTTCACACCTTCCATCACATCCCCACACTTACCTTTGATTGTCCTCAAGCAAACCGATATGGAACTACTCACCATAGTAACAACACCTCTAAACCCCTATACCTATGCAACAATTTAAGTCCCAAGTCATACCCGTCCCATAGACTAACACAATCAAGATTTACAGTCCGACAAGCAATTGATGCGAGTTATAAAACCTAAGACTTGTCTATTCAAAACTAACATGCTTAGGATTATTCACATGCTACACGCCCCTCACAATCAACTCTCCACTCGGTTTAACAACTGAACTAGCGTGTAATGTGCTAGCATTTATATCACTCAAAACCAAACATGAAATTCTGTAATCATAAGCTTGTATAACAATCATACCTCCACTGTATCATATAACACGGCACACATCAAAAGGACTTTCGGTTTTGGGCTTAAACTAAAGGTAGGAATATTTTTTGGCTTATATTTATATTTTTATGTGGCGAACAACAAACGACCAAACTGTGAAAACTTTATTTGCAAACATAACATACTTTTGGGTTGGTTTCTACCTAAGAACATAAACGATATTCACAAAACATTCTTTTTTTTTTGTTCTTTTCTATTTTTTTTTTTTTTTGTTCTTTTCTATTTTTTTTCTTTTCTTTCCACTTTTTTCTTTCCTTTTTTTTCATAATCTGTTGTTCACGGGCGGTATCAAACAATTCACATAGGTGGACAAATGAAAGGTGAATAGGCTCAACATGGCTACTAAGGGTGATAACTAGGTAAGCACAAAACAAACAAACAGGTGTACAGGATATCCTAATGCCTTTATCATTTACGTGCACACGTCAAACCACAATCTCAGCATGTATCAAATCATACAAGTTCTAACACAGAATAACACGCGGCCTGCTCTCATCAAATGAAGTCATAATGTAATATCATTCTATCATTCTACAGGCTCAAAATTCTCACCAAGAAAGGGTAAAAAGGTTGCCGACATGTAGCATATGCAATCTAAAGCATGTTACCCCTAAATAGACATCTCTTTTCAATTCTTTTATCCTAAAAACACCTGTCGGACCTACTCTCATGAAACTTAAAGGAACGACCATGACAAGGGACTATGTTAGTTTACTACCGGCAAGGAACCCATTAGTGATTGAAACATTCGGTTTTCGTATCCATTTAGTTAACTTAAGGCGATGAAAAATGATTTAAAATTTTCAAAATTTCCAATTTTTCTCAGTTTTCATCGTTTTCAATCACTTTCAACCTCTTTCAAACTTCTATCCCAAACCTTTCCCTTCCCGGGTATCCATATCCCCACACTTGGGCAACATTGTCCCCAATGTATCATGCTTTTAAAACAGAACCCGGGAATACCAACTAACAAGCATCATGAGCGACTGTTCCTAACACAAATAATAAAAACACATTCCCTAACACATTGAGTTTAACACCACCAAAAACACGAATAGAAATGCAATAATAAATGTGGAACAGACTCCCCAGGTTTAAATTGTAGAATCTTCATGCGTTCTGTTCGAGAAAAGTGCAACCACTACTGAGGCTGAAGCTACTGCGGAATTTCGGGACGAAATTCCAAACCAACGGGGGGATGATGTGACACCCCAGGAAAACAATGCAACCTAACTAGCTTCCTCAGTAACTACGTGCTAAATTTCGGGACGAAATTTCTTTCAACTTGGGGATGATGTGACAACCCGTAACTTCAAGGTACAAACAGTTGTTTCGCTTTTATGAATCGAATCTTATAGTTATTTTATTTGATAATTTAATTATGTCCCTACTGAGTTATATTTGAACCATAGCCATGTCCCGCTAGTCGACCCAACCTACTCGCGCAACCCGAAACCTTGGAAGGTCAAAACTTAGCGTGGATATTTTACACGACTTGCTAACTCATTGTGCATATATTCGTCAGTTTAGTTAATATATATATATATATATGTGTGTGTGTGTGTGTAGATAAATAAATAAAACAATAATAATAGTAATGATACATGTTAATAATGATAATACATAAATGCAAGTTTTGAAATAAAGTTGTATGGTGGGAACCCTTACGTGACCCTAACCCCCAGCCCACCTTAACCCATGTCTCGGCCCACACAATCAACTTCCACCGCCAATATTCAGCCTTAAATACATATATATATACATGTACGTAATGAAAACCCTCACGTATAACACACTACGGCAGAATAAGAATCACCCCTCTCACCATCGCAAGTCTTCCTCCCTCCCTCGAAAATCTGCGACGAACCAGTCGTCACCTTCTTCTTTGGCGAGTTAAATCTCTGACGAACACAGGTAAGATCTCGCTCTCTCTCGTCCGTAGTTCTAGTTAATAGACTCGTCGCGGTTTCGGTTCGATCTCAACTTAAAACCTTGCAAGAAAATAGGTTATACATGAAACTGTTATTAACACTATGTGCATCGTGATAGTATGGAGTGGATTATGTGTAAGTGTATGCGCATGGGAACTGTATTTGACATTGAGGTGTGAACGTATGTATGAATAGGGTATATTAGTTTTGTTACGGCAACTGTGATGTAAGGTTGTGTTGTGACTACATGTGAATATCAATCTTGACTTGCTTATAAGATGATTATATGGAAATATAAACTAACTGTTGCAACTACTTTGTGTAATACAATGGAACAGATTGTATATGAATGTATGTGAATGATTCGAAATATATGTGAAGGATATTTGGAATAGGTGATAATGGGTTTTATCTTTTCATGAATGTACAACCATATATACTGAGCGTACAACCTGGTTAAGCACGTTTAAGTGTTTAACATGAAAATAATGATTTCAATGTGTGTATATTATGTGCTTCGAATGATAGAACAGTGCTTGTTATGATGACTGTGTAAAGTGCTTTTCATATGTTCACCACCTTTATTCACAGGATCAAGTATTTGTAAACGTGAGCTAGTAATATACAAAGTAGACTTAGGCTAATGCACTATTCCATTCGAATCTGGGTTTTCTTTTGAATGTTCTTGGTTGGTACAAGTTGTGTATGCACAGGGTACAACTCACCTGCATGTCATATGAATTGAAACATGAATTGATAACTGAATACTGAATGATTGGGAATGGAAGTCGCACACTCACGAATATTTTAATGATCCTGCCGTACACTCAAACCGCACAGTCATTTGTTTAATCACGCATGTTTGGGCCAATAGGGGTATTGTTGTTTGGGCTTATAACATATTGGGTCACACACAAATACTCATGTCGCATACTAATATGGATGGGGTATACAGTTTCTATTCGCATGCTCTACTTGAAACTGCACACTTGAAATGTGATTGTACGATGTCTAAAAGTGATGTGTTAGGTATGTGATGACTGGTGAGTTAAATAAGTAATATCAAAATACGATGTGTGCTATGTGATTAATATCTGATTCGTGACAATGTGTGATTTCGAACCTAATTAGATGTGGTAAATTATAATAGGGCGCACTTGACTAAAGTGTTTTAAAAAGTAAACTATCTGCCGAGCAACTGTTGGTGCACTTGTGTCTGTACTTTGTCTGTATTTTATTATGATATAAAACGATGTCTTTTGTTAGTCTTGTTACGTCTTAGATGTGTTAATATGAGTGCTTAATGTAAGTTTGACCAGTCAACCATCCTCCTGGTTTGACTTGGTCAAACAGTTAGAAAAAGTTTGTAAGTTGTGTGGGTCGAAGGATGAGTCATCGAAGGATTGTTTATATCCTTCGATGAGCTCGAAGGATAACCTTCGATGGATATAGATGGACCTCGAAGGATGTCAATCCTTCGAGGTATATGTGGATCCTTCGATAGGTGTTATCTCGATAGATGATCTTTCGATCAGTCTATCTGATCCTTCGACCAGACGACCTGTGATGGATATATATACTGATGTAATGTGTTCACTTCAGTGTGTGAGTGAGCTTAGTCTTGTAGAGAGCGTATTTTCAGTTTGGTCAAGGGCTGTAACCGTGTCCACTGAAATACAAGAGAAAACTTTGATATCTTGTGTGTCTACCTTTCTCTTTGTAGCTTGTGTTCTCATTATAAACTACCGGTTTGCATTCTAGCTTGGATTCCGCACTTGCTAGTGTGTTAAACTTAACAAGGATAAGGTTTAACCTCAACCTCCGAGGGACCTACAAGTGGTATCAGAGCCGTGGCTCTTTTCCTTGTTAAAAACCGAGTTTATACAAGACTTTGGAGTGTTTGGATAAAAACTCACATGGTTTAGCACCCGTTTTTACTGTTTTTCTCGCATTTCCAGACGTTAAAACGTGTTCTAAACTAACCGGGTGTGTTAAAGGACGGGTTGGGTAACTTAAAAACTTGTTTTTAAAAGGTTTGGTCATTTCCGGCCAAAATTCCGGCTTACTCCGGTGACCGGTTTCTGGATAAGAACCTTCTTTTTTGGGCAATATTTTATTGGTCAAATCTGGGTTGGCAGAAAGTATGGTCTGAACATACCTTCTGCCGAAAGCTTTCTACCAACCAATCACCTTTTCACCAACCTGTCAACTTTTGTCAACTGTGTCAGTGCAGATCGAAGGATATCCTTCGAAGTCGAAAGTTCATCTTTCGATCAAAGGAGGTTCGATAGATAGTCATCCTTCGAACATCCTTCGAAGACTGTGACTTATCCTTCGATCCAAGGAATCTTTTCGAAGGATATATCTGTCGATCTGCAGGTCTTATTCGAAAGACAAGGATCCTTCGATTGGAGAGTCTTTCGAAATCATTGTTCGAAACTCAACAGTGATCTTTCGAACACTGTTGATCTTTCGAACAAGTTCTGTTCCTTCGATCCTAATCTGTTTAAGGTTAACAAGTTTGTGTTTTTCAGGTCTTTCGATCAAAGATCCTTCGGCTGTTTGTTATCCTTCGAGATTTTAACATAGTTTGTGAAAATTAAAAAAAGGGAAAACTTGTTTTTCAATTTTTAAATCAATTTTCACTTAATATATTAATTTTCTTTACAAAATGGGAACAAACGGTCAGTGGGATCCAACCGCGTGGACTCAAACAACTTTGACTCCACAATCATCAGCTACGCAATCATCAGCTACGCAATCTGGGTCAGATTTCAACAAAACTGCATGGATACAGGCTATTGCCCCACCTCAAGCTGCAATGATAACTGCAAATCAATGGGCATTGGTCACAAATCAAAGCAGCAGCATTCAAGCAATGATGCAGAACGACAGTGAAACTGGTACAAGCACAAAACCACCAAAGCTAAATCACATCAATGATTGGGGATGGTGGAAGGAAAGGCTGAGAACTTATGTTCAGGGGCAAGGTCAAGATCTATGGATGTGCTTCTTTACTCCATTTGAAAATGATTTGGAAGTTGCAGGATCTAATCCAGAAACTTACAGCACTATGTCTGAAGATGATAAGAAGAAATTTGAGTTAGAAAAGAAAGCATTCATGATTCTCACACAAGCTCTTCACAGAGACATTTACCACCAGTTTGTTTACTGCACGACTACTAAAAGCTTGTGGGATATGCTCACGTTACGATGTGAAGGAAATGCTCAATCTAGAAAGATCAAGCAAGAATTACTGAAGAAAGAGTTTGAAGGATTCACGTGTATGGAGAATGAGACTTTGGCAGAGTTATCTACAAGGTTCCATCACTTGTTGAGCGAGATGTTTGCTTTTAGAGTCACTGCCACTCCACAAGAAATGGTGAAGAGATTCTCTGATAGCTTACCAGCAAAGTGGAGCAGTTATCTTGAAATTCTCAAAGAAAATGGTGTTCTAGACGCAATCACCGTTTATGAGCTAATTCAAAAATTGGAGAACAAGGATGTAGAAGAAAAGCTTAAGGCAAAAAGAACACTAACTCCTCAAAATCCAGAGATGTACTATGGGATTGCAGGAGGTATCAGTGGAGAAAAACCAGTCTCTCAACATGCGAAGCTTCAAACAGCCTTCATCTCAAACACCGGGCCTTCCACAACAAATCAGTTTGATCCTTCAGCATACACGATGTATTCAAGACCAGATTCTTCTTCTCTACAACAGGATGTACAACCGGCTCCGCAATTCACACCACCGCCTTTCTTAGACCCAAGCAGAGCTCAGCAGCAACAACCGCAACAGCAAGGGTTTTATGGAAGTTCTTCAAACTTTCAAGCCACTTCCAATCCGAACACAGTCAGATTGGACACTTCCAATTTTTCCAAAGTCAGTGTCGAAATAGCCAAGGAGCATATGGAGATGTTGAATACCTTGGTTAGTGCTTATTGTGGATTGGTCGCATGTCAGATTGGGAATATCAATCTAACCAATGAAGATTATCAGCAAGTGGATAGAGAAGAGTTTGAAATGATGGATATCAAATGGGCTCTTGCTAGTGCAATTAGAAGAGCTAAGGAGTTTATGGAAAGGACGGGAAGAACCAACTTGAATAGCAACAACAACACCAAGTATGGTTTTGATAAGAATGCTGTCACTTGCTTCAATTGTGGTGAAAAGGGTCATTTCAAGCGGGAGTGTCAGAAGCCACCTAAGCAAGGAAATCAGAATCCCTTCAGGAATCAAGGACAGCCACATCAGCAACCGAGCAACAATTCTGACAGATCAATAGTTCCCGTTGGAGGAAATGCATCTGGATCCACAAATACTAATCCCCACAGAGGATTGGTTGTTCAAGCTGATGAAATCTGCAATTGGAACCTTCAGCTTGGTGAAGGAGGAAATGGTGGAACAGCATGTTTTGCTGAAGTCGTAAAGGATTTAAAGCACGCCAGTGGTGGAGAATCTTCCACCAATGGTGATGAATCTTCAGAAGATGAAGATAGTTCGGGTTATAGTGGGAGCTTGGATGGGGAATCACTTGATGCTGGTGAATTATCAGGTGATGCTTTAGATTTGGATTTGGAAGTTGATGAGCTTTTGGCTGAAGCTGAAGCATTATGCAAGAGGAGATCTATTCTCTGCCAGAAATATGCTGGAACTTCCGAGAAGCTTGCTCAGTTCTTCTCTGAAGATGGATCTTTTTCTTTTCATTCAGCCTTTATGGCTCACGTAGAAGGCCAGACTTCTTAGGTATGTGATACTAATTCTGACTCCATTTCTGTTCCTGTTGAATGTGCTAGCTGTTTAAAATATGCTGAAAGGGAAAGTCAGTTTGAAATCACACACAAACACAATCAAGAATTGATTGTAGATCTTTCTAAAGCAACCGAAGCTAACTTGTTTTTAACCAGAAATGAAAAGGAATTTAAAGCTACAATTGCGTCATTAAAACATGATGTGTCAGAGTTACAAAAGGCTGTTTTGCGAAAACAACATGCTAACAATAATCTTATTGACACAATTGAAAAGCAAATGGTAGAGTTAGCAACAGCTCGATGTGAATGTGAGACAATTAAGCAGAAATTGGAAAGCTATTCCAATTCCCGCTATGTATTGGATCACATCATTGACGTTCAAAAGAAAAAGGGGGATACACAATGTATTGGATTCAAATCATGTCCTCCCCCAATGAATCACAATTACTCCAAATTGCCTGATGACGAGGATATGCCCCGTTTTGAACCTACTGTGCCACTCGATCTAGATGATTTTGTAGCAGGCCTCGGGTTCACAACTGGTACATCATCCTCGGGTCAATCAGAATCTGAATCTGAATCTGAATCTGAGAATGTGACAGATTCATCGTGTGTTAAGGAACAGAGTCCTCTCATTGTTGAGGATGCTGATTCTTCGGATGATGAATCTGAAGAAATTGTGAAACAACAGTCTAACTCGGTTACAACAGATATTCCAATCGAGAATCACATCCTGTGTGATCCACCAGTGAAACCGAGTAAGACTGAAATGTCAAAAACAATGGAGTCCCTTGTATCTAACTGTGAAGAGAATAACTTGTTGTACACGCTCAAAGGAGATAGCAAAATCTACTCTAACAAAGATTTTCCAATTAAAAATGTAAATCAAGATTTAATTGAGCAAATTTTTGAAGGATGCACTGATAAGTTTTTGGGAAACAAAAGTGGCAAAGTTACCGTCACTCAATGTGATCCAATTCCGTGTGAACAAATTAGAAAACAATACGGAAACCAAAAACTACCAATTGAGCGAAAACAACAAGTCAACTCCGGAAAGGGTAAGGTACAGGGAAAGAAGCCTCAGAACAAGAATGTTCAAGCACCTAAAGCTCAGCAACCTAAGACTGAACAACCAAAGGTTCAACAGCCTAAAGTTGAACAGTTTAAGGCTACTCAACCTAAGGCTGCACAACCTAAAATTCAACAATCAAAGGTTGAGCAACCTAAGGTTCAACAACAAAAGGTGCAAAACAAAAGAGCTCCTGTTAAGAAACGAGAACCGAAAATGAACTTTGTTGGATCCACGGGTTCAGACAAACTTGAAACATTTCAGGATAAATCTAACATTGATTTTATAAAACAAGTTAGAATTTTAAAACGAAATAATCAGAATAATTACACCCAACATACCAACGGATGTGATTTAGGTCCAAGCACATCTAGATCACAAAGTTCATGGTCTGGTTCTTCGTCTGGTCATCAACGTGTTTCTCCGAAGTTTGTAGAGCGGAGAACATGCTTTGAATGTGGGACAGTTGGGCATATTGTAAGATATTGCCCACACGTGCAAAAGCTGAAGTCAAAAACGAGTGCTCCCCAAGAAATCGATTACCGAAAACGATCAGTTTCCCCGAAACAAGACCCACGTGTCTTGAAAGAAAGGGAAAAGAAGTTAAAGCAAAAGAATCAAAAGGTAATTGAAAAGGCCTTAAAATCACAGGTCAAAGAAGAAAAACCTGTACAAGCAAAATCTGAAACTGTAAAACCAGTAAATGCTAAAACAATAAATTCAAATACTGGTAAAGGACAAACAGCTTGGAAGAAAAAGCAGGTAATTCAATCAGGGGGAGCACCACAGGTTCTTTTTCCTAATCATCAAGTGATTGAGATCACTTTCCTTGATGATCAAGGACGACCCAAGTCCACAAAGGCTTGGGTCCCCCTCTCAAACTGATAAGTTAATTGCGTGTGCAGGCGGCTCCAGGAGGAACTATTAATAGTCATTGGATTGTTGATAGTGGGGCTTCCAGGCACATGACGGGCGACTATCGTCTTCTTTTTGATGTGCGAAGTATAAGAGGAGGATATGTTGCGTTTGCTGGAGACAAAGGAGGGTATATCACCGGCGAGGGAATGATCTCAAATGGAGTTGTGAGTTTCGACAAAATCAATTATGTGCAACAGCTGGATCACAATCTCCTGAGTGTTTCTCAGATCTGCGACAAGAAGTTCACCGTGCATTTTGATGATGCCGGTTGTTATGTGCTGAAGCCAGGATTCAAGATTCCCGAAGAATGGATTCTCTTATCAGCACCAAGAGTTAATGATTTGTATGTCCTCGATATGAGCCAAGCAATAACCAAGTCCAAACAAGTTACTTGCTTTATTTCAAAAGCCACTGAAAAGGAGACGATCTCTTGGCACAGACGGATGGGTCATATTCACCTCAGAAAAATGAATCACCTTGTCAAAAACAATCTGGTGAGAGGTGTCAATGTGAAGAATTTTCAACTTCAAGATGTCTGTGTGCCGTGTCAGAAAGGGAAGCAGATCAAGAAATCACATCCATTGAAGAAGGTTAACACTGTAAACATGCCACTCGAACGTCTGCATATGGACCTTTTCGGCCCAGTCAAACACAAGAGTGTGCACGGGGAAGTTTTCTGCTTGGTAGTCACTGATGACTATTCAAGATTTTCATGGGTTGATTTTTTGGTTCACAAGAGCGAGACTCTAGAAATTCTAAAGAAATTGATCACCTTGTTGGAAAATCTCTATAATCTAAAGGTGAGGCGAATTCGAAGCGACAACGGAACCGAGTTCAAAAACAGGGTTATGGATGAATTTTGCGCTGCAAAAGGAATTCTTCATGAATACAGCTCTCGGTACACGCCACAACAAAACGGAGTCGCTGAAAGAAAGAACAGAACCTTAATTGAGACTGCAAGAACCATGTTGGTTGAGTCTCAGCTTCCAGTTCGATTCTGGACTGAAGCTGTTGCCTCGGCTTGCTACACGTTAAACAGGGTTCTCACAGTGAAAAGACATGGCAAAACGTGCTTCGAACTCCTACACAAGAAGACTCCTGACTTGGAATATCTAGAACCTTTTGGTGCACCATGTACCATGATTGAACCTGACGGGAAGTTTGGTGCCAAAGCTATCGAGGGTTACTTCCTTGGGTATGCTACTCCTAATCTGCGAGTATGGAACCTAACTACCAAGAAGATTGAAGAATGGGGTGAAGTAAGAGTTCAAAGATATTCTAATCCACCGAAGCCTTCTGGAGATCCATGGATGTTCGATTATGATGGTCTTTTTGACTCATTCAATCTGCCGACATTTGATGATGACAATGCAATTGCTCAAATGTTGTCTGAAAGCGAGAATGCGACTGGTTCTCAGTTAGCTCGCCCAATCATTGTTGACTCACAAGCATCTTCTTCTGTCAACAATCTCGCTTCAAATGAGGTGTTTAATGATGCTGTCGACTATAATTTGTCATCGGAAGATGAAGAGTATGTTGATGCAAATGATGGTGAAGCACGGGGTCCGATTCAAGGTACTTCAGAAGCAACTGATCCAGTGTCTGCGCCAATTGTCCAAGAAGAAAATGCATCATCTTCTACAACTCAACAGCTTCAGAATGATATCGGGAATTTAAATATCAATAACTTGAGGACCAATGTTGAAATTCCTCTAGTTCCTGAAACCCGAATTCATAACATTCATCCTCAGCAGAATATTATAGGTGATGTTCTCAGTGGTGTAAGGACAAGAAATCAAATCAGAAATAACGAAAATGCTGGCTTGTATGCTGAGATATGAGAATCGGGACAACAAAATGATTGGTCTTTCGCCTGCTATGTTAGCCAAGAAGAGCCTAGATCTTGGAAAGAGGCATTGAAAGATGATTCCTGGGTGGAAGCAATGCAAGAAGAACTTCAGCAGTTCGAGAAGTTGGGCGTATGGAAATTGGTTGATAGGCCCGACAACTACAAGAAGATCGGAACTCGTTGGGTATTTAAGTGCAAGAAGGACGACCGTGGGATTGTTGTCCGAAACAAAGCAAGGTTAGTTGTTCAAGGCTTCAGTCAGATAGAAGGTATTGACTACAATGAAGTGTATGCTCCTGTTGCACGTCTGGAGGCTATTAGAATCTTTCTAGCCTACGCATCCTTCAAGAAATTCAAGGTGTACCAGATGGATGTTAAAAGTGCATTTCTTCACGGAGTAGTCGAAGAGGAAGTATATGTCGAGCAACCACCGGGGTTTGAAGATCCATTACATCCTGACAGAGTTTTACTACTTAACAAAGCGTTATATGGTCTTCATCAAGCACCTCGAGCCTGGTATGAGACTCTGTCTACCTACCTGCTGAACAACGGGTTTAGACGGGGTTTGATCGATTGTACCCTCTTCATCAAAGAAAAAGGTGAAGATCTTCTGTTGGTACAGGTATACGTCGATGACATTATCTTTGGTTCTACCGATGATAATTTATGCAAGGAATTTGAGAAGGTGATGCAAGATCGATTCGAGATGAGTGCGATGGGTGAAATGACGTTCTTCTTGGGTTTGCAAGTTAATCAGTCTGAATTTGGAATTTTTATCCATCAAACCAAGTACGTCGGAGACATCTTGAGCCGGTTCCAGATGTCCGATTCGAAGCCAATTTCTACTCCTCTTCCGCAGAATCACGGGATTACTCCGGATGAAAAAGGGGATGCTGTGGACTCTTCACTTTATCGTGCTATGATTGGATCTTTAATGTATCTCACCGCATCAAGACCCGACATTATGTATCCAACATGTCTTCTCGCTAGATACCAAGCGAATCCGAAGGTCTCTCACTATGCTGCTGTCAAAAGGATTTTTCGTTATCTGAAGGGTTGCCCTGACACCGGGTTATGGTACCCTAAGGATGATAACTTCGATCTCAAGGCTTACAGTGATTCTGATTTCGGCGGCTGCAAGAAAGATGGAAAATCAACTACAGCAGGATGTCAGTTCTTAGGCAATCGCCTAGTCACTTGGCAGTGCAAGAAGCAAACATGTGTGGCTACGTCTACATGTGAAGCGGAATACATTGCTGCGTCTAGTTGCTGCTCCCAGGTTCTATGGATCCAACAACAGATGCGGGACTACGGTTTTGAATTCCTAACTACTCCTATTTTTGTTGATAATGAAGCTGCTTTACAGATCACTAGAAATCCTGTACAGCACTCAAAAACGAAGCACATCGATATTAAATATCACTTCATACGTGATTGCTTTGAAAAGAGACTTATCGATGTGGTTCACATTCATACCGATCACCAACGTGCCGACCTTTTTACCAAAGCATTTGATAAATCAAGATTCGATTATTTACTTTTGGTAAACGGCATAAAGGTGAAGCAAGAGTAACCGACATCGGAAAATCATTTTTGTAAATATTTTTCTAAAAAAAAAAAAAAAAAAAAGGTGTGTATTTATTTTCTTTGTTTTTAAATTTTAGGGGGAGAAAAATTCAGAAAAATTCAAAAACATTGAAAAACCGCAAAAATACAAAAATATGTCTTTACTTTATTTACTTTCTGCATTTAAGGGGGAGAAAATTCAGAAAAACACAAAAACAATAGAAAAACAAAAATGAGTTTCTTGGCAAGATAAGAGAAAATGATATTACATCAGAGGTCGGTCGAAACATGTTTCTAGAAATCAAAAGAAAAGAAAAAGATAAGTAGCTCTACTAATGATGTACCGGTAGACTCACGATCATTTTAAAGTGTGCAGGAGATATAAACATAACGAACTAAAAACCGCGTGGGAACCGCTCATTGGCATATGGTCTTGGTACCGAAATTTCGTTTGATAGATTGCCGAGGTTCTGAGATATTTGGGGTTTATGCTGTTTATCATCTGGGTATCATGGTTGTATCTTTTACCAAAAAAAAAAAAAAAAAAAAAAACGGGGACGCAAGTCTAGATCTTCCATGATACCATACATACGTGTACATATTGCATTCGACCTCAATAAGTGATAAACAATCACATGTCCAATCAAATAAGTGATAAAATATCACATTTATCCGGGAGTCAAGTTCGTCTCTCTGCTGTACGAAAGTACTGACCTGTTCACGGACTTGCTCCTGTGCCCTCATGCATATGAAAATCAAGTTCCTCATCAATAAGTGATTCTATCACATAGGGCTTGTTTTCAAATCAAATAAGTGACTTGTTCACATTTTATATACGTTAAAAACGGATGATAAACGGTATACTCCCCAGTAAGATGAACTCTCGTGCATACCTTGATACGGGAATGTGTCGTGAGTGGATGAACACCGGTCGGTAAGTATAAATCATACCTTAAATGTATCTCAATGCATTATGATTACACTTGATCGCTGAGTTTAAGTGGATAACAATATCGGTAATTGTGGTAGAATACTTATTCACTTCTGTAAAAGAATATTAAAAGGAAATGTGTTTTGACAAAAGACCGCCAACTGATATGATTCTCTTCGCCAGAAACTCGCAAAAATATTGTTGTGTTTGTACATATTTATTTATTGCTTAACTTTAGTGCTTAACTTTTATTGTCTTTTAAACAGTTTTTATCGTTTGGTGCATATCAGCACGACATTAGCGGTGATGTCGTTTGATAACATTCAAAGGATTCTAAAATTGTTGTCTTTTATTGTTGTCTTTTATTTTATCAAAATCCAAAATCCAAAAAGATTTTCAATTTAATCTTATTCTTGATTAACCGATGTTGGTACTCGATCTGATATCTGGCAAGCCGAAATACTTCATAAAACTGACCTTTGCAGAACTTCATAACGGACAATTTTTCAAAACGGTCATTTCTGAAAGCTTTTAAGAATTTGAGAATTTGAAGGGCTTAATTTGAAAATTCCCAAAAATCCAAAGTGTTGGTGAAAATCTGATCCTTCGAGGAAGCAATGGCCCTCGAAAGATCAGAAAGTCAATGAAAGTCAATAATCTCAGTCGAAAGATGAATTGGTCAACGAAGGATTTGACCAATTTGATCTTTCGAGCTGATCAGACCTTTTTGAAAGATGGATAAGGTCGAAAGATATCCTTCGAGGATTCCCACAAATATCCTTCAAATATCTGGTATCTTTCGATCCAGATAGGGATCCTTCGACCCAAAGCTGATCTTTCGAAACACCTTTTCATCTTTCGAAAAGGTCATCTATCCTTCGAGACGGTTCGACTTTCGAGGTCAGAGTATAAAAGGGTGTCTTCTTCTTCACTTCATCATAACTGTTCAATTTCACTATTTCAAAAACGTCCGATCCTACCGAAACTCTGCCAAAATTGAATCAAAAAGTTAGTGTATCAGGATTTCATCTACAATCTCGGTAGGATAACCCTAATACACGTTTCAAACAACAACATAAACACTTCATCTGATCATGTGTTCTTATGCAATGTGAATATGTTTGTTGTAGGTTTTTGATGTTTATAATGTTATATCTTGACTGATGTTTTATGTTTCAGAGTTCTTGGTTGATTGGTTCTTGTGTATGTATTTGTATCCGGGTTGGGGTTTTGTGTCCGGGGTTTAGGTTTGATATTGTTATGTCTGTTTTAAGTGTCTTGTTAGTAATGTTTTAAGTGTTTTGATGATTGATGTTCCTAAATGGTTTGATGTACACTTAAAACACTCTTAAAACTGTCACCGAAAAACGTTGACAGTGTCGCCGGAAAATCGCCGATGAACAGTGTCGCCGGAAATCAACACGAAGGATGTTGATTCTCAACCTCGAAAGATGTGTTGCAAAATATCTTTCGAATTGAGACTCGAAAGATGTTAAGTTTCTCGAAAGATTCATCCTTCGATTGGTCAGACCTTTCGAATGATCAAGATATCTTTCAAATTCTTGATTCTTCGAAAGATGATCCTTCGATAAGGAATTTCATCCTTCGAGGAAAGTAACATCTTTCGAACAGTCTGTCATCCTTCGAGCCATGTTTCAATCCTTCGATGACTAAATGGCATCCTTCGAGGATTCAACACTTAGAATTTTTCCTAGAAATTGAAATTTTTCCTAAGTGTGGAATTTTTGTTGACTGTTGACTGTTTCTCATTACGTGTCCATGTTTTCATGAACAGAAATGGCACCGAAAGAAAAGAGAGAACGGGCAAAACCAACCAAGAAAGAAAAGTCGGAAGTAGAATCTATGTCGGAGCCACGACACAACATGGCCGCGTATCTGCAACCGGAAGGCAAAATCAGTCCGGAATTCACGGGAATAATGGAGTATCTTCATCGCGCTCGTATCAACTATGCAATCACTACACAGCACACTGCTTATCAGTCTCATATCAAGGAGTTCTGGAATTCGGCTGTGGTTGAAACAGTGGATAACAAGGAAGTGATTAGTGGATCAGTTGCTGAGAAACCCGTGGTGATTACAGAAAACACTATCAGAGCACGTCTGCAACTAGGAGATCAACCAGAAGATTCTACTTCTATTGATTTACAATGTCAGCGGGGCTTGCTGATGAGGCTACGGTACAGCGATAACGTTCTTGCAAATCAGATCAACAAAAAGTTTATGTCGCTTCGATACAAGCTCTTATTGCATATCCTTATTCACTGCCTGAGCAACAAACGATCTGGATATGATCTGTCGCCGATTGATTTAACAGGATTGTTTACGGCTTTGATTCTGAACAAGCCTTTCAACATATCACGTTATATTTTCGACAATCTGAAAGAAAATGCTCGAAGGCCACTCCCGTCAGCAACTCAACGAACATCTATCAAGTTTTGGCTATATCCTAGATTCCTGCAGATGATGATTGATGATCAGATTCCTGATCTTCCTAAAGCTGAAGCAGATGTTCTACCTGTCAATCCGATGAATGAGCGTACACTGCTGATTTTCAAATCCATGTCCAACTATAAGGAATCGGATCCAATTAGAAAGCTTATTGGTCATCTCGATGTTCTGGCCTACGAGGCACCGCAGAACAACAAATGGCGTCGAGATGCGAGTGATTCTGATGATGAAGAGCCAAGGTTAATCGCTTTGGCTAACACGCAGCTCGGGGCTAAGCATGGTATTAAAGCATCGAGCAGGAGGTCTGCTGGCAGTTCAAGTGTTGCAGCACATGTTGAAGTTGATGTGAATGTTGCTGCAGAAGAAGTTCAAGGAGTGTTCATCGAATCAGATGTCGGTGGTAATGTTGGTGGTGCTGCAAGTCGATCAGGTGATGTTGCGGCTGACAAAGGTAAAAGTAAGGTGGACGAGCCAAGGAGGTTGGCAGATGAAAGCAGTTCGTCTTCTGATGCTGAAGGAGGTGCTGGTAATGATGATTCGTCTTCTGAGGATGATAATCCTCCTCCTCCAGGGATGCGTAAGGCTTATGATCAGCGAGGGAATTTTCGTGGTTTTGAACGTATTGAGAAACCGGTGAATGTCGCAGAATCTGATAAAGATGATGATTATATTCCTGCTGCTCCTGGATTACTCAGAAGGAAGAGACAAGCAAGAAGAGAGGGTACTCGTACTTCTAAGAGATCAAGGGGCGGATCAAAGCCAACAGGTGAAACGGCTGGTGATGTCACTACACCTGATCCGATTCAGCATTCAACGCCTCCGGAGCAACAGCTGCCTCCTATCAGTGAACAATTAACTACATCAGAGATGCTGGATCTGATCTCTTCTCCACAGACGTCTTCTGGGGCACGCACGGCGCCTGTTGATCAACAGCCGCCTGCAACCCCCGTCTCAGGTACACATCCACGTCCTCCTCTTGTTATTCCTGGTCCAACAGGTACTTCTGGTCCATCTGGCCAGACTGGTTTCTCAGGTCCTGAGCCCTCACGGCCTACTCTAGCAGAAACATTATCTGTGTTGTCTGATGCTGAGAAAATTCAATTCCTGATTGAACAAGTCAGTGAACTGGGTACCTTAGTCGGTCGGAATACAAGAAAGATTGAAGAATACCGTATACAGCGAACACATGATGCTGAGGCACACAACAAGCTGGTCTCACTTGTTAGTGCTCAGAATGTCAAGATAAGAGAACAGGTTCAAGAGATAGAAAGACTGAAAGAAACTAATAAGGCTCGTGATAGAGAGGTTGAGATAATGAAGAAGCATAGTACTGTGCTAGAACGTGAGGCAACAACGTTAAAACAGAAGCATGAAGAGCTGTCCGATCGCTATAAGAATCGTGATGATAGATTAATGGAAGCCTTCAAGCCTGTTCAAGCGAACTTTAAGAGATTTGATCACAAAGTTGTTACACTTTGGAATGAACGGTGCAAAGCTTTGGGCATCGCTCCTTCAAGGCGTGGCGATGATAAGGATGATGATGCAGCAAATCCTGATCAACCAGCTGCCACAGGTTCCGGTGCAACTGCATCTGGTGCTGCAGGTGGGTCTGGTACATCTCAAGATGCTCCTTCTGCTCCTCCAACAGCTACTGGTCCTTCTGAGCAAACTGAAACATTGGAAGCTTCAGCAGTTTTTGAACATATTAGTCTTGAGCCGGAAGCGTTCACCGATCTCCCTGAATCCTCAACTGTTCAACAGTATCATCCAGTCACGGGTGAACTATTAGAAGAGGGAGAACATGTTACTGAGATGTCTGATGAATGTGTGTTAGCTCTAACAGCAATGGATGAAGTTGATGTGACCACGATCGATGCTACTCCGTTGGTTCCGGACGAAACCGATTTCTCTACGATTGAAGAAATCTTCATCGGTTCGGATCCGGAACGTCCCGTTTATGTTAGTCAAGATAATGTGGAGCTTAATTCGCTTGATGATGATTTTGTGGAAGCAAAGACAGCAGAATCTTCTAATCCTTCTTCAGATTCTCCTTCAGTTCAAGAAAACCGTGAAAAGACCGTGAACGAATGGCGAGCGGATTTCCTAGCAAGGAATCCTCCTCCGCTCCCTCCGTTGGATCAGGCCAACTACATGATTCTGGAAAGGAATCCGGCTAGGGGTCGTATTATCAGCTGGATGTTCATCAAGGAGCTTCATTGCATGGTTGTGAAGCGAGAATGCGGCCTTCAGTACTTCAGGTCTCTTCTCAGCATTCTTTCACTTCCTTATTATGATGTTGCGGTTTTGGCTCAGCTGGAGGTTATTAATCGAGTCAAAGACAAGATGGTGGATTTGTTCGCGAAGAAGATTAGATTGGAACGAAGAAAAGGTTGGAAGGACCCTCTATACAAGCCGCAGTTTCCTCGATACGAGCCAATCAGGTTCACGCTTGATCCAGAGACAAATACTGCTCGTTATCGATTGGTTTATGATCCTCCAAAGTTGATGAAGAAGATACCATTGTTGAAGATGAAGACAGACTTTCTGGGAAACTTTCGTTGCTGGGTTTATGATGCAGATACTGGAGAAGCGGTGATCTTATTCCGAGACAGTCAGGAGAACTTTCGAATGATAGATCCAATGTGGATTACTAACATGTCCAGGTCGGATATTATTGTTCTTAAGGATCACGAGATCAACTACTTGGTTAGAGATCGTGAACAAGCAATGAAGTTTCAGAAGATGGCCCGGTATTGCTTTAACCTACTTGTGAATGCGGGAAGTGCATGGTCTACGCATCACTTAACGGTTGAAAGGACGTCAGAGACTTGAAGACACGAAGATCGAGACAAAGCTACAGCCAAGGGGGAGTTTGTTGGTGCACTTGTGTCTGTACTTTGTCTGTATTTTGTTATGATATAAAACGATGTCTTTTGTTAGTCTTGTTACGTCTTAGATGTGTTAATATGAGTGCTTAATGTAAGTTTGACCAGTCAACCATCCTCCTGGTTTGACTTGGTCAAACAGTTAGAAAAAGTTTGTAAGTTGTGTGGGTCGAAGGATGAGTCATCGAAGGATTGTTTATATCCTTCGATGAGCTCGAAGGATAACCTTCGATGGATATAGATGGACCTCGAAGGATGTCAATCCTTCGAGGTATATGTGGATCCTTCGATAGGTGTTATCTCGATAGATGATCTTTCGATCAGTCTATCTGATCCTTCGACCAGACGACCTGTGATGGATATATATACTGATGTAATGTGTTCACTTCAGTGTGTGAGTGAGCTTAGTCTTGTAGAGAGCGTATTTTCAGTTTGGTCAAGGGCTGTAACCGTGTCCACTGAAATACAAGAGAAAACTTTGATATCTTGTGTGTCTACCTTTCTCTTTGTAGCTTGTGTTCTCATTATAAACTACCGGTTTGCATTCTAGCTTGGATTCCGCACTTGCTAGTGTGTTAAACTTAACAAGGATAAGGTTTAACCTCAACCTCCGAGGGACCTACAGCAACCAAAGGCGAGTTCGCACTCCTAAGGCGTGGGATTCCCAGTGGGTTGGGAATGAGATTAAGAAGCTAAGATGAAACCTGTATATTCACCACTAATAGACTACATTTAATCCTGCGTATTCTCGGATTGGGAAGAATACGTACCTCCGTCCTCGGATTGGGAAGGACACCTACATTAAACCTGCGTATTCTCGGATTGGGAAGAATACGTACCTCCGTCCTCGGATTGGGAAGGACGCCTACATTAAACCTGCGTATTCTCGGATTGGGAAGAATACGTACCTCCGTCCTCGGATTGGGAAGGACGCCTACATTTAACCTACGTATTCTAGGTTGGGTAGAATATGTACCTCCATCCTCGGATTGGGAAGGACGCCAATATACATAACTAGTCTAGTGGTTCACAACATGGGGTAGCCCCCACTAACTATGGTTTGGAAAACAAGGAAATCTGGTTAACCTATAGTTGCAAACAAACTCACGATTTTTGAAACTACTTTAAAACGAACACCAACTGTGAACTCGCTCAACTTTGTTGTTGACTCGTTGTTACATGCCTTGCAGGTCGTTAGGTATCTATGGAGCTTGCACGAGTGGAAGGAGTCGTTGTGGAACATGGACAATGTGTGCCATGTTAAACTTGCTAAACTTATAACTTATGTTTTGGTTTTACATTTGATGCTTCCGCTGTTTAACTTGAATTTGGCTAACTTATTTTTGAACACCAATTATATTATGTGGTTGAACTTTTAATTAATTTACTATATTGTTCAATATGATTGGTGGCTTGATCCTAGTCAGCCACGCCTCCTGCGGTAATACTCCGCTTGTGGATTTTGGGGGTGTGACACTTTGTTTCTCTGAGAATTCCAGCTTCAACCAACTTTCATACTTCTTTGACTACCGTTGCTTTTCGATCCGGAGCCATGCTACGTTTACCCTGCGCAACGGGTTTAATGCCCGGGAGTGTTACTAACTTGTGCTCTGCCTTCTCCCGCGGTATCCCAGTCATGTCAGAGTGCTCAAAAGCAAAGATATCGGCGTTCCTTCTTAGCAGCTGTTTCAGATTGTTTTTTACCTCAGGGGAGAGGTTGTCCCCTATTGTTACTGTTTGATCTGGATGGCGTGTGCTTAACACCCAACTTTCCGGGCCGATGGCGCCGGTAGGCCCTTGGCGACATCTTTTGGTGTCCAATACCTCTCCCACCTTGTCTCGAAATACTGTTGCAATACCTCGCGAGGTGGGAAACTTCATGAAACCTCGCGCCGTGGATACGATAGCATCCAATTTCCCAGGGTGAACCTTCAAATGATTACATTGTGGTAAGACTCAGCGCGTACCACAAGGAATGTAAGGAGTATGGTTCTTTCCCGAGGGGCTTGTCCGAATGTAACTTGGAAAGTAATTTGGCCAATTGGATCGACCTTTTCTCTCGTAAAGCCTTTAATAGGGGCGTGTACTGACTCAAGCAGTCTTCTATCTTCTGGTTGTATTCTATTGAGGCAATGTTCGTAGATGATACCTTCGGAACTACCGGTATCTACCAGGATCCTCCTCATATTATAATCACCTACCGCAGCGGAAATGATTAGGGCGTCAGTGGTGAGGTGTAAATCTTCCACGCGTGGTTTGATTGTCTTGGTTTCCAGCATCCAGGGTTCGAGCGTGGAGAAACTCCGTTTGGCTCATTTTCCCTTATCAGCGTACACCATATTTAGCTCTCGCGGCCTCTTACCTGCCGCTTTGTCATTTTCTTCTTTGACAGGAGGCGGGCCCTATTTGATGTCTCGCACCAGGTGAGCCAATTTACCCACCTTCACGAAATACTCAATCTGCTTCTTTAATTGAAAACAATCGTTGGTATCATGGCCGCTCCCTTTGTGGTACTTACAGTACTTGCTTGTGTCTTTGTTGGGGTTGTCCTTTAGCGGCTTTGGAGGGTTAAACTTGAGGTTTTCAGAGGCCAGGATTTCCGCTGGCTTCTTGCTCAAGTTAGGGTAATCGGACCGCGGTTTAGAGGAGGTTTCGTTTCTTGAGTAGGTACTTCTAGACCTACCATACCGCGAGTCCGTTCTGTCACTTTTCTGGTATCGGTCTCCTCTACCTTTACTTTTAGAGCTTCGCTGTTCTCTGTCATCCTGGCTTTTCTGAGCCTCTTTCTTTCTGTTGGTCACGTGACTGGCGGCAACAGCTTTTTCTTGTATAACGTATACCTTGGCTATCCTCAAGATTTCGTCGATGGTACACCATGCCTCCCGTGGAGTGTTCTTAATAGCTCATCGTCATTTACCCCTTGTAGGAAAGATCCACACGCTAGGTCGTTTGTGACACCTGGGATTGCCAGGCTTTCTTTATTGAATCTAACGATGAAACTTTCCACTGTTTCATTATCTCGCCGACGAATGTGAAGGAGTTCGTTTCGATCTTTGGTGTGCCTTCGTTGCTGGCTGAATTGTAAGATGAACTTGGTCTCTAGATCTTCAAAGCTGTCAATTTCCCCGATGGGTAAACTATCCCACCAAACCCGGGCTGCACCTACCAGCATTTGGACAAACATCTTGCACCAGAGGGGCATGGGCCAACAGGCTACTTCCCCGGCGCTTTTGAACAGGTTGAGATGGTCATCAGGGTCGCCTAGACCATCGTATTTACCCACCGTCTGGGGCATCTTGGGCTTTTCCTTAATAGTAGCTTCCGCTATCCTTCTGGTGAACTTGGACTTGAAAGTAGCGTCCACTGGTTTGTAAGGTCTGGTAAGATCGTCTTCTTCTACATTGATGGGTTGTATTGGAGGAGTTACTCCGCCCTGGCTGGTACCCTAGGCAACAGGGGGTTGAGCCGGGGTGATGTTCAGTGTAGGGCTAGGGCCTCCGCCTGGGGAGAAACGAGGCCTGGATGCGTTTCCTCTGTCATACGCGGGTTCCGCTGTTGGCGGGGTTTGACTGTAAACCGGCTGGGATGTTGGAAAAGCCCACCAAGGTGGCATGTAAGCCTCGTATGGCGACTGCTGAGCATAACCTTGCGCTGCCCCCTAGGGAGTGTATGCTGGAGTGTTATACGGGGGTAAATACCCGTATGGGGGTGCGTAATAGTATCCTGGGAAGTAAGCTTGATTCCCTGGTGTAATTGGGGCATTCATGACTCCTGCTGACATAACTACTGGTTGATGTGGTGGAGTTGACAACGCCGCCGTTAGTGCTGCCGAGTATAGGGGTGGCATGGCGTACGTTACTGATGGCTGATAGTATTGAGGCATGCTCACCTGTGGTATGACAGTGCTTGGGCTTGCAGATGTGATAACCGGCATAGTGCTATGACGTATAGTCTGTGCACTCGTGGTTGACGCTAGAGTAGAGACGTTGGCGTCTGTCGTCGTTGGTTCCACCGACTGGAACTGCAATGAAGTATACGAGAATAGGTCTGCCGCCATAGTCCTAGAGGAGACGGCGGTGGTGCCCGTAAAACCTGGTGGTGGTTCTTCTACTTCAAATTCCAAGTCAAGAGACCTGGTCACCGCTGGTGAGGCTGGCATGGTGGTGACAGGGTTCGTCTCTAGCAATGGATTGTTGGTTATCATCGCCTGACTCGGTGTTACTGCCGTGTTCTGATCGATTGCCATTGGGTTCAGTCTTGCTGTCGTTACCAAAAAGGTCCCACGGATGGCGCCAATGAAGAAACACTGACCTTCAAGGTAGTATCCAACTAGGACTTCAACTCTTGGCGATCCGAACTGTTAGCTACAAAACAGAACCCCGTTAGGACTCGTTACAGGAATGGGGTTATTCCTGTAACCACCATCCGGCGTGAGAATAAGTCTCGATTTGGGAGAAAGTATAAGTGTATAGAGAGAGAGTAAACGAGAGCAAGATGGATCATAGCTTAGATGTTTAATTGTTTACCTCTATTTATAGTTTACCATTAGGGTTTCCCTTAACTTAGGATGGGCTCTGATAAGTTAGGGATTTGCATGATCTTCCCCAAAGAATGAGGATTCGGTTATGTGATTTATCCATGTAGAATATAATATTCTAGAATAAATGTTTATAATTAATTATTTATGATAAAATAATAGGTAATGACCGGGTCGGGTTAGCCGTTCCGGGTCATACCTCGTCACTTCAATAACTACAGAAAGAAAGGGAGTTGTGTATGGTTAATTATGCATTACTCTCATAAATCTCTTTACAAGGAGATCATAATTATAGAAGTTAATATATCTTTAATAATGCTTGTCATGAATCCCGACGCAACAAAAAAAGCAGCACATAATTGCTTCCTCCGACGAATCAACTCATTTCACTAAAACAAGAGAAAATATTCAAACAAACAATGATTAATGTTATGTAACAATATTGTATAACAAACCAGTTATCCCGTTTTCAATAATTCATAAACATCTTCTAAATTACACATGATAGGATAGAAAAGAACTACCATAAAAGATAAAACGATAATGTAAAATACATAGGTTACATGTGAAGACTAGAAGTCAAGATTCAAGAACATGTTAAAAAGATTATCACTAATTGGTGGTGAAGATTTTACTTGTCTATTAAATATAAGATAATATATATTATTAATATGAGCTTAATAACCGATTGTCATGTAAGCCGTTCTAGCTCAGTTGGTAGAGCGCGTGGCTTTTAACCACGTGGTCGTGGGTTCGAGTCCCACGGATGGCGATGTTATTATTTTCAATATTGTTCATTTATATTTTTTGTGACATATTAAAAACCTGGGCTTACGGATTGGGCCTGACACATTATAACTCTGCCTGCCCAACGGATTTGGGCCTAATACTTAGAAGCCTGTTAAATCCTAACCCACCTACTCATTGTGTAAGAGAAGCCAATGTTTTAAATACGAACCGGCCGGTTATACCGTTATTCCCGGATACCGGACACGAGCCCGATATGATTAAGACCGGTAAAACCCAAATGCGGTATGTCTTATGTACCGGCAGTAAATCCGGTTCTATTTGTTCAAACCGTTGAATCGATTTGCATTAGCTTTAAATTTGATTTTTAAAATTTTAGTAAAATACGATATTAAGGTAATACTGACCTTATTTATTTCCGATAATTAACCTAGTGTCTTCTATTCCAATATTTCATCGTTGTTGGAAGTGTTACCCACCTCGTCCAATATAATATTGTTTATATGTAATAAAAATGCTCTTAAAAAGCTTAATATTTTACTATAAAATAGTTGTTTCTTAGAAAAAACTTTGATCAATTGCATAAATCTTAATTGAGATTGTAATATCTTTTTAAGATGAATTTGTATTTTATGGAATTATAGGGTTAACTAGTTACTCGGTTGAACCGCCCGATTCAAACGGTTGAACCATTTCAGAGCCCAATACGATATGATTTAAAAACTAGTTTTTTAAACATTGAGAGAAACCAAGTTTGTCTCTTTTTAAATTTATTTACATAAATTAGATTTAATGTGAGTGAGTTTTGTAGAATGGCGATTGAATAATGACAATGGTCTTGACAAGTTAAATATTTAGATTATATTGCAACTTCTATCACAATCTTGAAGATGTTACTTCAAACTAAAGTTCACCTTAATTTCATTTTCAATATCAAATTATGGTCAACAACACTTTTGCATGTTTTCTATACTTGTTTGATTATTCTTTGGCCCAAAGAAAACTCAAAAATATTTTGTAATGATTAGTTATAGTTTTAGAATTTTCAAATATAAATGCACCTATATACATTGCACTTATTTAAAACAGTTGTGAAAGAAAATGATTGTGTTTATTTTGGTACATATGGATACAAAATGTGAATCCACTTTTTCCTAACAATAGCAAATTATTGCGCATTTGTGCACGATGAGAGGATCTCTACTCATGAATGTGACACATTAGAGTTTATCACAATATGTTTGTGTAAGACTCAATGTACAATAAGCCGAAATTACCGAAAACAAATGAAACCAGATGGCTCGGTTAATATCTTTGATAACCTACGTACTATACTAGTTCGGTTTTAGTTACACACATATATATAAAATGTATTAACAAACCTAACAAATTAACCCAACCTAACAACTAATCATCATGATGTTGATAACTTGCATACAATACTGGTTCAGATTCAGTTAAACACACGTACTATATTGGTTCGGCTACCGACGGATTTCCGTCAATAATATCCTTTACCAACAGATATAGCTATCGGTGATACCCCTTTATTTATGCAGTATATGCTTTTATTTATGCTTAGCAGTACAACTATAAACGGGAACCTGGAAGATAATATCTACTATATTACCCGACATTGCATTCTCGGTACATGTACTAGCGAGATGCAGTTCGAATCCAACACAAAGACACTGGAATGAAATAAAACACATATTCCGATATATTTGCTGGACACAAGAGTTAGGTATTTTCCACTAGAAAGAAACATCTTAGATTTTACTACATTGTTGGATGCTAAACTCTCAGTTTATCTTGTTTTGTACCGTGTTTGTAGGTGAATAATAGGATCTTTGTCGGATGGTCCCAAGATACTAAGCTTTCAAAGGGAACAATATGTTGGGTGGTAGACCATTGAAAGTCCTTTTCTAAGGTAACATCTCGGGTCATCTTTTGACCTGTCTAGATCATCAAAACTCAAAAGTCCTATTTGGATATCCACTGACTATTCTTTCACCTTTTGTGGACAATTTCAAGTGACTTGACTACTTTATAGAATTATAGTTTATTCTCTTCATGTTTCAATTATAATGTGTGATGTGTCATGTTTGCATGGTTGATAAGTAGTAAAGTAACTACTGCATGTTATCATTTATGACGTCATTTGGTGTCTTCCAAGAAAGTACTCAAAATGTACCCTATATATATATGTGATAATCCCACAAATATGTTTGGTAGGCACACTTGAATTTTATCAAATATCTAACCTTTTTATCTTTGTTTTGGTTTGAAAGCACACATGATGAAGACATGTGGAAGGTTTCCACCTAGAAGAGGTCTAGTCAAAATGCGGATATTTCATCTTATTATCGAGATCGTTAAGGGGATGGTGAATGGTTTACGTGAAGATGATAGGAATGTGATGTCTAAGGAAGTCGGGCGAAAGTTTCAAGTTTTTCCTAGCGGGGATGCATTCTCATGAAAATGTATGATCTTTCCAAGATCTTTATCACCTCATTTTGTCTTATAAGTACTAAACGCAAGAAAGGTGAAGAAGGTACCTTATCGCGGCAATGTATAAATGTCTTAACATTATGGCATGCAAATATGTACTCTTTATGGTTGATGAATATGCACAAATATTTACTAGTTACGTTGATTTTGCCATTCGATTTGTATGTTGTTTTTCATTGTATCTTCTTCGGCAAGAGTTGTATTGTTTAAATTTTGCTTCAATGCCAAGAATTGGAAGCAATATGAAGCTATGAAACGATGGGTTATCTTACCTTATGACCATGATGTTGCACTTGCACCTACGGAATACTTTGTCACAATATTTGAGTGGTTATTGGCACTAGTTGGCATATGGGTCGTCTTAGGCATAACCATTTGCCACATATATGATCATAAACCTCTAGTACGCCTAAGTTTGGATTTAGACGAGCTATCTAACATGTTTTTGCACTAATAATTGCGTTCTTCATTGACGAAGGTACTAGCTTGTAAACCTTTCATAAATGCATCTCAATAAAAGGGTTCTAGTGCTCTAAATGTATTTGGACACATTAAGGATGTCCTAGACTTTGAGCATACATGGTGTTGTTTCTATTTCAGATTTAGAGTATGTTGTTGAAGCGATAATCTAAAATCTTACAGTTGACTCGATATTTATAAAATAGAGTGTTTTACTTATGTCTATCATCCTCAACTACGAAGAACTTAACAAAAAGTGAAACAACATTAAGATAAAAAAAAGAATGTAATTTAAAAAATAGTATAATTAACACATTAACTATTTTTGAAATAGGAATTGGGTTTTCTTTATCGGAACATGTTTAATACATATTTAGGATTAGACAAAAGTAAAATGTTTCAACGAAATCAATACATATATTTCGGCTTAAAACAAAGGAAAAATGGATTTTAATAATCCCAACTATTAGTCGTTGGTCAGCAACGGCCTCAACTTAAAAAATAACCAGCGATGGTCCCACATTTTCACATATTGTGAACCAATGGACCTTTACTAAACCAAAAAGGATAAGGGGACAAAAAGAAATTAAGATTTTGCTAGTAAAGATCCATTGGTTTACAAAACGTGAAAAGGGGGAACCACCACTAGTTATTTTTTAAGTTGGGACCGTTGTCGGCCAACGGCTAATAGTTAGGATTATTAAAATCCATTATTCCTAAAACAAATTGCAATTTTGATAATCCCAACTATTAGTCGTTGGTCAGCAACGGCCTCAACTTAAAAAATAACCAGCGATGGTCCCACATTTTCACATATTGTGAACCAATGGACCTTTACTAAACCGAAAAGGATAAGGGGACAAAAAGAAATTAAGATTTTGCTAGTAAAGATCCATTGGTTTACAAAACGTGAAAAGGGGGAACCACCACTGGTTATTTTTTAAGTTGGGACCGTTGTCGGCCAACGGCTAATAGTTAGGATTATTAAAATCCATTATTCCTAAAACAAATTGCAATTTTGGATCTCCTCCATGGATAATACTATCTTTTAGAAAATATGATAAAATGGTTTAGTTATCTATATAATCAATTGGTTCTACTTCTAATGGTTCAGTTATATATCGGTTCGGTTTAGAGTTTAGATATATGTAGCCAAACTGATATAATAGGTTACCACAAATATTAAAATCGAATCATTGGGTTTTTATTTTGCTGAATGGTGTGCTCTGAAGCCCCCAGCCACATCAGTCCATTAACGCCCCAAACGCCGTCTCAGGGGCGCTAAGGGCACCATATATGAGTGTAATAGGGAGCGCTAACAACATCTTCTGATATGTGTGTGAGTTGGACCAATGAAAATGACACAAATTGGGGGTGTGGGTGTCAAAAGGCCACCTCCACACCATGTAGCGTTATGTTCGATTTTTTTTTTCCGCTTAAAAGTTAGATTAGACAGAATTTCTTCAATCAGTGGATAAGACTGTGGGGTATGGGGCGGGGGTTGGGGATTGGGTTGGCTGAAAACGCCCAAGCCACCACCCCGGGTGGGCTTGGGTGTGGCCCAAGGGGCGGGAGTTTAAAGCCGGGCGTGGGGCGGGCTAGCGATCCTATGTGGCCGGCTCCTATTCGCTTGTTGGCTAGGTCATAGCGGGACATTTAAATTTCAAAATCTAACCGTTTGGCCAAGCCAAGCGGTTCACCCAACCCAACAGTCAACCACCCGGCTACCCCAACCCAAACAAACTTGTTGGCTGTCCACCGCTACCCCAACCCACTTGATCGAACCCACTACCCAAACACACTTTATCGATGGCCTCTTGGACACACGAAGAAGAGCTATCTCTCGTCATGAGCGTCGTTGACGCAATGAAGGGCCGACAACCCGGTGAAACGCGTTATTGGCCGGAAGCTTTTGCTACCTACCGACATAACGTCGGAAAGGACCGGCACAACTTAAACGCGTGCCAACATAAATGGCGTGAGCTACGGCCGAAGCATGATCGTTTCAAAGCCTACTACGAAGCCGTTCTGAGCGGTGAGTTAAGCCACGAGAACCGGGTGGCTGTGGCAAACATTGAGTTTCGGGGCAAGGAGCGAAAGCCGTTCGACAAGCTCGCTCTTTTTGAAATTTACCTAACGCTCTAGGTTTTTTTTTGTTTTGTTTTTTTTTTTTTTTTGTAATCCTTTTTAGGTTTTTTTTGTAATTTTTATGAATTTTGTAATTTAATAAAATTTTAGGCTTTTTTTTAAATGTTGTGTGTATTTTTTTAATTTTTTTTATTTTTTTTAATAAACTGCCAAGCCACGCGGTTCACCCACGCCCCGCCATACCCCACGGACATGTCACTCGGTGGTGGGGGGCTCGAACTTCACGTGTCAACTCATGCACCCAACCCCCGCCCCACCATACCCCATGATCTAAGCATTATTGTACCTTGAAGTTAGGAAAATTAACACTTCCTATCTAAGCATTATTGTACCTTGAAGTTAGGAAAATTAACACTTCCTCTTTAGAACACACAAACATTTGTAGTAAAAGGCTAAATGTCAAATTCATCATCTCATTGTGCACAAATGTTTGCTAATGTTAGGAAAAAGTTAATCCATATTTTGTATCCATATATTCCCAAAACAAAGTACATAATCATTATCTTCACAATAACTTAAAATTAGACCAGACAAGCATTTTGAAAAAAAAAATTAATATGTCAAATCATACTCTCATTGTGCACAAATAATTTGCTAATGTTGGGAAAAAGTGGATTTACATTTTGTATCCATATCTTCCAAAACAAGCACAATCATTTTCTGCAAATACACATACATGCAATGTATGTGTATTTATTTTTGAAAAGATTTTATTGCTTTTATCTAAAAAGTATTCATTACAACACATTTTTGAGCTTTCTTTGGGCCAAAAGAAATAATCAAACAACAATTTAAAAGATGCAAAAGTGTTGTTGAATATAAATAACAATGAAGTTGAGATTACAATGTATCATGATAAAAGATGCAAAAGTGTTGTTTATAATAGTATCATGATAAAAGTTGCTATTTAACTCATCTAAAATCAAAACATCATCATCTAAATCAGGGTTTTGATCACACAAAACTGATTTTATATGATTTTTCAATTTTAAATTAATATAAGAAAAACGTAACATTTAAGTTATTTGATTATACAAAAAAAAATCTAACTCATGTTTAAAAATAAAAAAAAGATCAAATATCATCATTATCTGAATAGGGGTTTGATAGCTTTATCCGATTTTAATATTTGATTATACAATATAAAAAACCATAAATAAAAATTTAATTACTTAGAAAAATAAGTGTTAAAAACAAAACCGCCATCCGTGGGACTCGAACCCACGACCACGTGGTTAAAAGCCACGCGCTCTACCAACTGAGCTAGAACGGCTTACATGACTGTTGTGTATTAAGTTAATTATTATTATTAATTAAGACCTAGCTATCTGATCTTTTTTTTTTTATATATATTTGCTATTATATAAATCGGTAGCAAAGTAATATTTTTTTCCATCATATCCATATGTTTTCATCCTAACAAAAATGTGATTATTGAATAGGGCTTATGATAAGGTAACTACAAAATTTAATGGGAGAGAAGTGGAGCTGTAAATGAACCGAATGAAAACGAAAAAGACCTTGTTCACGAACTGTTCATGAACACTTACTGAACGAGATTTTATGTTCGTGTTCGTTTGTTAAGGAAATGAACTTGTTCGTGTCTGTTTGTTAATTTTAGGCAACGAACAAAAACGAATGTTAATGAACACAAACAAGCGTTCATAAACAAAATATATAATACACTGACACTTAGTAAATATTTTATATGTTGAAATTTTGAAGTATTTAAATAAAATATAAAAACTAAAAACACTAATGAACTATCAAACACAATTGACACAGACAAACACGTTACCAAACGTTCACAAACATAAATGAACAAACGCATCATTTGTTCATGTTCGTTCATTTAACTAAACGAACGGAATTTCTTGTTCATGTTCATTTGTTTAGTAAACGAACGAACACAAACAAACTTCCCATGATTCACGAACTATTCGCCCTAGAGAGAAGTGATCAGCAACTTTGACCCTGACTCGTACGAAGGTGAGTTGAGGAACAATAAAAGTGTAATAATGTGACATGGTTTGTTAATTACACGTTAAGATTTGTTTACATGCTACTTAATCATGACATGAGGTTACAAAGACACTACATCTTTCGGAACTTGCATGAGCACAACCACACATGCTACAAAAACTATGATCATATTGAGATCTTTATATATGGTTTAACGAACCGTTAAATTGTTAATCAAGTACTTTAATCTTCCAATGTTGATCGAAATCCACAACATCAATTACTTGTACACTTTAATGCTAATATTTCCAAGAACGAAAGATCGACATTTCATTTGAGAATGGAAGTTGCTTCTAATCTTAATAGATGCGGTATTTTATGAATAATTTAGGGATCATTATTGGGCAATATAACGTCAACGGCTTATTTTCACCAAGACATATGACTAGTCTGATGGCGTCACGACTCTATAACATCAATCAATGGTGTATCTATAAGAGCACCCTTTTAAAAAATCTACTTGTACTTTGTAACAATATGTTTGAAACATAGACAGATTTCCATCTTAATGCTGTTTTTAGAATTTTGAATAACTTTATGACATGATCTTTTGAATAATTGAATATTTTTTTAAAGAAACTTTATGACATGATCGTTTTTTTTTTCTCTGCAAAAAAGAGGCCCTGACAGACTCACTTGAAAGGAGGTCCACTTTACGGCCAGCGGATGTTCTTGTTTTTGGTTGGGCAGGAGAGAAAAATGTTTGTGTGGACGTTACCAGAGTATCCTCCCTTGTTGGGCTCAGGGAAAACCGCTTCGTGGCTAGTCGGGCTATGTTGAAGGCAGAATCAAGGAAAGTTGTTAAGCATGAAAAAGCTTGTGCTGAGAATCAACATGTCTTCATTCCCTTTGCATTTGACACCTTTGGTTCTCTTGCTCCTGAAGCTGTTAGGTTTTTGGACAAAGTGCAAAGAGTCATACACAACAATTTCTCGACACCAAAGAACCAAAGTTTTATTTTCGGTAGAATTGTATCTAATATTCAAAAGAGGGTTGCGACACAGCTTTTTGTCTGTTTAGCTGTCATCCTTTTGTTAAGAATTTTTTGAAGGTGGATCTTGCAACGAGTGGAACTCAAAACTTCTTTTTCTCCTTTGAACATGTTCAATCATCTAATTTCACAAAGCCATAATATAACATATATAATTATTATCCTTTTAAAGTAACATGTATAATCATCTAATTTCGTAAAACCATAATATAGCACTTATAATTATTATTATAATTATTATTTGGTTGTGATACATCACAATAATATATTGGTTTTACCTTTTAAAAAACTATTATATTATACTCATATAAATCACAATCAGATGGGAATACAACGAATGCATCAACATGTGGTACCTCTAGCTGTTAAATGTGTACCGTACAACTGGCAAAGTGGAACTTTACTAAAAGTGTGTTTTCACTACTCTAAGTCTATGTTGCCTTTTATTAAAGAGTGATACCAACTTTGGTGTGTACCTTTACATAAAGATATACTCTTCTTTTCTTATCTCTTTTGAATATAGAAATACTTTACATTGAATAAAACATTTGATCAATCGTGGCTATCATGGATGTAAATAGTTGTGCTAAAACGGTTGGGGTCGGTCAGGTCAGTTATCGAGTGGTGCACTGCACGATGACATGGCAGTGGAGGCGGCGCCATTGGGTCTACGACTATTGTGGTGGTGATGACAACATGGGCGGGTGGCGTCAATGACAACGATGATGGTTGTCGTGTAGGCATGAGAGGTAGATGGTGATGGTTGCAGGCAGTGGTGATGGGTGGTGTTGGCCCATTTGTATGTGTTATATATTAGCTAATTCCATATTAGTGATCCATCATATACTTTGAATGACCCATATTAAATCATATATCCTAACTTCGTGTTATGTTTGTACTTACTGTTAAAAAAGAATTGAAAGCTAGGGAGAAGATAACTATGAACAAGAGTTTGTTTCCATGACTCAAACCTGTTATCTTCATGTCATATCATATGGCAACAACCTAAATGTTCCGAATTCGTCCGTAGTAAAAACATATCTAAAAATGGAAAATCCATCCATATTTTATTTTGATGGCTTGAGCTATATGTATTCATGTACTTCTTATACCCTATTACTTGTGATTTAATTTGATATGTTTGGCATACATATACGTATGTATAATACATGTATACAAACGCATAGCAAACATATGCAACATGAGGTAGTGATTTGAAAAGATGGAATGCCTTATATGATACGATGTGCATTCAGTAAAAAAAAAATTAAATGTCATTTTAGTCTCTGTGGTTTGGGCCATTTTGTCAGCTTAGTTCAAAGGTTTCATTTTACGTATGTGAGTCCAAAAAGGTTTCACCGTTGCCATTTTAGTTCATTGGGTTAACTTCATCCATTTTTTCTGTTAACGAGAAGGGCACTTCGGTCATTTTATATGCAATTCCGTTAACTAGAAGGGTAATTCCGCCATATAAAATGACCGAATTGTCATTCTCGTTAACAGAAAAAATAGATGAAGTTAACCTAGTGGACTAAAATGGCAACGCTGAAACTTTTTTGGACCCACAGGCAAAAAATGAAATCTTTGGACTAAACTGGCAAAATGGCCCAAACCACAGGGACTAAAATGACATTTAACTCAAAAAAAAAAATTAAAACAAACTGCTCTGGGATCCGATGACTTTCTTTAGAGGAGGTCACAAGTTGGAGTCTCGTTCAATCGTTCGTGACAAAATGCTATGCGTGCGTCAGGGTCTTGCACTTTTACCAGGCCTTTGGGTAATGAATTTCCTCATTAGTGACGGACCGGATCACCAGCGCTAGCGCTGTTACTATCACAGATAACCTTTTGTAGTTTCGTCAATAGGTGTACCCATATAATCGGAATTTGTCAAACATCAAAAAAAAAAAAAAAATGCACCGTTTAAAGAAAAGATCCTTGAGTAGGCGCCACATGGTTTCTTGTTGGTAGCCCCTCACTCAGTGGCCATTAAAGTGACCTTCTTTCCCTGCATTCCACTTTTTTTCATCACTATCAACCCAAACTAACCCCTCTCATCTCACATCTTCAAGGAATAAACACAAGATCATTAATCTTTTTCATGCTAATTAGATAAAAACAACCCTTATGTTCTTCATTTAGTTTCTCAAACACCAGTATTTCAATTTTCATCCATTGGGTTATTATAATGCAGTCACCCTTTTCTTCTTTTAACTTCTTTTAATCTTCTCATAGACTTATTATTTGCTTTTTTGGGGCAAAGATAGTGAAGAAGCCAGATGGAGACTGATCTTTTGTTCTTCTTGTTACTCTTGTTCTTTGTTCTTGTTGTCAGTTTTGACCTCACCACTGCTCAGATTCCAGGTTCTCTCTCTCCTCTCTTTCTCTCTCTATACATATATCTCACTTTGTTGTTGGTATGCATGTGGCTTCTTGTTTTCTTTGAGTTTAGTGGCTTCTTTAAATGAATTTGTGGTAGAATTTGATATTTTTCTTGATGGGTTTCAAGATTCATGTGGGGGTTGTGTCTCTTGAAGA